>CM022755.1:10016033-10616033 GCA_012411365.1 Ameiurus melas | reverse complement strand
TTTTCACCAGTTACTTATTGATGCGTGGATCTCCCCTCCCCCTCACTATTATCAACTCTCAGGAATAAATAACTCCCCACCCCCTCATGTGTGATATCAAACTGAAGAATAAAACCACAGCAGTCAGGGCAATTTTTAAACATTAAAGCCATACAATGAAAGAATTAGTGCATTCAAGCATTATTTTATTTTACATGATAAAATTGCTATGCATTCTTGTCTATACTTAATACAACACAAACATCATTGTTTCATAGACAAAAATATAATTGTCCCAGTAGCCTGTATTAATTTCTTTCATTACAAAACTAAAGTTTTAATTAAAATAAACAAATAAATGATGGGTTAAAAAAAAGCAGCCCATAGTTTTATATTTTTGCATAGTTCTTAATTTGACTATGTAATTTTTTAACTACTATGTAATTGTAGTTCATTCCCACGTTGAGGACGTTAAGTTCACAGTCTTGCAATCATAGCTAGCCTAGGGCTTTAGCCCCCCTGTTTTTCCGTTTGTTGAAAACAGTAGCATTATGAGAATAAATTCATACAATTTGAGAATAAAGTCGTAGTATTATGAGAATAAAATATCATTTTCAGAATAACATATTAATCATAGAAAAATGGTCAGCAGCTTAATAAATAGAAGAAATGGATGTAAAGGATTTAATTAGCTTAATCAAACTTCAGGATTGCGTTCAGCAACAATGAAATTCTTTGTATTTTTGACAAAGAGTCTGACAAAGGGGATTTACTACTATCACCTCTCAGGGACAAAGGACTAACCACAGCACCTGTGTGATATCAAAGTAAAGACAAATATAATTTTTTTTGTCAACCACAACAGACCAACACTATATAGGTGGCTGCTCGGTGGTTAAGACGTTGGACTATTGATCAGAAGGTCACAAGTTCAAATCCAAGCTCTGCCTAGCTTCCACTGCTGGGCCCTTAAGCAAGGCCCTTAACCCTCAACTGCTCAGTTGTATAAAGTTGTTTAAAGGTCTCCTGTCTGGTTCTGCTGAATCTAGGTATATATTTTTTCTCTTTCTCCTGGGACACATTTAAACACAGATCTTGTACAATCACACCCGGGAGGATAGATCAGCGAATGTGATTTGGGGTCTCAGACAGGGGAAAGTGTTTGGGGTCTCAGACAGAATAGGGAAATTACTGAAGAGTAATGGAGTGAAGTGTTAGGCAAAGGAGAATATGTACATCTTTGAACTGGTGGCTTGCAATACTTGTTGAATGACAGTTGTGAATGCAGCGGAAAAGCAGGACCTCATGCTTGCAGGACAGTACTGGCGACATTTGGAAAGTCGCTAAGGTTTGTCCATAAAGTCACTAGATTTGTTGCTTGGCCTTTTTTGGACAAAAAAAAAAAGTTGCTAAAAGGGTCTGAAAAGTGGCTAAGTTGGCAACAGTGGTCTGCACTGACAGGTAGATAAAAGTCAGACTAAGCTCCGCCTCTCCCCAGCAAAAAGAAAATACAGAGGGAGAGAGAACACAGGTTTTTAATTTTTTTTTTAATTTATGCACATCCTACTTGAAAAGCAATAAAATACATGGAGTACCAAAATGATGTCCATTTTGCACGTTTGCCCACTGACAAAGAAATGATCAGTCTATAATTTTAATGGTAGATTTATTTGAACAATGAGAGACAGAATAGCAACAAAAAAATCCAGAAAAACGCAGGTCAAAAATGTTATAAATTGATTTGCATTTTAATGAGGGAAATATGTATTTGACCCCTCTGCAAAACATGACTTAGTACTTGGTGGCAAAACCCTTCTTGGCAATCACAGAGGTCAGATGTTTCTTGTAGTTAGCCACAAGGTTTGCACACATCTCAGGAGGGATTTTGTCCCACTCCTCTTTGCAGATCTTCTCCAAGTCATTAAGGTTTCGAGGCTGAAGTTTTGGCAACTCAAACCTTCAGCTCCCTCCACAAATTTTCTATTGGATTAAGGTCTGGAGACTGGCTAGGCCACTCCAGGACCTTAATGTGCTTCTTCTTGAGCCACTCCTTTGTTGCCTTGGCCGTGTGTTTTGGGTCATTGTCATGCTGGAATAACCATCCACGACCCATTTTCAATGCCCTGGCTGAGGGAAGGAGGTTCTCACCCAAGATTTTACGGTACATGGCCCCGTCCATCGTCCCTTTGATGCGGTGAAGTTGTCCTGTCCCCTTAGCAGAAAAACACCCCCAAAGCATAATGTTTCCACCTCCATGTTTGACGGTGGGGATGGTGTTCTTGGGGTCATAGGCAGCATTCCTCCTCCTGCAAACAGGGCGAGTTGATGCCAAAGAGCTCCATTTTGGTCTCATCTGACCACAACACTTTCACCCAGTTGTCCTCTGAATCATTCAGATGTTCATTGGCAAACTTCAGACGGGCATGTATATGTGCTTTCTTGAGCAGGGGGACCTTGCGGGTGCTGCAGGATTTCAGTCCTTCACGGCATAGTGTGTTACCAATTATTTTCTTGGTGACTATGGTCCCAGCTGCCTTGAGATCATTGACAAGATCCTCCTGTGTAGTTCTGGGCTGATTCCTCACTGTTCTCATGATCATTGCAACTCCACGAGGTGAGATCTTGCATGGAGCCCCAGGCCGAGGGAGATTGACAGTTCTTTTGTGTTTCTTCCATTTGCGAATAAACGCACCAACTGTTTGTGTACAATCTTGTCCCTGACATACTTGGACAGCTCTTTGGCCGATAGTTTAGAAACATCCGATGATCAGGGCTGATTATAGCAGTGCAATTATAGCAGCTCGAGCAGCTCGTGCTGATTTAAAGGACCATCATTGAAAGTTTTAAATTAAGATGAGTTGACAACATATATATCTTGTTATAACTATATATTGCACAGAAAAATATATTTGTAGAGTAGTATATTTCATATCTCAGCCACTCACTGAACAGAACAGATGCAGAGAGAGGTGCGTGGAGGAGGAATGCTGCCTATGACTCCAAGAACACCATCCCCACTGTCAAACATGGAGTGTCAAGCAGGAAGCAGCGTCCTTCGAGCTAACGCTATTAAATTATTTTCTTCTTACATTACATTAATTTTAGTTAAATTCATTTACACAAATATAACTGAAACTACTTTTAAAACAATCATAACTTTGCACTGTCGTTAAATTTGATCTGTTTGTACAAACAGCCGCGACTAGCTTGCGATTAGCTTGTAGCCTGTAGCCCGCTAGCATCACCTACCGCTAGCCTTGTTTACGTTTTCATATTTCACATTTACAGCTGTTTTTTGTTTAAAGAACAAATATGTCTACCGTCTCTTCGCTTTTGAGTGGAGATGAGGACTCGTTCGAGCTTCACATGGTGCTGCTGGAACTGGAGGATGCGGAGAAGCAACGAAGTGCGCTGGAAACATCGCGTGCCTCTACGTACACATCCAAGGTAAGCACACAGCGTGGTATTTCCACTCCTAGCCCCTCTACGCCGTGTGTTTCTCTGTGCAGGGGCCGTGCACCTAGGACTTTCCCAGCCGTGGTCTCCGTCACCCTGGTGCCAACACACCTCGAGCCTTGGGTGAACCAGCAGCGGAAGGCGAGGGCTGTACTCCAGGCAAGGACCTCTCCACCTCTGGTGTTTGAGATTCCAACCAGGAACCGCTTCGCCTCTCTCCGTCAGACCAGACCTAATGCTGTGATCGTCGGAGACTCCATCGTGCGGAATGTCTGTGTAGCCTCATCTAAAGGTAAGGTGCACACACACTGTTTTTCTGGTGCTCGTGTCCTTGAGGTCGCTGCGCAGGTATTCGGGATCCTGAAGAAGGACGAGCGCATTGGAGCGGTTGTGCTGCATGCGGGGACGAACGACACCAGGCTGCAGCAGTTGGAGGTTCTGAAGAGGGACTTCTCCAGTCTGATCGAGACGGTATGAGGCAGATCACCCACCGCGAAGATCATCGTCTCTGGACCTCTTCCCACATTCAGACGTGGAGCAGAAAAGTTCAGTAGACTTCTCGCTTTCAATGATTGGTTAGTCTCTTGGTGTAATAAGCAGAATCTGGTGTTGTTAATAACTGGAATCTGTTCTGGGAGCGTCCTAGGTTGTTTTGTCCTGATGGCCTGCACCACAGCAGCGTTGGAGCGGAACTGCTGTCTGACAACATCTCCAAGGCACTACACTCCAAGTGACTGCCTAACGTAAGTATATCTTCCAACAATAACATTCAATATAATCAATGCTCAATTAATAATCCAACACCTGTAATACATACTATAGAGACTGTGTCTGTTCCCCCGAGCAATGCAAATATATAGAAAATCTCAGAAAGTCTGTCTTCGAAACCTAATTAACATAAAATTAAATCATATTGAATGCACAGTATTTGATCTGAATCTAGGACTATTAAACATTTCTTGCATCTAAAGTTCTTATTGTTAATGACATCATTACTGATCAGGAATTTAATTTAATGTGTTTAACGGAAATTTAGATTAAACCAAACGAGTATGTAGCATTAAATGAAGCCAGTCCTCCTGGATACAGTTATGTATCAGCCTCGTTCAACTGGTAGAGGAGGAGGTGTTGGTCTCTTCCATAGTCAAAATCTAGTCGTCACACAAAAACCTTATCATAAATTTAATTCTTTTGAAATTCTTTATACTAGTGTAAACTATGTAGCCAGAAACAATAAGTCAATTCGTCTATTTATTATTTACAGACCCCCAGGGCCATATACTTAATTTCTTAGAGAATTTGCAGACTTTATCTCAAACCTGGTTGTGTCTGTAGATAAAGCCTTAATCGTCTGAGATTTTAATATTCATTTTGATAACCTGGAAGACCCTCTAAGAATAGCGGTTATGTCGATCTTAAATTCAGTAGGGATTAATCAGAATGTAATCGGGCCTACTCATAATGGTGGTCACCTCTAGACCTCATACTAACATACGGACTAAGTATAGAAAATATTGTAATTTTTCAGCTTCAGACTGTGAAGCTGACCATTATCTTATCTCATTCATAATACATACCGATCATAATATTTCCACCTCGCCTCGCTACCGCGTTAAACGTACCTACACATCAGCTACTGCACCAAACTTCATAAATATCCTCGCAGAAACATCAATTAGATTTGGATCACTGTCAGATCCCACAGAACTCGATCAGGCGACTGAAAGCTTGGACTCAACACTCCACTACACGTTAGATAGAGTGGCTCCACTCAAAAGAAAAATAATTAGAGAGAAAAAAATAGCACCCTGGTATAATGATCAAACGCAAACCTTAAATCAGACATCTCGAAAATTAGAATGTGAATGGCGTCAAACCAAAATGGTGATGTTTCAAACAGCCTGGAGGGAGAGTTTACTGAAATACAGAAAATCTCTTAGTGAAGCTAGAAAAATCTATTTCTCCACCTTAATAGGAGATAACAAAAACAATTCTAGATTCCTTTTCAATATGGTAGAAAAATTAACTAGGAATAAAACCAATACAGAGAGAAACACTCATTACATAGCAGTGAAGATTTCATGATTTTTTTCATTAATAAGGTTGAAAATATTAGAAATGAAATACATGCCATTAAATTAAAACCGGACAGTACTGTAACAAACCCATTACATGACAACGTAGCAATATCAGATCAATGTTTAGAGTGTTTTGCTCCGCTTAGAGAGACCGAACTAGCTACATTAATCTCTTCATTAATTCATCAACTTCCATACCAGATCCTGTACCTACATGTTTGTTTAAACAGATTTGTCCATGAGTAATTGAACCACTTTGAAATATAATCAATTATTCACTAACCACTGCCTATGTCCCTAAATCACTTAAATTAGCAGTTATTAAACCTTTGATTAAAAAACCTGACCTTGACCCGTCCCAATTGTCCAGCTATAGACCAATATCAAATCTCCCCTTCATCTCTAAGAGTTTAGAAAAGGTTGTAGCAAAGCAGTTATGCTCATACTTGGATAGTAACAACATTCATGAAATGTATCAGTCAGGATTTAGACCTCATCGTAGCACAGAGACAGTATTAGTTAAAGTAGTAAATTACCTTCTACTGACCTCTGATCAGGGTTGTGTCTCGCTGCTTGTGTTACTCGACCTTAGTGCAGCTTTTGATACTATAGATCACACTATTCTCCTTGATAGATTAGAAAATGTTGTTGGTATTAAGGGAACAGTCCTCTCTTGGCTCAGGTCTTATCTGACCGATTGTTATCAATTCGTAGATGTAAATGGTGATTTCTCTATGCGTACTGAGGTTACTTTTGGAGTTCGACAAGGTTCTGTTTTAGGCCCACTCATTTTTACTTTATATATGCTACCCCTAGGACAAATCATTCGTATGCATGGAATTAGCATTCCACGGTTATGCTGATGATACACAGCTGTATGTTTCAGCGAAGCCAGAGGACAGACAGAAGCTTAGTAAAGTCGAGGATTGTGTAAAGGACATTAGACGCTGGATGTTAACCAACTTCCTTTTAATTAATTCTGATAAAACAGAAATACTTTTATTAGGCCCAAGTGTAGCTAGAAGTAATCTTTCTGATCACACAGTTATTCTGGATGGTCTTTCTGTTTCATCATGTACAGCAATTAAAGACCTTAGAGTGATTATTGAATCCAGTCTATCATTTGATGCTCATGTAGATAATACTACTAGGATAGATTTCTTTCATCTCAGAAATATTTCTAAGATAAGAAACATATTATCACTACATAATGTGGAAATACTGGTTCATGCATTCGTCACCTCTAGATTAGATTACTGTAATGCCTTACTGTCTGGATGTTCCAGTAGGAATTTAAATAAGCTCCAGTTAGTCCAGAATGCTGCTGCTAGAGTCCTAACTAGAACTAGACAATACGACGATATCACCCCGATCTTATTCACACTGCATTGGTTCCCAGTAAAATCTCACATTAACTATAAAGTACTCTTATTAACCTATAAAGCACTAAACGGTCTCGTGCCACAATATCTAAGTGACCTTCTGGTTTTATATGATCCGCAACGCCTACTTAGATCAAAAGATGCAGGCTATTTGATGGTACCCCAAATAGTGAAGGCTACAGCAGGGGGAAGAGCCTTCGCTTATAAGGCCCCACTGTTATGGAACAGTCTTCCTATTAGTATTCAGGACTCTGACACAGTCTCAGTGTTTAAGTCTAGGCTTAAAACGTATTTGTTTACTCAAGCCTACCCTGACTAGATTCTATTTTTACTACTTCGCAGGCCTAATAATCTTTTTTCTCCCTCTCTCCTTTTGCCGAACCATACACGAATTTATGGAGATACTAGAGATCCAGATCATTTCAGCCTCTGGCTGGAGCTCAAATCTTAAATCTTCTCCAATTCCAGACTACTGGGACTATGGCTGCTCTGAAGGCCATACAGACTTCATGTACATCCATACTGTACTATTTCACACTGTCTGTTGTTACCCAGATGAGGATGGGTTCCCTTCTGAGACGGGTTCCTCTCAAGGTTTCTTCCTTTAAACATCTTAGGGAGTTTTTCCTTGCCACCGTTGCCACTTAGTGGCTTGCTCAGTTGGGATAAATTCTCACATTTAATATCTGTATACCGTGTTTATTTCTGTAAAACTGCTTTGAGACAATGTCTGTTGTAAAAAGCGCTATACAAATAAAAATTTAATTGAATTGAAGTGAGAGTGCAGCTGGAAAGCAAGACCTTGCATTTGCAGGACAGTACTGGTGACATTTTGAAAATTGTTAAGGTTTGTCCAAAAAGTCGCTAGGTACTTTATTAAAAATAAAAAAAAAGTTGCAGGGTTTTTCCATTCATCCACAATCTATTTGAAAAGCAATAAAATATTCAGAGAACCCAAATGATGCCCTGTCTGTGTTTTTTTTCTTGAAAACAATTTGCGCCCCCTTTCCGATCTCTCCTGGTTCAGAACCACCGGACTACGTCATTCACAATGCTTCAGGAGAATGTAATTCATTCCCACAATGAGCACGTGGTCTTGAGTAGACAGTCTTGTAGGTGTAGCTAGACCCGTTTCACGGGTCTTAAGCTCCACTTGATAATGCAGTTCATCATCACCGTGAAAAATGATTGACCGACAAGTTCGATCTCATGACAATGAGAATTTTATATAAGCTTTTTTTGGGGGGCTGAATTAGTGTAATCAGATCAATTATTTTACATCTTTACAGTGATATGATCATCATGTACAGGGACAGTTTACATGAAATGGACAGCAAAATATTGAAAAAAATGAAATTTGTAAAAAATGAAAAAATGTATTTGGGTGCAAGCTTTTCTGAATAGATTATTTCATAGATTTGTTTAGCTTTTATTTGATGATAAAGAATGAACAAGTATTTAAAGATTTTTGACTGGTAGTTTACTTTAAAAAATTATAACTTTATCTGCATTAAATAAACTTTTTCTTTTGACTAATGAAGAAAATGTTTGTAAAATAAACTGTGGAATTAGCAGCAATAAACAATAGCATTTAAAGTTTACAATAAAAACAGATGATATTTCTGATAATTAATTACAGCCACGTAAGAGTGGGAGCACTCCTTATGTGAAATTCAGTTTGGCACTGAGGTCCAAATGCGGGAGCACTTGAGTCCATGCGCCACATGGTGGATATTCTGGAAAGCGTAATAAATGTATTTAATTCTAAGAAACTGGTCTGACTAGACCTGCGGAACTCTGCGTGATAGGCTTCCTGATTCTTAATGAAAAAATGCACATATTTTTTAAGGCCACATCTGTATAGCCTTAGCATAGTGTAGGAAACATAATGCATTTCAAAATCAAAATGCAAAAGAAAAGCCAATGCAGACAGTACTGCAGTGCAATGTCCTGTGAACTAAATGCTGTCACACACACCAACATTCCCAATACCCCATCAAACCCCCCCATTGCTAGTTGTTCCACACCCTAGCAACAACGGGTTAAAAGGTGTTAGGCAGGACCCTGGTTTCAGAGTTTTCAAAATCAAATAAAAAGCTGGTTGATTGGAAGACCTTCTTATGGTGCTTAAAATGGAGTTTTCAAATATACCAAAGAAGGGAACTAAAGGGGGACAACAAAACTAGTAGCTCCAAACAAACATTAATTTCAGCAGCAATAAACTCAAACATGCCAAATGTAAATCCTCAATACATGCCTTTATACATGCCTAAAGCCTGGTTCATACCAGGACGTTTGTTTTCAGCGCGTAAATGGTCCATTTTTAGAAAGGGTTTTTTTGTGTTCACACTCACATGTTAAACACTGGCAACGCTCTGAATGAAAGTGCACATTCACTCGCTGACAGTACATGGCACTTATTGACAAGCAGAAATAACCTGGTACACAAGCTGTGACCACATCAACCCCGCCCCCACAGGGTTTCCCTCACTCAGCCACCCAGCCACACACACCCACACACACTGCTAATGAAGGAAAGAAAATAAACATTTGTCACCTCTTTTATCACAACCAGCTTCCCGCATGTTTGTGCTACGCCTCCCCCGGGCTACTCCCGCTACACTGGTGCAGGATGCGGGCAGTAGCACACACCCGCTCCTAAAAAAAATATAAATAAAAAAAATGTAAAAATAAAAAAAAAAAACACCCAAAGTGAGAGAGAAGACAAATGGGGCAGACTCTAAAACACTTGCTGGAGGCCAGCATCCAGCAACAGGCCGTCACACAGCGACTTGCCGAAAGTCTCCAGGTCGCTTACTGCCACCCCTCAACCCCGAGGAAGACCTCGTAGCCTACTTCGCAACCTTCGAAAATATTGCCCACTGAGAGGGGTGGGATTGGGACGGCGCAGGTGGAGGCACACACAGCGTACTACAGCCTCAAACCGGAGGACGCCGCGGACTATCCACATTGAAAGAGGGGGTCCAGGTGTGGTGTGGCCGCACCACTTACCAGGCAGCGACGGAGTTCCATCGCTGGGTCTATCAGCCGGGGGCGTATCCACGCGGACAATTAAACTCCCTTATCTGGCTCACTAAGCGGTGGCTCCGGACCAGTATACAGCCATGGAGGTGGCCGAGAAAGTGGCGATGGACCGGCTCCTGAGGGCATTACCCCGCCTAGAGCGACAGGCCGTAGGGGTACAGGCGCCAGAATCACCCCAGGCGCTCCTGATGGCTCTAGAGCGAACCATGGCCACGCTCGAGTTCAGCCAGGGGGACCAGCGACCCTCCGCTCTACCCCTCGGGGCCTCAGGGCCCCGGCTTAACCGTCAATGCCTACCTGGGCCGTGGAGGACCCGCCGAAGGTCGCCTAGCCGGGTAAACCCTGTCAACGAGCCTAAGGCCGTGGAGCCGGAGGTGGAGCTTGGCTGGCCGATCCAGAAACTATGGCTAGCTGGGTGCGCTCTCCACTTACAGCAGTCACCAGAGGGCCCCACCCAGACGGTGCAGGTGGAAGGAAGGCCAGTCACCGCCCTACTGGACACCGGGAGTACGGTGACGCTCGCCCGACCAACCGTTCTCTCCAATGCGCTTCGACTGGAGGGAATACACGCCGTCACCTGCATCCATGGGGAGACCCGGGAGATCCCGGCAGCCGAGGTGCAGATGAGGAGTGCAGCCAGGACCTGGCCCCTCCATGTGGGCGTGATCCCCAACCTTCCGGTGCCGTTACTCCAAGGAAGAGACTGGCCAGGCTTCCCGATGGGCCCCGCTACCGAGGCAAAGAAGCTGCCGTGACGGACACAGAGGACCCGGAGCCGGGCAGCCTACCTGGCCCAAGACGCCAGAGATGCCGCAACTGAAGGTGAGTCCTCTCTACTGACTAATCCGGTGTCCTCTATGTTTCAACAGGTGAGCCGAGAAGGGAAGTTTGGTTGGGAGTAGAAAGAGGACGACTGCCTGAAACACTGCTGGGCAAAAGTGTGCGTGATAGAGGGGGTTACCCAGAACCCCGACCTCAGGCTCCACACCTCATACTTCCTCATAAAAGGGGGCCTCCTCTACCAACGGGCCTGCCGCCAAGGAGAGCAGGTGGACCTCCTGGTAATACCGTGGAGAAGGACTAACCTGGTAATGCACCTGGCCCATGCCCACCTGCTCTGCAGCCACCTGGGGACACGGAATACTCTGCAGAAGCTAGGGACCGTTTCATGTGGCCCGGGATGGATGCAGAGGTCCGGGGGTTCTGCCAGCAATGCCATCAGTGCCAGCGCACCGCTCCCCAGAAGCCCCCGCCGGCGCCCCTCATCCCACTACCCATCAAAGGCGTCCCTTTTGAACGGGTTGGTATGGACCTGGTGGGCCCCCTTCCCAAGTCTGCACGGGGACATGAATATATCCTTGTTGTTGTGGACTACGCCACCCGGTATCCTGAGGCGGTGCCGCTATGCAAAGCCACCTCCCCCAACATCGCCAGGGAGCTGGTACTCCTCTTATACAGTCCTTGAGCTTCGGGGGCCATCAACTACCGCCTGCAACAGCCCGGTAAGTGTACGGACAAGAAGCTATATCATATAAACCTGTTGAAGAAGTGGGTGGAACCATCTCCGGTAGTTTCGGCGTACGCGGCCCTGGACACAGACCCTGACAAGCGTGCTTTGGTCGACTTGGGAGAGGATCTCACCCCTGCGCAGAGACAGGAACTCAATGAGATGGTGGACCAATTCTCGGATGTGTTCTCCTCCTCCCCGGGGATGACCCAGGGGGTTCACCACGAGATCAGGACACCCCCTGGCATAGTAGTGAGACAGACCCTACCGGGTCCCTGAGGCCCGGCGAAAGGCCATCGAGAAGGAGGTGGAGCAAATGCTAAGGGAGGGGATTATCGAGGAGTCAACCAGCCCCTGGTCCAGACCCATCGTTGTCGTACCGAAACCCTACAGAAGCATGCGACTCTGTAACGCCTTCCGGAGGCTGAACCAGGTATCAGACTTTGATAGTTACCCCCTCCCCCGAGTGGACGACCTTGTGGAGCGACCAGGGAGGGCCCGCTTCATATCTACCCTGGACCTCACAAAGGGGTATTGGCAAGTTGCCCTAGCGCCCGACACCAGGCCCAAGACGGCCTTTAGCACCTCCACAGGCCACTGGCAGTACCGGGTCCTCCCCTTTGGTCTACACGGGGCACCGGCCACCTTCCAACGACTGATGGACATCGTCCTACGACCCCACCGTAGCTTCGCAGCAGCCTACTCGGACGATGTCGTCATCCATTCTTCCACCTGGTCGGACCACCTGTTCCATCTGGGGGAGGTCCTGAGGGGGCTCCAGAAAGCTGGCCTGACAGCCAACCCCAAGAAATGTCACCTGGAGTTAACCGAGGCACAGTACTTGGGGTATCGCATTGGGCGGGGGTTGCTGAAACCTCAGGAGAAGAAGATCGAAGCCGTAAAAGGGCTACCCCCGACCCACATAGAAAAAACAGGTACGTGCCTTCTTGGGGTTGGTGGGGTACTATCGAAGATTTGTGACTAACTTCTCTGCGATAGCTTCACCTCTCTTAGATCTCACCAAAAAGGGCCAGCCGGACCGGGTGAAGTGGTCAACCGAGGCGGAGAGGGCCTTCCAAGCCCTGAAACGGGCCCTCACCAGTGCCCCTGTGTTGCAGAACCCGGACTTCACGCTACCATTCACGGTATACACCGACGCGTCTGAAACCAGGTTGGGCGCAGTCCTCTCCCAAACCTTCGACGGAGAAGAGCACCCGGTCCTCTTCATCAGCCGGAAAATGACCCCCGCTGAAAAGAGGTATGCAGCGGTAGAGTGGGAGACCTTGGCGATAAAGTGGGCCATCGAAGAGTTACGATATTACCTAGCGGGCCGGCACTTCGTCGTGGTCACAGACCACGCGCCCCTACAGTGGATGGCCAAGGCTAAGCACATGAACGCCAGGGTCACTCTGTGGTTTCTCGCCCTGCAGGACTTCTCGTTTCAGGTCCAACACTGGGCGGTGGCCCTGCACGGGAATGCAGATGGGCTCTCATGGCGAGACAGGCTCTGGGCCCACCACCCAGCGGCAGTAGGCTCGGAGCTGGGGGGGGTACTGTCGCGGCAGACCGACACCCGACGTGCAGTGTAAGAGAATCGCTCCTTCCGCCCGAGGGCGGACGAAGACCGACTCACCGGCTACGTACGCACATAGTAGCAAGACGAGGTATTCCCACCGCAGCTGCGGTACACAGGCTCTGTTAATCCCTCTGTTCATCTCTCTCTCTCTCTCTCTCGCCCTCGCTCCCAGAAGGCTCCGACTCGGACTCGGACGACGGCAGGCGAAACCAGTGGTGATGCTGAGTATGTATATATATATATATATATGTATATATATATATACACACACACACACATACATATACATACACATACATATACAGCAAGGGAAAGAAGTATTTGATCCCATGCTGATTTTGTACATTTGCCCAATGACAAATAAATGATCAGTCTATAATTTTAATGGTAGGTTTATTTGAACAGTATATGTATATGTATATATGTATATATATGTGTGTATACACACACACACACACACACACACACACACACACACGTTAGTAGTCTTGATCTCTGTATCGTCTTTCAAAGATTCCTTGTTTATGTGTGTAGCCAGAAGGATTCATGAGCAGTGCACATTTTATTTCAGGTATGTCATTTATTCACTCTCTTACAAAAATGGTGGATGCTAGTAAAGGTGTTTTAATAGAACAACAACTCCTCCTTTTTTGATATTGCTGTTACATTCTTCATTACGTTGTTCATACGTAAAAGACAGTATCATCATACTGCATCAGACTCTTTTCTTTTTTTTTTTTTACTCACTTTCTCTCGCCAAAATGGTTTTTTGCACGAGTGCCATCAAGTCGTAGTTTTATGTAACTTGAGCAGCTCCAGGCACATGACCAAAATCATGAACCTCATTTGTTGGCCAGATTTTAAAAAATTAACCCCTCCTTGTTAAAAAAGTTGCTTTGACGGCACGCATTAAACATGTGGGTGTGAGCACTCCTGTTGACGGCCAGAGATTTAGACATGAGGTGTTAAATGGACTGTTTAACGCACTGAAAAAAACATCCCGGTGTGAAAAGGCCTTAAGTCAAGTCAAAAATGTACACTCAAGACAACTGCATTGTTTCAGACTTCAAAAGAGTGTCAGTGTGACTGTAAATTGTTACATAAAAAGGAGGTGACTGTGCTTTAATGTATTTTAATTAACAACTACAGCATCTTTCAACATCTAACTTGCTTTCTTTAACTTATTTTCACTGAATAATGACCTAATTCCAGTGCTTTTGGCAAGACTAAATGGTAAATGGTCTGCACTTATATAGCCCTTTTATCCAAAGCGCTTTACATTGTGTCTCATTCACCCATTCACACACACTCGCACACCAATGGTAGCAGAGCTGTCTTGAAGGTGCCAACTTGCCATCAGAAGCAACTTGCCCAAGGACACTTGCCCAAGCACACTTCGGCATGTGGAGTCACGTGGAGTCATGTGGGCCGGGAATGGAACCGCCAACCCTACAAATTGGTGGACAACCTGCTCTACTACCTGAGCCACAGCCACCCATATAGTAGCATACTTCAACAGTACAGTCCCTTTTACTTTTGTTCACTCTTTTCAAGTTGTAACATTTTTAAACCCGTGTCTCCTCTTTGCATTTGTAATTCAATCCAAAGTGCTGAAAATCACTGGTGTTGCAAGTTACACCTACCGTAACAGCTCCTTGTTCTGGTCCTTACATGGTCCCACCTTCACGTTCTCTGTGCATGGACCTTCTGTTGGTGCAGCTTCTTCAGCTTTGAGTTTGTGGGGCTCTTTATCAATACCATTGTCTTCCTCATCACTACAGATCCTGTCTTCTTCCTTCGGGCTTGTGATGTTCACTTTGGTCTTAAAAAGTCCTGCTTCTTCTGATTTCTCCTCCTAAAAGTAATTTTACAAAAAAATATTGGCAAAATTCCACTTGACATATTATGCTTTTAATTCAGTGGTGTCAAACTCAGGCAACATCTGCATTTTTGTGAGCCTTTTAAGGGCCATAATCTAAGACTATTCACTGTTGAACATATATGATTTTTCTATCAATTAACACAAATAGCCTGAACCTGCACAATTATAGTGTTCATAAAAGGTAAAAAAAAAAGTCATCATTCAATTCAATTGAGGTTTTTTTTGTATAGCGCTTTTAACAATGCACAGTGTCCCAAAGCAGCTTTATAGAAATATATAAATTAAGGATATAAATTGTAAATGTATGGATTTATTCCTAATGAGCAAGCCAGAGGCGATGGTGGCAAGGAAAAAATCCTTGAGATAATATGAGGAAGAAGCCTTGAGAGGAACCAGATTCAAAAGGTAACCCATGCTCATCTGAGTGACAACAGAGAATGCAATTATTACACAAATAAATTCCTTCTATAACTGTGTACTACATGGTCACATACTGCAATCGTGTATCAAAGAAATTCATTACAGTTTTCACATGAGGTCTGCTTTGTTGAACTTATCCACTGTTCACTGATGGAGACTTGAGTGCAAAACTGTTCATGGCAATTACAGTCCTAAAGCCATCATAGCAATTGTAGTCCTAAGCAATCATAGCATAACTGTTATTAGATCATTAGCTTTCTTCCATATTTAGAAAACAAGGGTGGATCTTGTAGATCAGTCATAAAAGTATTTTACTGCAACATTATTAACAAGGCAAAATAGGATGATGGTAGATCATGCCTTGAATGATTAAATAAAAGATTTGTGCCCCTATCACTTCAACTGTTGTCTGAATCCACCCAAAATGCTTGAGTGTCTTGCACTTTACAATTTAATTGTACACAGACTATCAGACACCTTTTCAAGCAAACAGACTACAGATGTGGTTGCAGGCAATTAGGAGTAATAATTGGTCCAAGGAGCTCAGCAGTGCCCATTTCATCTTAGCTAAGTAGCTATCATATCAGGGAAGTTGGTGTGCTAACTAAGATTTTAACAGACTTAGCTTGCTTGTTTATAAACATGACAAATTTAAAATATACATTTATAAATTTATAATGCTTTAACAAACCTACATAACTTGTCTACATCAGGAAACTTGCTAACTAATTTTAGAGAGCTACATCACATTTTTACTGAGTAATTGCCTATAATGGAGACATTTAGCTAGCTACATTTTTTTTAGCTAACAAATGAGTTAAAAAAAAAAGAGTTATCAAGAGTCTTGTCTGCCTTCAATTTCTTACTAGTATAAACACCCATAGCTTCTATTAGATATACATATGTCCAGGCATTGCAGGTTCTCCACCACACAGGATCATTTAGCCACTGACAGGTCACCAACCTAGAAGGATCTTCTAGAGCCGTACCATTTGAAAGTGTTAGTTTAGCCAAATAGCACTCACTGTTTTAGTGGTAATACATAGTAATAAGTGGATTACAGTTTAGCTAATGTCAATCCAATTCCTAAATAAAATTCTTGAAGCAAATAATGTCAGGTTGCTAGGCTACTTAAGGTTTTTTGCAACCAGGTTGCCCATGCTTTTTTCTGGTTACAAACACTAAGGGGTTTTGTGTTGCCACTTTATCTGAAAGGCAGTGAGATGTGATGTTGATACCTTGACAATATTTTTTGTGCTTAGTGATATCTCTGGATCAGATTTTGGGTCAACAATGATTGTTCTCTCTGCTGGTCCTTCAATACTGCTATCAGTGTGAGAACTCTCCAATGCTTTAAATGGCAGGTCCATGCGGAATGTGATCCCCGATGAGGTGCAGTAGTCCTCAAAACCATAAAGATACCTGTGGAACATGCACAAGTCTAACTCGCAAAGCAAAGAAAAGTTTTTAAACTAAACGAAACAAATTACAAAACAAATGGCGGTCAGTTAAATGAGACATAATAAAAATTTATAAAACTGAGAGACATCCTGTATAGTTGCTTTTTCATTGTATGATAAAAGTTGGCTTGGACTACATACTTTCTGTAGGCGCATTTGACATTGTAACCTGCAGCAGAGTTCAACACAGGGATTCCCAGATCTTGATACACTTGTTTCCAAATAGATCCACTCTCAATCTGTATTGAAAAGAATGACAAAAGAAAGCAGAAGTAGGAAGAGAGAAGCAGAAGAGGAAAATATTAACAGTGGCTCCAAATGTGATACAGGAACCAGAAAACAACAAAGGTACATGACTGGTAAAAACTCTGCATGACCGGCAAATTCAGATCATGCTTTTGCGTTTATTGGTCACATATATATTACAGCACAGTGAAATTATTTTCTTCACATATCCCAGCATGTTAGGAAGTTGGGGTCAGAGTGCAGGATCAGACATGATAAAGTGCCCCTGGAGCAGAGAGAGTTAAGGGCCTTGCTCAAGGGCCCAACAGTGGCAGCTTGGCAGTGCTGGGGCTTGAAACCCTGACCTTCCGATCAGTAACCCAGAGACTTAACCGCTAAGCAACCACTGCCCCCCAGTGTCCGGTTAAACTATTCATTAAAGGAAATTTCTAAGTAAATAAACTGCATATAATTTAAGTTGTTTTCTGTGCCTTCTTTAATTCAATAATATATGTATTTTTAAATGAATAATGATTAAAGGAAATGACATGCTGAAGGAAAAAAGGCACTTTTAGCCTCTAATGCATATTAGCCACTGTTGTTTTATAGCAAATCATAGCTACAGTGGTCATGTTTGTCATGATTCCCCCATGCAGCAGTGCACTTTGAGCGCTGTTGTGCATGCTTCTTCCTGGTTGACGTCATCGTCCCGTCTCGTCATGTGTCACGTGTGTTTTGGTATTGCGGGCAGCTGTTAGCAGTTTGGGGCTAATCATGTGTGTGCATATATACCGGGAGCCGTACTACACATGGTGTGGGTAATTCAATGTAGATGAGATAGACTTAGAGGTCTATTCTAGAATTAGATAACGAATATAGAGTTTTTACGTTTCATGCCATGTTCGTGCCTTAACCTTAGCCATAGCCATGTTAGCATTGCATAGCTTCGTTTATTTGAGTTAGCCATGTTTTATGTTTCTTGCTTCGTTTCTGTTTGACATCCTCTTTTGTTAATAAAACCACCGTTCAAACTGCACCTGCATCCGTCTGATCTCCTTCACGTCACAGACTGTGACAATGTTCAAAAAATAAAATCTGATAATTCAATAATTAATCTGATAAAATTGACAACTATCACAGTGTACATCTTAGCTAAATAATAATAACACCACTGGTTATGGAAGTTTGTTTGCAGGACGGACTCTTTGTGTTCATATAGGCAGAACTTTAAGTCAAGTCTTTACTGATCTCAAGGGGACATTAGAGTGTTATACAAGGCACAAAAAACACAAAAATTAAAATTTGTTTAAAATTTTTTTTAAATTTGATTAAAAAAATCTCCAAATGATTTGAAATACATCATTCCACTGTAAGGAAAATATTCTGCAAATGGCAGAGATTTCAAATTCAGCCCAAGAAGTCTCCAAGAACCCCAAAATTCCCTCACAGGATCTGCTAGTAAGTCTTGCAACTCTTGGTGTCAAAGTGCATGCTTCTACAATCACAAATTTCACCTGCATGGGATGCGTGCCAGGAAAAATCCTTTGCAAGACCACATTTTGCCAATGAGCATACAGGCAAAGACCAGGTCTTTTATAATAATGTGCTCTGGACAGATGAATCAAATATAGAGTTGTTTGGCCACAGTAACAGCAGACATGTTTGGTGTAGACCAAAGACAGCATTTCAGGAGAAGCAGGTCATACCAACTACTGGTGGAAATGTTATGGTTTGGGATTGCTTCATTGCCTCAGGGACTGGACAGCTCCTTGCATTCATTGATTCAAACGATGAATTCTGCATCATAAAGAGAGCTTGAAGATAATATGAGGCCATCTGTCCAACAGTTAAAGCTGAACTGAAAGTGGACATTTCAACAGGATAATGATCTTAATGGAGGGTTATGGAATGGCCTAGTCAAAGCTTGAATTTAAATCCCACTGAAATGATGTGGGAAGATTTGAAACAGGCAGTACATGCAAGAAAAGCTTTAAACATCTTGCAACTGAAAGAATATTGCATGGAAGAGTGGTCAAAAAGTTCAACAATTTGAACCTTCAACATAATTGCCTGGTTGACAATTATGCAAAACAAAACAATATTTAAAAATATATATATATATATTTCTGCTAAAGGGGGCAATACTAGCTTATGTGGCCAAGGGTGTACTTACTTTTTCCACAGAAGAATATCACATATATGAATAAATGGAATAAATTGAAAAAGCTAATTTCCCTTTTGGTTTTGTTCAAGTACATCAACTTCATTAATAGGCACTTTTTCTAAATTAGATCGTTAGATCCTCTTTCTAAGAGGATCAACTATTTGTTTGTCCAAATAGGTCGATTTCCATGGGGTGTATTTATTTTTTCACGTGTGTGTGTGTGCGTATATATATATATATATATATATATATATATATATATATATATATATATATATGTATATATACACACACACAGTGCCTTGCGAAAGTATTCGGCCCCCTTGAACTTTTCAACCTTTTGCCACATTTCAGGCTTCAAACATAAAGATATAAAATTTACATTTTTTGTGAAGAATCACTAACAAGTGGGACACAATTGTGAAGTGGAATGAAATCTATTGGATATTTTAAACTTTTTTAGCAAATAAAAAACTGAAAAGTGGTGCGTGCAAAATTATTTGGGCCCTTTACTTTCAGTGCAGCAAACTCACTCCAGAAGTTCAGTGAGGATGTCTGAATGATCCAGTGTTGTCCTAAGTGACTGATGGTGATAAATAGAATCCTCCTGTGTGTAATCAAGTCTCTGTATAAATGCACCTGCTCTGTGATAGTCTCAGGGTTCTGTTGAAAGCGCAGAGAGCATCATGAAGGCCAAGGAACACACCAGACAGGTCCGTAATACTGTTGTGGAGAAGTTTAAAGCCGGATTTGGATACAAAAAGATTTCCCAAGCTTTAAACATCCCAAGGAGCACTGTGCAAGCGATCATTTTGAAATGGAAGGAGTATCAGACCACTGCAAATCTACCAAGACCTGGCCGTCCCTCTAAACTTTCAGCTCAGACAAGAAGAAGACTGATCAGAGATGCAGCCAAGAGACCCATGATCACTCTGGATGAACTGCAGAGAACTACAGCTGAGGAGGGAGAGTCTGTCCATAGGATAACAATCAGTTATACACTGCACAACTCCGCCTTACGCGGAAGAGTGGCAAGAAGAAAGCCATTTCTCAACGTTTGGTGTGACGTTTGGTGTGTCTCCCAGGTGGCTTGTGGCAAACTTTAGACGAGACTTTTTATGGATATCTTTGAGAAATGGCTTTCTTCTTGCCACTCTTCCATAAAGGCCAGATTTGTGCAGTGTACGCCTGATTGTCCACTTCACAATTGTGTCCCACTTGTTGGTGATTCTTCACAAAAAATTTAAATTTTATATCTTTATGTTTGAAGCCTGAAATGTGGCAAAAGGTTGAAAAGTTCAAGGGGGCCGAATACTAGAGCACTGTATATATATATATATATATATATATATATATATATATATATATATATATATATATATATATATATATATATATATATATATATATATATATATATATATATATATATAAAAAAAGGATTCCACAGAATCTCTGAAGGTGAGCGATGCACATGTAGCCTAGGTAAGATTCATCAGACCAGGCCACCTTCTTACATCCATCCATCTTCTACCGCTTATTCCCTGTTCAGGGTCGCAGGGGAACCTGGAGCCTATCCTAGGGAGCACGAGGAGAACATGCAAACTCTAACCACTAAGCCACCGTGCCAGGCTACCTTATTCTTAATGGTAAATGGTCTGCACTTATATAGCGCTTTGTAAGTCTAGCGGTTCTACAAAGTGCTTTACACGGTTTTTCATTCGACAAACCGATGTACACATTTGAAATAAGTAAATTCAATGAGCTTTTTTTCCCAAGTGCGTGGACTTCTGTGTTCACTTTAAACCAATTTTTTTTAATAGTGAAAGTATAAAATCTAAGAAAAGAACAAACATTTCCATTGATGGAATGGAAGATGGAATTCATTCAACGATACTTTGAGGAAGGACATTTATATTTACACATGCACACATGAATCGACTTTCTACACTGAAAAAAGCCTCATTAAATGAACACTCTCTACAGAGCTGAGGATCAAACCCTGGTTGCTGGCATTCTACACCTAGCGCGTTATTGCTGCACTATACTAGCACATGCACTTTAACCATGTTAATTTCAATACTATAGTTACCGTACCTGTACTACGTGAATCGATCAGATACACTACATAACTCAATATTGTAATTAGAAACTTGTTTGAATTAAGTTTATTATTAGTTTTGATGAGAAATCTAATATTTTTATGTAAACCATACGTAATATTTTTTCTTAAATCTAACCAACCACATATAAATATTTTTTGTGTACTATGTGTTTAGCTACAGCAGTGTTTCTCAAATCCAGTCCTCAAGGCCCTCTCCCAGAATGTTTCAGATGTCTCCCTATTTAACACACCTGGTTCAACTCATCAGCTTGTTAGTGTGTTAAACAGGGAGACATCTAAAACATTCTGGGAGGGGGGGCTTGAGGACTGGATTTGAGAAACACTGAGCTACAGTATGTTTTTGTATGCGCCATCCGGTGGTTATTGTGTGAAGCACAACAAATGATATTGAATTCCAAGAAGCATGCCTGTGATCCTGTGACGAATCATGTGAAACCACGTGAAAAAATGCATATTTTTTTTAAGCATTTATTTATTCATTTTCATATGATTCATTTACATGTGATTCATTTAAATATGATTCATTTACATATAATTAATTTTCATGTGATTCATTTACATATGATACATTTTCATGTGATTCATATTCATGCATGTGATTCATATTCATGCATGTGATTCATATTCATGCATGTGATTCTTTTAAATGTAATTAATTTTCATATGATTCATTTACCTTTTCTCCCCTCCCTTCCCCAAATACTTCATTGAGAAATAATAATAATAATAATAATAATAATAATAATAATAACAATAATAATAATTGTTAATATATAAAATATATAAAAATTATAAAACACAAGAACTAAAGTAAAAATAAGAATATAAATAGCCAATTGGAACTGAAGAGGGACACACACCCAAAGTCTCCATAAAACAAAGGAGACAGCAGTGTATCACCCCTAGGGTTGTCCACAAAGTGGACCTAGAGTAAGCTAAAAAACATTACTAAAAAGAAAAAAAATTCCAGTAAGAAAAAAAGTCCCCTGCTGACTTCAAATCTAATAAATAGTCTGCGCACTTCAACAAATATAATGTCCATACCTTTTAAAGACTTATACCTAATAATATTACACAGTGTAGCACATTAAAATAAAATACAAGAAGAGAATAACAAAATGATAAAAAATATATATATATATATATATATAAATAAGTAAATAAATAAATAAATAAACAAACAAATTCTGAACGAAGTAATGCACAATATCCACAATAAGAATTCGAATTCTATAGAGCTGGATGGCCGAGTGCAAATTAGAATAAAGAATATTATCAAATAAAATAAATAAATAAATAAATAAATAAATAAATAAAATAAGAAATAATAATAAATAAAATAAATACTAAATAAACAAATAAATAAATAAATAACGAACACTACACTGTGTAGGTGGTGCGGTTCAACCCGGTTTTAAGAGTTTAACATATTCTGCTGCTTCCTCCGCTGAAATAAAGTCCTTCTGGACTCCGTTGTACGTAATGCGAAGCCGAGCTGGATGAAGTATTCCATAGCGAGCTCCCTCAATATCACAAAGTTGACGCCGAACCTCGTTAAACGCGGCCCGGGCCCGGGCTGTCTGGACTGTGTAGTCAGGGAAAACGGAGATGGTTAGATCCCTCACTTTAATGGGGGGCTCGTGGCGCCGCGCGGTGAAAATATCAACACAGTCACTGTAGTAATGGAATCTGTACACAATAGCTCGTGGTCATTCACCAGACTTGCCCGGCTGAAGGGCGGGTTTGACCGGTCCAGAACCGGCTCCTTCTCCAGACCAAACGCCTCCTTTAACAAGGCCGCTACTGCAGCGGTTGTACAGGTGTCAGCGCCCTCTGGAACTCCGACTATCCTAACGTTATTGCGCCGTGACCTCGACTCCAAATCCTCACATTTATTCTCTAATTGAGTCACGGTCGCAGTGAGAGACAATAGTAGTCTTCATGTGAACTATATCATCGGTGCAACCGGAGAGCGCGTGCCCCATTTCCCCAACAGAACATTTCAGTGTTGATATGGTGGCATCGGTAGCGACTTTATCGCTAGCCTGCTGTGTTTTCATGGCCTGCAGGTCAAGCTGGATAGTAGATAGCGCATCACTGAGAGTCTTCTGAAGATTCTCCTGGTGCTTCTGGTGCTCCCGGAACTCCTTCCTAAAATCAGCGATGTCCTTCCTAAGTAAAGCCAGCAACTCAAGCTTGAATGCGCGAGGTTAGAGCCACCACTCGGGGACACGGATGCGACCGCGGGTTCACTGGGGGAAGGGAGCGCGGCTACGGATTTCTGAGGAGGAGGTGCGGGCGCAGGTGCATGGTGAGAGGGAGGCGGGGTTGCGGATTCACGAGAAGGAGACGCGCTCGCGGTGCGCCCTCCAGACCTCAATTTTGTCTGAATGCTACCACCGGTTTTCGAGTTTTTCCCCGACATCTTTAACGAACCACCGAGTTAAAAGTACAAATAAGGAAACGAAGTAGAATAAGTCAAAATATACTATATATAATATTTTATATATAAATTATATATAAAAATATTATATTACAAAAGAAAGTGGTAATTAATTACAATTTTTGATCGAAATCAGCAGGAGACTCAAACTTCACGTCTTACTCCATCGAACACCGAATTCGAACCTCCAAAAAATGCGCATTTTTAAAGACCACAACTGTAATACTGATAAAGAGGTAGCAATGCACCAACCAGCTCCTTAGGCTTCTGCAGGTGAACCTTGGTGATTCTATGTGCTCTGTAGCCCCAGATAAAGGGCAAAATAACAGAATCTATCAGTTTGAAAAAGGAATGAGGCAAGTACATGGGTAGGTTCTGAAAAAGGCAAATAAATTAAGACATATGGCATTGACCTGACCAGTTAGTGATAGCAGAAGAACCCTCCATTTCTCAATGGATATTTTCAACTTATTTATGGCTTCAGTAAAGTTAAGACTGAAAATATGGTAAAGTGATATTGTGAACGGTAAGAAATTAAGAAATTGAGCGTAGACTCATCCACCTACATTTAACTGAATAGCCTGAAAAAGACCCAAAAATAGATCTTATATGTGGAAAAGCAGAAGGGAATCACACATGTATAGAAGTAAATTGCCCATGTATAATGACAGCTTAATCTCTGTATGCACACATGCTATACCTTTGATATTGGAATGTTTATGAATATAAATGGCAAGGGGTTCTAAAACCAGATCAAATAACAATGGGTTTAAGCAGCAGCCCTGCTTTAAATGCACACACACTTTTCCCTTTTGACCTAGTGCTCCATTCCTCTCACATTTCAGCTCTTGAAAGTAACATTTACCCCAGTATCGTTATTGGTCATTTGACATATTAAAGAGCTTCTAAAGCTGTGGCGCAGGTGGTAGAGCAGGTTGTCCACCAATTGGTGGTTCGATTCCCGGCCCGGAAAGACACTGAACCCCAAGTTGCTCCCGATGGCAAGTTAGCCTTGCATGGCAGCTCTGCTATTGGTGTGTGTGTGTGTGTGTGTGAATGGGTGAATGCAGCTCTGCTATTGGTGTGTGAGTATGAGTGTGTGAGTATGGGTGAATGAGACAAGTAAAGCGCTTTGGATAATATTTACCATTTACCATTAATAGTCATAACAAAAAATATCTGGAATGAATGAAGTCCCAAGCTACCAAATGAAGCAGCAAACATTCCCCATCCTCTCAGCGACAGCAAGAGTGCAAGATAAAATAGCTAACTTAGCTTACCTTGACAGAGAATGACATGCAATGAAATAACAGCTATTCTCCACAATGCGAAGCTGTTCCAACCTACCAGTATATTCCATACAAATAGAAGAAGGTTAACAAATTAGTCCACATTTGTTTACTACCAATCAGCAGTGTCTAGATGATTGTTTGTGTGATTAGTATGTGAAAGATGCTTATTGCTAAAGCTAATTAAACAACTGATTGGATATTTCTCTGTACCGTCAACTCAGGATGGTAGTTACGACCATTGACTCAGATAAACAAGTTGCAGGCAATCGATAAGTTTAGCGTTAGGAAAGAATAAATTAAATATAAACTTTTTTTGTTAGAGAGTAATTCTTGTGGCTGATAACAATAACAACATCAGACAGAGAAAATAAATACTGTAACTAATGTAGCCTATTTTACAGCTAAAGAAATTGCTAAATGTTCTGAAGTAAGTTATGTTAACCAGCGAAGCTAGTTATTTGACAATATATAAAGAAACCTCAACTGAACTAACATTAGTATCTAATGCGGCTTGGTAGTTAAACAAACTTAGGCTGTGTTCACACATAGCGTTTTTTTATGATGAAATCTGCTGGTCTGAGCGTTTTGGAATGGAAATGGAAGCTCAGAGCATATTTGATAAATGGTCTACTCCATACAGTTATTATATAAAAGAAGTGCAAATAAGGCGTTGGAATACAAAGATTCATAATTCTATTTCATAATTTACATAATTTTATTTCAGATTCAAGATTCACTCATTTATGTCCTTTGCTTGCATTTTCAAAATAATTACTTATGTATTTCAAGATGTTTATTCTTCCTATGTGACCAACCACATAAATTTTTATTAAATCTTAAACATGATATTTGATTTTAATTATGATAAGATATTCTTTCACAAATATGGCAAGGATAATGGTCTAAAATATTGTGATTTTTAAAAAAAATATCTTTACATTTCCTTTGAATAATTTCACCACCCCCTTCTTTTTACATTAGATGGTCTGCTCTTGGGCTGAATTTTTTATTTTTTATTTTTTAAAATATCTTTACATTTCCTTTGAATAATTTCATCACCCCCTTCTTTTTGCATTAGACGGTCTGCTCTTGGGCTGAATTTGCTGGACTGGCCAGTCCTGGACAAATTGATAGTAATTTGAAATCTGCTCCACTTGTAATTTTTTTTTTCTCTTTATAGTGGAATGATATATTTCAAATAATTTGGAGATCTTTTTAAATCCCTTGCCAAATGTATAGGCATCCACAACCCTTTTCCGATGACACCACACACCCCAATAGCAAAGGGAACACCAGCCACTAGATATGAGAGGGGCATAAAAAAGACAGGTTTCAAATTCACTCCTTAAGCAGATTCTAATCACTGGCACCCAATCTTGAACACCTGAGTCTAATTTTTATGAATATGAAGTTGTGATAAATGTAGGGGTGTACTTACTATTTCCATTTAGCTAATCTATTTTTTGTTCATTTAAATTGTGAAAATTATTACATAATGTCAGTTTTATGTCATTTGATAGTGTATCCATGTGGTGTACATATTTCTTTCACATGAATGTATATATTTCACATGAATGTATATACAGGTGTTGGTCATATAATTAGAATATCATCAAAAAGTTTATTTATTTCAGTAATTCCATTCAAAAAGTGAAACTAGTATAATGTATACATTCATTACACACAGACTGATATATTTTAAGTGTTCATTCCTTTTAATTTTGATGATTATAATTGACAACTAATGAAAACCCCAAAATCAGTATCTCAGAAAATTAAATTAGAATATTAATTAAGACCAATACAAAAAAAGGATTTTTAGAAATGTTGGCCAACTGAAAAGTATGAACATGAAAAGTATGAGCATGTACAGCACTCAATACTTAGTTGGGGCTCCTTTTGCCTGAATTACTGCAGCAATGCGGCGTGGCATGGAGTTGATCAGTCTGTGGCACTGTTCAGGTGTTATGACAGTCCAGGTTGTTCTGATAGTGGCCTTCAGCTCTTCTGCATTGTTGGGTCTGGCGTATCACATCTTCCTCTTCACAATAACCCATAGATTTTCTATAGGGTTAAGTTCAGGCAAGTTTGCTGGCCAATTAAGAACAGGGATACTATGGTCCTTAAACCAGGTACTGGTAGCTTTGGCACTGTGTGCAGGTGTCAAGTCCTGTTGGAAAAGGAAATCTGCATCTCCATAAAGTTGGTCAGCAGCAGGAAGCATGAAGTGCTCTAAAACTTCCTGGTAGATGGCTGCATTGACCTTGGACCTCAGAAAACACAGTGGACCAACACCAGCAGATGACATGGCACCCCAAACCATCACTGACTGATCCACAACGTGGATTCTGTGCCTCTCCTCTTTGGAAATCAAGGACTCTGGGACCTTGATTTCCAAAGAAAATGCAAAATTTACTTTCATCAGAGAAAATAACTTTGGACCACTCAGCAGCAGTCCAGTCCTTTTTGTCTTTAGCGAAGGCGAGACGCTTCTGACGCTGTGTCTTGTTCAAGAGTGGCTTGACACAAGGAATGCGAAAGCTGAAACCCATGTCTTGCATACGTCTGTGTGTGGTGATTCTTGAAGCACTGACTCCAGCTGCAGTCCACTCTTTGTGAATCTCCCCCACATTTTTGAATGGGTTTTGTTTCACAGTCCTCTCCAGGGTGCGGTTATCCCTATTGCTTGTACACTTTTTTCTAACACATCTTTTCCTTCCCTTCGCCTCTCTATTAATGTGTTTGTACACAGAGCTCTGTGAACAGCTAGCCTCTTTAGCAATGACCTTTTGTGTCTTGCCCTCCTTGTGCAAGGTGTCAATGGTCGTCTTTTGGACAGCTGTCAAGTCAGCAGTCTTCCCCATGATTGTGTAGCCTACAGAACTAGACTGAGAGACCATTTAAAGGCCTTTGCAGGTGTTTTGAGTTAATTAGCTGATTAGAGTGTGGCACCAGATGTCTTCAATATTGAACCTTTTCACAATATTCTCTGAGATACTGATTTTGGGGTTTTCATTAGTTGTCAGTTATAATCATCAAAATTAAAAGGAATGAATGAACACTTTAAATATATCAGTCTGTGTGTAATGAATGTATACATTAAACTAGTTTCACTTTTTGAATGGAATTACTGAATATCATCAACTTTTTGATGATATTCTAATTATATGACCAGCACCTATATATACATACATACACACACACACACACACACACACACATATATATACAGTATATATATATATATATATATATAGACACACACACACACACACATACAGTTATGTGGGGAAAAAAATTAAACCATGAAACTTGTTGGCTTTTTTAAATATTTTGACAAACAAACATTTGATACTCTTTTATCCTAGGTATGTGCCCATGGTTACCAAGGTTCCTTTGGAGTCTCCAAAAGGTGATTTGGGTAAAACACATGGACATACCCTTAGAAAAACAGGTGTTGCACTCATTTATAATGATAATCTAGGCGCAAGATAAAAACCTAGTCATGAATTCAACTCTTTTGAAGTTCTTTACACTAGTATAATATATGTAACCACAAAAAATAAACCTACATAGTCGATTCTGCTTATTATTATTTACAGACCCTCAGGGCCATATTCTGAATTCCTAAATTTGTAGATTTAATCTCAAACTAGGTTGTTTCTTTAGACAAATAATTAATTGTTGGTGACTTTAATATTCATTTTGATAACCCGGAAGACCCTCTGAGAACAGCGGTTGTGTCCATTCTAGATTCAGTAGGGGTCAATCAAAATGTAATAAGATCCACTCATAACGGTGGTTACATTTTTGACTTTATACTAACTTACGGATTAAATATAGAAAATATAGTCACATTTCCGCAGTCCGAAGCTATCTCAGATCTCGTTGAAATTGTGTATTGATATTAATATATGCACCCTGCCACGCAACCGTGTCAAACTTACATTCACATCATCAACTGCAGTTTTATTAATAATCTCCCATATCAACTATGATTGGATCACCGTCTGATCCCAAAGAAATTGATCAGGTGACTGAATGCTTAGAGTCAACATTCTGCTACACACTAGATAAGGTAGCTCCACTACCTTAAAACAATACATGGTGAGAATAGCTAGTACCCTAGTATACGGATAACACATGCACAGAGCATTCGAAAATTAGAACATAAATGCCATCAAATCAAATTGGTAGTATTTCAAACAATGTGGAAGGAGAGCCTCTGATTTACAAAAAATCTCTTGATCTTGCTGCTAGATCAGTCTATCAAATTGAAAAAATAATCCTAGATTCTTATTTAACCTGTTAAAAGTCTGGTTGTTAAATATAAACCTATGCTATGTACACACCTTCTCTGTGTACATAGGTAATCATGCAATACATCTTTGGAAAGGCAAGAGTCTTGTGATTCGATTTATATAAATCATTTCAAGATACAAGCACAACAGAAGCTACAATCAACTTCTCTGTCAGACCACCAACATAAAACAAGCACTTACAAAACTGAGGTCTTATGTTGGATCATTTGGACCTTTGCCAATCATGTAAAAATATTTAGTCCAAAACACATTATTACATCAGGAAATACAGATTTATTGTGTCATTTCAAATTACTGGCAGATGTGCCTAATCTTTCACATATTCTCCGTTATAACTTCAGTTCGCTTGTGAATATTTCTTATCTCTTGACTTCAAAATGTCCGCTGGACTCTGACCATTCGATTGCCACCTTGTTTGAACCAACTGGAGATTCCATTTCCTTTCCATAGCCTTCAACAACCAAAGAGAGTTTATACTGAAGGGAAGTGCCTTCCCATTTTCCTTCATGAAAAGCTCAATCCTATTGCAACATCAGTATTGTTGACTGGCACAGCATGTAGCCAATGAAATTCAGAAAAAAATTATATGCTGCTTTAGGGGTGAGTTTCAACACTTACAGTTCTTAGTGTCACTTTTCATTAGTGCCCAAAATTATGAGAAAAAACAAGAGTAGTAGCCTGTTGAGGTGATTTTGGTAAAAACGCATGGGCATACAATTAGGAAAACGTGCAAAATATTAATTTTCTTTCGTATTGTTATCAAATTTGAACTTGGACTCGGTAAGGCTTTTACATTGAGGAACATTACTATGAAATTGTTCCACAATTTGTGGACACGGTTTTTCGCAGATTGGTGAACCTCTGTCCATCTTTACTTCTGAGAGACTCTAGTCTAGTTGTAAAATGTTCCTCCAGCTGTTTCATTTTAGTAACACTTACTTTTCCAGCCTTTTGTTGCCCCGTCCCAACGTTTTTGAGATGTATTGCGGCCATCAAATTCAAAATGACCTTATTTTTTCCTTAAAATTTTACATTTCCTCAGTTTAAATAAATTTGGACTTGTATCTTTGGTCTAAAGTAAATAGGAGAGGCCTGTGACATTTATTCCTTTGTAATACCTGTCTCTAATCGGAATGATACTCCAGACTTAAAAACAGTAACCAAGTACTCACACTGTCAAATCCTCCAAGTTTGTGCACCAGCCTGTAGAGTTTAAAGAGATTCAGGTTTCTGTAGCCCAGCACTGGTCTTTTGTTGATGGGTGTGCCTGGACAAAGAATGGGATAGAGACTATTAGTAAAATGTGTAGAACATGATTGAGTATGCAATTAAACCATCCAGAAATACAGACCTTCTAAGACAATATAAAACAGACCAAGTCCTCAAATCTTACACTGAAAAGCTTTCTTTTACTTCTTTAAAAGTAAAAAAAAAAAAAAAAAGCTTTATTATCTTTTTTAGTGCATCATTTAAGGGAACAGCTGGCTCTGCCTTGAGCCATCACAAGAGGGAGGCACAGAGCAGCCAGAAAAATTGATAAACCAGCTTCTGTCACCAGAAGCATTGTCTTAATTATAATAAGTGGCAATCAGCTCCACCTGTCTGGATCTATTTAAGGAGACGTCACAACTCACTCGCTGCTCAAGTCTTGTGGCAATCTTGCCATGGTGGTCAATTCTCAGAACAGACTGAAACAGCCAATTATTCTAACTCTTTTGCTGTACAGTAAAGATGTATTGGTTTGAGATCAAAAGATAAATATGAGAATATAGATAAAAATTTTAGATTTAATTTCCTGATATTTACATCTAATGTGTTACCTTTTTGTAGTTTGCAATAACTACATTAAGCGGGCAACCCAATGACATTGCCAAACTGCTGCATTCTGCTTTTGGGATGCTTTTCCAGAGTTCGTGTTTGTTTTGGGAGGTTTCTCACGTCAGTCTTTGCTTCAGGAGATGAAATGCATGCTCAACTGGGTAATGGTCTGGTGATTGACTTAGGTAGTATAAAACCTTCTAGTTATCCCTCCTGATGAAATTCTTTGCTGTGTTGGCATGATGATGTTCCCCCCAATTAATTTGGATGCATTTCTCCATACGTTTGCAGACAAAATGTTTCCATAGACTTTGTGGCTACCATCATGAGTTATACTTCATTAATAAAAATTTGTGAGTCCATTCCAGAAGCAGCCATGCAAGACCAAGCCATGATGCTACCTCCACAATGCTTTACTGATGAGCATCTACTTTTTGGATCATGACCAGATTAATTCTTTCTCCACAATTTGGTATTTCCATCAATTTGGTAGAGGTTTACCTTTGTACATAATCAATAAGGATTAGTGAGCCAATTAGTGATGTTCTTGCACCTGTCAAGGGGTGGGATATATTAGGCAGCCAATGAACAGTCAGCTCTTGAAGGTGATGTTTGAAGCAGGAAAAATGAGCAAGTGTAAGGATCTGAGCATCTTTAACAAGGGCGAAATTATGATGGTTAGATGACTGGGTCAGAGCATGTCCAAAATGGCAAGTCTTGTGGGGTTTCCTGGTATACAGTGGTAAGTGCCTAACAAAAGTGGTCCAAGGATGGACAACTGGCAACAGGATCATGGGTGCTCAAGGCTCACTGATGCAAATGAAGAGCGAAGGCTGGCCCATCTGGTACAATACCAAAAAGTAGCACAAATTACTGAAAAGATTAATGTTGGCTATGATGAAAAGGTGTCGGAATTCACAGAGCATTGCAGCTTGCTACGTATGGGACTGCGTAGCCGCAGACTGGTCAACGTTTCCATGCTGACCCTTGTCCACCGCTGCTAGTGCCTACAATGGACACGTGAGATTCAGAAGTGGAGAATGGAGTAATGGAAGAAAGTGGTCTGGTCTGATGAATCATGTTTCTTCTTGTCCTGGAATGGCTCGAGGAACATGACAAAGAGATCAATGTGTTGACTTAGCCTCCAAATTCCACAGATCTTAATCCGACCAAGCATCTGTGGGATGTGCTGGACAAACAAGTCCAATCCATATTGCCCCCAGTCACAACTTACAGGACATGAAGGATTTGCTGCTAAAACCTTGGTGCCAGATACCACAGCACACATTCAGAGAGACCTTGACAGGTCAGAGCTGTTTTGGCAGCAGAAGAGAGACGCCAGGACCTAAGGATTCCCAGCAGAACATTGCCCATGGCATCACACTGCCTCTGCTGACTTGCCTTCTTCACATAGTGCGTCCTGGTGCCATCTTCCCCCAGGTAAGTGATGCCCACACACCCAGTCGTACACATGACGTAAAAGAAAATGTAATTCATCAGACCAGATCTTCTTCAATTGGAGCATAGTCCAGCTCTGATGATCACCTGCCCATTCTACATTTTTGGTGGTGGACAGGGGTCAGCATAGGCCCAGTTGATTAGCCATCACATTTTGGCCGTTGTCAAAGTCACTCAGATTCTTACGCTTGCCTATTTTTCCTTTTATTTATCAACTTCGAGAATTGACTGTTCACTTGCTGTCGAATATACAGTATCTCACAAAAGTGAGTACACCCCTCACATTTTTCTAAATATTTGATTATATTTTTTAATGCGACAACATTGAAGAAATGACACTTTGCTACAATGTAAAGTAGTGAGTGTACAGCTTGTATAACAGTGTAAATTTGCTGTCCACTCAAAATAACTCAACACACAGTGATTAATGTCTAAACCGCTAGCAACAAAAGTGAGTACACCCCTAAGTGAAAATGTCCAAATTAGTCCCAAAGTGTCAATATTTTGTGTGGCCACCATTATTTTCCAGCACTGCCCTAACCCTCTTGGGCATGGAGTTCACCAGAGCTTCACAGGTTTAATCACAGATATAATCAAATATTTACAAAAATGTGAGGGGCGTACTCAATTTTGTGAGATACTGTAAATTCTATACAAGATAATCAATGTTATTCACTTCATTTCACCTGTCAGTGAAGTGTAATGTTATGGCTGATTGGTGTATATACCACCTCCTCCAAAAGTATTGGAACAGCAAGGCCAATTCTTTTGCTGTACATTGAAGACATCTGGGATTGAGATCAGATGATAAATCAGAATTTCAGCTTTCATATTTACATCTATTTACATCTATTTACATCTAATGTGTTAAACAACTTGGAATATGGCACATTTGATGGCAGACCAATTGGGTATTTTTAGGTGAACAAAAGTATAGGAACAGCGAGCCTTTTAAGTCAATTAATTAGGGTTCATTGCTTTTTTCGTCATTGTCTTGCTGCATGATGAAGTTCCTCACGATTAGACTGTATGTATTTCTCTGTGAATTGGAAGCCATATTGTTTCTGTAGACTCCTGAATTAATTCTGCTGCTACATCATCAATATAGTTACATCAGTTAGTTACATCATCAATATAGTTACATCATCAATATAGACTAGTGTGCCCATTCCAGAAGCAGCCATGTAAGCCCAAGCCATGACTCTACCTTCACTATGCTTGACTGATGAGCTTCTATGTTTTTAATCACGAGCAAAGTCATTTATTCTGTACACTTTTCTCTACTTTTGTTGCTCATCCCTGTATTTCTTTGCAAATTCTAATTGGGCTTTCTGATTCTTACTCCTCATGAGTGGTTTCCAGTGTGTGGTATCTCTATCCTGTCCAGGGTACCATGACCCTGAAAAGTATGCGGTAGAAGATGGATGGATGGTTGGTTGGATGGTATGGATCTCTGTATTTTTGCACTTGAAGTCTTTTTCAAATGGTGTATTTTAACACCTTCACTCCTGCCCTGTGACGGTTGTTGATGTCACTAACTGTTGTCTTGGGGTTTTCTCCACAGCTCTCACAATGTTTGTCATGAACTACTGTTGTTTTCCTTGGTCAATCTGTTCCATGTGTGGTTGTACACCAGTGGTTTCTTTATTTTCCATGACTTTCCAAATCGTTGTATTTGCTATGCCCAATGTTTGTGCAATGGCTCGGACAGATTTTACTTCTTTACCAAGCTTCAAAATGTCTTGCTTTTCTCCCATAGACAGCTCTCTGGTCTTCATGTTGGTTTATCCTTTTTAAACAACAAATGCAGTCTTCACATGTAAAATTTGGGCTCAAACCAAGTGTGGACATTCAGAGCAATTAATTCTTTAAACAATCAATTTAACAGGGCACAACTGGGCAGAAAGAAACACCTATCAGGCACTTGTTCCAATATTTTTGATCATTAAAAATGGGTGGGTTCAAACCAGGTGTCATGTTCTATGTTGTTTAACATATCTAGATGTAAATATGAGGAAATGAAAGCTGAAGTTCTGATCTATCATCTCCTATTCATCTAACTGGCAGAGGAGGATGTGTCACAGTTATTTATGTCCCACACAACCCTAGTCATAAATTCAAAACGTTTGAAGTCCATAACATATGTAGCCACAGTAAATACGTCCACCCAGTTGATTCTGCTAATTATTATTTACAGACCCCCAGGGCCATATTCTGAAATCCTTTCTGAATTTGCAGATTTCATCTTTAACCTAGTTGTTTCATTAGACAAAGCATTAAATGATTTAGACTTTAATATTAATTTTGATAACCCAGAACAGAGGTTGTGTCCATTCATCCATGCTAGATTCAGTAGGGGACATAATAGGACCCATTCATAATGGTGGTCACACTCTTGATCTACTACTAACATTCAGATTAAATATAGAAAATATATTTCCCAGTCTTAAGCTATCTCAGATCATAATTTCATTTAAATTGAGTCTTAATATGTCTTTATATTGCGTCATAAGATATTCACCTCTCCATGCTACCATGTCAAATGTACATATCATTCACATCAGCTACTGCACAGTTTTATCAACAATGATTGGATCACTGTCTGATTCCACAAAACTTGATAAGGCAACTCAATGCTTAGTCAATGTTCCGTTACATTCTAGATATTTTATCTCCACTTTAAAGAAAAATAGAAAAAACTAGCACCACTTGAAAATCAGAATGTAAATGCTGCCAAACTAAATTGGTAGTATTTCAAACCGTACAGTATTAAATAAGAAGCTAGGATTATTTTTGGTTATCTTCTATTAGGATAGAGATATACCTTGACCCAGCAGCAGTAAGAGATTTTCTATAGTTCAGGAGGCTATCCTTTCATGCTTCCATAGAAGATAACAAAAATAATCCTAGCTTCTTATTTAATACTGTAGCAATAAGACCACCACAGAAACATGTACACCATCCATAGGTAGCCGCAATGATTTCATGAATTATGGCAAAATTGAAAATATCAGGGAAAAAAAAATTCAGACTACATTTTAAAATAGACAATTTTAACACTAACCCTGAAGATAATAATATAACGATATCAGATCACTGATTAGAATGTTTCACTAATTTCCTAATAAAACTCAACTTGTGTACAAGATCCCTGTTTCTTCAAACAGATCATTCCAGAAGCAATTGAGCCTCTTCCAAAATGATAAATTCTTACCTTAGCATTGGCTATATACATAAATCTTTTAAACTAGTAGTTATCAAACCCCTGAATAAAAAAAACCTGACCTTGACCCCTGTCGATTGTACTACAGGCCAATATCAAAACTTCACTTTATTTCTAAGATCCAAGAAAAGGTTGTACCATAGCAGTTATGCTCATACCTACATAGGAATAACATTCATGAAATGTGAGATTAAGGCCTTATCATAGCACAGAGACAGTGCTGGTTAAAGTGGTAAATGACCTACTACTGGCCTCTGATCAGGGTTGTGTCTCCTTGCTTGTGTTGCTTGACCTTATTGCAACTTTTAAAACCATTGATCATACCATTCTCCTTGATAGTTAATAAAAGGGTGCTGGAATTAAGACAACAGCCCTCTCCTGACTCAGGTCTTATTTGACTGATAGGTAGCAGTTTGTAGATGTAAATAATGCAGATGTAAATAATGACTTATCTAAGAATACTAAGGTAAAATTTAGTGTTCCACAAGGTTCTGTTTTAGGCTCATTGATTTTTACTTTACATATGCTACCACTGGGTGAATTTATTTGTAAACATGTTTTTACCTAACACTGTTATGCTGATTACACACAGTTGTACACACAGCAAATCCAGATGACCGACACCAGCTTAATACGGTTGAGCAATGTGTAAAGGACATTAGACACTGGATGCTTATTAACTTCCTTCTACTTAATTCTGACAAGAGAGATGTACTTTTACTAGGACCACACAAAGCTAGAAGTAAGCTTTCTGAATACATAGCATCTCTGTATAGCCTTTCTGTTTCATCATGTGCAGCAGTAAAAGACCTTGGTGTAATTATTGGCTCCAGTCTTTCATTTGAAGCTCGTGTAGATAATATTACTAGGATAGCTTTCTTTCATCTCAGAAATATTGCTAAGTTAAGAGATATCACTACACAATGCAGAAATACTAGTTCATGCTTTTGTTATCTCTAGGTTGGATCATTTTAATGCCTCACTGGACTAAGAGCACAAACAAGCTCCAGTTAGTCCAGAATGCAGCGGCAAGAGACCTTATTAGAACCTGAAGATATGACCACATCACCCCTATCTTATCCACATTGAATTGGCTCCCAACCAAATTTCAATATTATAAAATATTACTCATGACCTATAATGGTCAATGAATTACCTATAATGGTCACTGAATGGTCTTGCGACGCAATATCTTAGTGAACTTTTGATGTTTTATGATCAGTTACGCCACATTACATCAAAAGGTGCAGGCTATTTGTTGGTACATCGAATTGTGAAGGCTACAGCAGGGGGCAGAACTTTCTCTTAAAAAGCCCCACAGTTACAGAACAGCCTTCCAATTAGTGTTCAGGACTCACACACAATCTCAGTATTGAAAACATTTGTTTGGTCAAACCTTATTTCTATACTGGGGCCATAGGAAGTTTACTAATTTAGTGCATCTCCGTATGGTACAGATATTGCTCAATCCAGGAATGCAAAGCCATGCAGAAATTGGTTCGCTTAGCTGAGTGCATCTTCGGGTCTGCTCTCCCATCTCTGCACATTTTCTCTACCAGGTGATGCAGTACAAGAGCTTCTAAAATCATCAGAGACTCCAACCACCCCGGTAACCGTCTGTTCATATTACTGCAATCACGCAAGTGCTTCAGTAGTCTGATGACTAAAACTGAGAGGCTTGTGAGGAACTTTTTCCCTCAGGCCATCAGACAGCTCAATACAGACATGTCCACCATACAGATCCCTTAGGGCTCCATAAGGACTTTACTGTCACTCTGCGCTCCACTGACATGCTACACACAGCACTTTGCATTATTACTACATGTAATAATATACTGCATATTTTTTACTGTCATTTTTTTGCACAATCCTTGCTTATTTTGTAAATCTTTTTGCACATTCTTGTATATATTTCATATTTCTTATCTTATTTCTTATGTATACATGTGTGTATGTGTATATACAGTATCTCAAAAAGTGAGGGGGTATACACCCCTCACATTTTTGTAAATATTTGATGATATCTTTTCATGTGACAACACTGAAGAAATGACACTTTGCTACAATGTAAAGTAGTGAGTGTACAGCTTGTATAACAGTCTAAATTTGCTGTCCCATCAAAATAACTCAACACACAGCCATTAATGTCTAAACTGCTGGCAACAGAAGTGAGTACACCCCTAAAAATGACCAAATTGGGCCCAAAGTGATAATATTTTGTGTGGCACCTTTATTTTCCAGCACTTCTTAACCCTCTTGGGCATGGTGTTCATCAGAGCTTCACAGGTTGCCACTGGAGTCCTCTTCCACTCCTCCATGATGATATCACGGAGCTGGTGGATGTTAGAGGCCTCGTGCTCCTCCACCTTCTGTTTGAGGATGCCCCACATCTGTGGGCATCTGTTCAATAGGGTTTAGTCCATCACCTTCACCCTCAGCTTCTTTAGCCAGGTAGTGGTCTTCTTAGAGGTGTATTTGGGGTTGTTATCATGCTGGAATACTGCTTACTGATCATGCTCTGCTTCAGTATGTCACAGTAAATGTTGGCATTCATGGTTCCCTCAATTAACTGTAGCTCCCCAGTGAAGGCAGCACTCATGCAGCCCCAGACTATGACACTCCCACCACCATGCTTGACTGTAGGCAAGGAACATTTGTCTTTGTACTCCTCAGCTGGTTGCTGCCACACATACTTGACATCATTTGAACCCAATAAGTTTATCTTGGTCTCATCAGACCACAGGACATGGTTCCAGTAATCCATGTCCTTAGTCTGCTTGTTCAGCAAACTGTTTGCGGGCTTTCTTGTGCATCATCTTTAGAAGAGGCTTCCTTCTGGGACGGCAGTCATGCAGACCAATTTGATTCAGTGTGTGGCGTATGGTGTGAGCACTGACAGGTTGACCCCCCACCCCTTCAACCTCTGCAGCAATGCTGGCTACACTCAAACGTCTATTTCCCAAAGACAACCTCTGGATATGATGCTGAGCATGTGCACTCAACTTCTTTGCTTGATCATGGCGAGGCCTGTTCTGAGTGGAACCTGTCCTGTTAAACCACTGTATGGTCTTGGCCACCATGCTGCAGCTCAGTGGCAGGGTCTTGGCCATCTTCTTATAGCCTAGGCCATCTTTATGTAGAGCAGCAATACATTTTTTCAGATCCTCAAAGAGTTCTTTGCCATGAGGTGTCATGTTGAACTTCCAGTGACCAGTATGAGGGAGTGTGAGAGCGCTGACAGCAAATTTAATCCACCTGCTCCCCATTCACACCTGAGACCTTGTAACACCAGCAAGTCACATGGCTAATTGGGCAAAATTTGGACATTTTCACTTAGGGGTGTACTCACTTTAGTTGCCAGCGGTTTAGACATTAATGGCTGTGTTGAGTTATTTTGAGGGGACAGCAACTTTTTTTTTGTTTGTTTATGTTTCATTTTTATTGAACATTTCTGCTGAACACTTCTGATGAACATTTCTACAGAACATTTCTACAATTCTACTGAACATTTCTACTGAGCATTTCTGCTAAACATTTCTGCTAAACAATTTTGCTAAACATTTCTAATGACCAGTTCTGCTAAACATTTCTGCTATACATTTCTGCAAAACGTTTCTGCTAAACATTTCTAATGAACATTTCTAAAGTTTAATTTAACATTTCAACAATACAACATTTCTACATTTCTACGTTTCTTTTTTTATTAAACATTTTTGCTGACCTTCTGATGAACATTTCTGTTGAACTGCTAAGCCTATCTAAATCACCTTTTCTGTTCTGTCCTCCCCACCATTTCCCCAAAATAGCAACAGCAGTAAATATTCACAGATTTTTTTCTTTTTATACAAAGAAAAACAAAATTGAACCCACAACCCGCCCCTCCGGCTCATCATGGCTACCCATTAACTGTCGCTGGTTATAGAGATATTATAAAATTCAACAACAGGCACCAACCTTTAAGTGGGTAGTGTCTGTAACTCCATAAAGTATGCAATAAAGGGATGCCATTTATAAAAAAAAAAACTTATCTGTACAACCATTCATCGTATATCTTATTTTCTCGAGTTTCAGAAAAAAGGTTGTCACATGAAAAGTTATAATAAATATTTACAAATATGTGAGGGGTGTACTCACTTTCGTGAGATACTGTGTGTGTGTGCATGTATGTAATATGTATATGTGTATATATATGTATGTGTATGTATAGGGCATAAATAATACATACATGTGACACTATTCATTGTCACCCATATGAGGATGGGATCCCATTGGAGTTTGGCTCCTCTCTTGATTTCTTCCTCATATTCTCATAGAGTTTTTCCTTGCTTCTGTTGACTTTGGCTTGCTCATTAGGGATAAACTTATAAATTAAAAAATTATATCTTGCATTTATATATTTGTGTAAAGCTGCTTGGTGACAATGTCCATTGTTAAAAGTACTATACAAATAAAATTTAACTGAATTGAATTTTGATCTCAAACCCAGATGTCTTGAATGTATAGCAACAAAAACAGAATTGGCTTTGCTGTTGCAATACTTTGAAAGGGGACTGTATATTCACTAAATTCTGTCTTGTTTTTATAATCTGGGCCAGGAAGTTGTTATAGTCCTCACCAAATTACATAAACAGGCAAATAACCTCAGTTGATTTGCTGGTGTGTTTAGGATTATTGTCTTGTTGCAAGACCCAATTTCAACCCAGTTTAAGCTTCTGAACAGATGGCCTCACATTTTCATCGTTGTCTTAATGACATCATTGTCTTAATGAAAGTTTCTGAGGTCCTGTGGCTGCAAAACAAGCCCAAATCATTGCCCCTCCACCATGCTTGACATTTAGTATGAAATGTTTTTGAGGTATTTGTTTTTTGCTAAATATGCTGCTGTACATGATAACTAAACATTACCACCTTGATCTTGACTTTTGTGGTTTGTTCAGATGCAATTTTGCAAATATAAGTTGTGCTGCCATATTCTTTTTGGAGAGAAGGGGCTAGTTCCTTCTATGAAAGTCATACTTGAACATGAAAATTTTATGTGCTTTTTTTTTTTTTTTTTTTTTAGATCTCTGAGCAATAAATGGTTTTATTTTTTGTGAAATTTGTGAAAGATGGAAGGGTGTACTTATTTTCCCCCACCTGTTTTCTAAATGTTGGTTTACTCTTTGGGAAAAAATGACTACATATTAAAATCTGTTTTGTTGCTGTTGGCACCTGAGGTTACTTGTTTTTATGAAAGTTGATGAGGACCACACAATTGTTATTTATGATAATTATGTTTGAACATGAGTCTGAATGTCATTGGTTAATTCTGAGCAGTCATGTCCCACCTGAACACTTGTCCCACCTGAACAATTTTTTTTACTTGAATTTTGTTAATTGTCACATTAAAGGTAAAATATGGCATGATTCATCTGGTTTAAGACTTTACATAACAAAAACCAGCAATACAGTAGAGCCAGGTTTTACACAGTCATGTCCATAAATATTTAGAGATCACCAAATATACTTATTTCCGCTGTATACCATTGTATATTGGAGTTGAAATTAAATAATTGTTATTAAAATTGCACTTTCAGACTTCTACTGTATACGGTATACTTTGGATCATGACCAGGACCAGTTTCTCCATACTCTTCTCTTATCATAATTTTGTTTTGTCTGACCATAGGATATTGTTCCAAAACTTAGTTTTTTTGTTTGTTTATAAAATATATGATGTTTGGAGAAAAAAAAACCTGAGGCTTATTATTTGTTTATATCTTGTGGTAAAGCCTCTGTACTTACTCTGGTCTTCTCTTGATTGGTTACTTTGAAACAGATACACCAATCTCCTGGAGGCAATCTAGCCAATTGCTGTGAAAGTTTTTTTTCCCCACCAGGGAAAGAATGGTGTTCCAGGCTTGTTGGTGTTTCTGAGCTTTCCTGAGAAACCAGCCCATTCTTTCCTTTAAATAATGTATCGAATAGTTGATCTGGCCACACCTAATGTTTTTGCTAGCCATTTAATTTGAACTCCAATATGTTGTTGTAGACAGCTAAAACAACAAACTTTTGTCAATGTCCAAATATTTATGCTCCTGCTGTATATAATAATAATAATAAATAAATAAATAAATAAATAAATAAATAAAAAATTAAACAAATTACTTAAATAATAATAAAATAAAGAAAGAAAAAATACAATAACAAATATAGCCGCGAGTAGCAATTACGGGGCCAAGCCTGACAGAGGCTAAGAGGTAAGCAAGTGTTGTTTTAGAATGGTCATGATTTTATGACAAACTGGTCATATATAATAAGTAAAAATAAGCTTATTTTCAAAACATTTAAACATGGCGGACAGGAAGTTATCATTACATTGTAGGCATCATTGTTCTCGGCATGAACCATGGACTCTATCAAGACCAGTATCATGACATTAGACAAAAGGAATCAATAGCAATTAGCATTGAATTTAAAAAAAAATTTCAAAATGGCAGACATAGGAAAATGTGATATCGTTCGACTCAGTATCTAGCATTTGATCTAAAGAGACAATTTTCGTGATTTTCAGCTATAGTGTTTGAAAGGAAATTCTCTTATATTATGTACCCTCTTATATTATCAACTGCTACGAAACACCTATGATGAATGTAATCATTTAATTACCTCTTTGACTAAGCTGATCAACTGCTATCCTTGATTATATTATGTATTTCCTAAATCTGTCTTGACACCTGGACCAGTAGAAACCATCCACGCACTGCTGTTATCAATGTGTACAATATGTATAAATACTCCTGTTTTGAATGAATAAATCGGGAAGTCTCTGTGAACACTCATATCTGTCAGTGTGTGTGTTCATTTCGGACTCTCCAGGCGCGCCTGACTCTGAAGCAAACCACACAGAACTAAAAGTTAATAGAAGTTAATGGTAAAACAGGCTGGAAGCCATGACGGACGATCTGATGGGCATAAGGCATAATCTGAGATTCCTGTGATGAGGAAATCTAACAGTGTTCAGGAGTTCTAAGCCAAAAAACAGTTTTTGCTATGTCCTGACTAGTATGGGACAGCAGGTAACCTCAGGGCCTAATGTTGATGACAGTTGGTGGCACTAGAGGTTTTGAGTTAGAGACTGCATGTTTTCTGTATTGACAGTTCAGACTGTCATCTATCTGTGTGCCAAATTTCATAACTTTCCTGCAAGCGGTTATATGGGCTACCATAGAACAACAATAATTATAATAATATTAATAATAATAATATATTATTCTCTAGTTTAGGCCCAGACTTTTAATACTTGGGCCTTCATTCAAAACCGGCATGAGGTGACCTCCCAGTTACAGTATCATAGTAGTCCATATAATGATAATGAGTCTTTATTGATCATGTATATATTACAGCATAGTAAAATTCTTTTCTCCATATAGTCCATATACAATTCATAGTGCAAAACATCCAAAAAGTGTATTTCTCAATTAGGCATAACTAAAGATTTCTTTACAAATGGAAAACTAGCAAACAACATGCCCACACATACAGTCCCTTCCAAAAGTATCGGAATAGCAAGGCAAATTCCTTTGTTTTTGCAGCACATTGAAAATATTTGGGTTTGATGAATAGATGATGACAGCAGATTTTCAGCTTTCATTTTCTGATCTTTGTATCTAGAGGTGTTAAACTACTTACAATGCTTTGAAAAAGTACTTGCCCCATCCTGATTTCCTCTTTTTCTATGTATGTAATATAAATTGTTTCAGAAATTAAAACATCCAAGATAAAACAAAGGCAACCTGGTAAACAAAATACAGTTTTTAAATTATAATGTTATTTATTGAAGCAAAAAAGTTATCCAATACCAATTGGGCCTGTGTGAAAATGTATTTGCTATTGTACTTACTAATTCCGCAAATCTATGAAGTTACTAATTCCCCAAATCTATGAAACTGCATTAATGGGGTTCAACTGAAATAAGCAACCAGGCTTATTCACTGCCAGCCCTGTTCAATCAAATCAACAGTTAAATAGAACTTTTTAAACAGCACAAAGTTGATTAAAAGGTCTTACCTAGTAACATACTATGCCAAAGTTGAAAGAAATTCCAGAAATGATGAGGAAGATGGTGATTAAAATACATCAGCCTGGGAAGGTTTGCAAAGCTATTTCAAATGCTCTGGGACTCCACAGTGAGAGCCATTATTTCCAAATAGAAAAAAACTGAGCACAGTAGAGAACCATCCCAGAAGTAGCCGACCTTCCAAAATTCCTCCAAGAGCACAGCAACAACTTATCCAGGAAGTCACAAATGAGCCATGAACAGCAATAAAGGAACTACAGGCCTCTCTTGCACCAATAAAGGTCACTGTTCATGACTCCAACATCGAAATGCCACTAGGCAAAAATGGCATCCATGAAAGAGTGACAAGGCGAAAACCACAACTAACCTTGAAGAACATTAAGGCTCATCTGAATTTTGTGGACTGATGAGTCAAAAATGGAACTGTTTGGAAGGTCCCGTTACATCTGGTATAAACAAAACACCAAATTCCACAAAAAGAACATCAAACCTATGTTCAAGAATCGTGGTGGAAGTGTGACGGTGTGGGGATGCTTTGCTGCTTCAGGGCCTTGGAAACTTGTAATAATTGAGGGAAAAGTGAATTGAATGTCCGTTCTTCAGTCCACTTCTGAGTGACTTAAAATTAAAGGTTTGGAGTGGCCTAGTCAAACTCCTGACTTAGTCAAAGTCCTGAAGAAAGCAAGCCAATTTAAAGTTAAGAAAATTTGGAAAATTTGTCAGAACCACTGTACAAGCATTAGGAACAGCCAATACAACAATTTAGAATGTCCTGAAAAACAAAGAGACTACTGGTGTACTAAGAGCCAGACGTGGAACAAAAAAAAAGAAAGGGATAAAGGTTGAAGGTATCACAATCCACTATTTGAAGAAGACTTTGAGAGCAGAAATAAAGAGGCCATACCATAAGATGCTAATCACTCAGCAGCAGTAAAAATCAGAAGGCCAGAATTCATAAAGAATACAGATATGACCCACAACAGTTCTGGACTAAGAATACAGATATGACCCACAACAGTTCTGGAACCTCTTGATTAATGTATGGAGAAAGAAAGGATCTCATGATCCAAAGCATACAAGCTCACTGGTCAAGCACTGTGGAGAAAGTGTCATGGCTTGAGTTAGCGAGGCTGCTTCTGGAACAGGCAAACTATTCTTTATTAATGATGTAAATGCATCCAATCTAATTGGGAGGAACATTATGCAGCATGACAATGACCCACAACACACTGCCAACAGGACTTCATCTGGGGAAAAAATCGGAAGGTTTTAGACTGGTCAAGTCAATCATCAGATCTTAACACAACTCAGCATGCATTTTGCCTGAAAACAAACATCTGAAAGAAGGTCTGGTACAAGCCTGGAAAAGCATCAAAAGAGAACAATGCTACAGTTTGGTGATGTCACTGGGTTGCCAGCTTGATGTAGTTGATGCAAACAAGGGATATACAACTAAACATTAAATGTTATTTACTTTCATTTCCTTCAAGACTATCTGTTAGTATACTTTTCCTTTCCTAAAAAATTTGTGGTCTGACACCAAAGGTGCCTTGTTCTCTGTTGTTTAACACAACCAGATGTAAATATGAAGAAATGAAAGCTGAAATTATTTAGTTCTTAAACCCAAACGTCATCAGTGTACAGCAAAACACAAAGGAATTGGCCTGGCTGTTCCACTACTTTTAGAGTAGACTGTAATACACCTTTTATTAAGAGAGTAGTCATTGATAGTTTTTTACCTCTATCCTCCATGAATTTGTAAAGCTGTTGGAGGAAATTCTCCCTCTCCTCTGGAAAGGGCTCCACCTCCTCCTGGACAGTGGAAAATAGTTGATTTTAAAGTTAATTTAAAAAGTGAGTGACTTGGGAGAAAGAGTAGAACAGACTTTTTGAATCAATGTATGTCCCACCTCAGATAAGAGTTTTCAGAAGGGCAAAACTATCAGGATACACAGAGAGCCATTACCTGCCTGGTATTGTGTGGTATTTCACAACTATCTCCAGTCAGATTTGATTTTGAATAAAAGACACATCATTAATGATATGTTATAGCTAGGGCTACTGTAAATTTTATAAACATGTCTTCATTACTCTACAGGAAATCTAATGGTTCTACGAATTGGGGATGCACACCAGAGATGCACACTTTCTAGGGCATAGATACAGTGGATATAAAAATTCTACAAACCCTTATTAAAATGGGAGGTTCTTGTGATGTAAATAAATTAATTAAACCAAGGTAAATCATGTCAGAGTTTTTTTTTTCTCCATCTTTTACTGTGATGTACAGTGAGGGGAAAAAAGTATTTGATCCCCTGCTGATTTTGTACATTTGCCCACTGACAAAGAAATGATCAATCTATAATTTTAATGGTAGATTTATTTGAACATTGCGAGACAGAATAACAACAAAAAAAATCCAGAAAAAAGCATTTCAAAAATGTTATAAATTGATTTGCATTTTAATGAGGGAAATATGTATTTGACCCCTCTGCAAAACCTGACTTAGTACTTGGTGGCAAAACCCTTGTTGGCAATCACAGAGGTCAGACGTTTCTTGTAGTTGGCCACAAGGTTTCAGGAGGGATTTTGTCCCACTCCTCTTTGCAGATCTTCTCCAAGTCATTAAGGTTTCGAGGCTGACTTTTGGCAACTCGAACCTTCAGGTCCCTCCACAGATTTTCGGTGGGGATGGTGTTCTTGGGGTCATTCCTCCTCCTCCAAACACGGTGAGTTGAGTTGATGCCAAAGAGCTCCATTTTGGTCTCATCTGACCACAACACTCTCAACCAGTTGTCCTCTGAATCATTCAGATGTTCATTGGCAAACCTCAGACGAGCATGTATATGTGCTTTCTTGAGCAGGGGGACCTTGCGGGCGCTGCAGGATTTCAGTCCTACACGGCATAGTGTGTTACCAATTGTTTTCTTGGTGACTATGGTCCCAGCTGCCTTGAGATCATTGACAAGATCCTCCCGTGTAGTTCTGGGCTGATTCCTCACTGTTCTCATGATCATTGCAACTCCACGAGGTGAGATCTTGCATGGAGCCCCAGGTCGAGGGAGATTGACAGTTCTTTTGTGCTTCTTCCATTTGCAAACCAGAAATCTTTCTGATTGAGAGGGGGTCAAATACTTATTTCCCTCATTAAAATGCAAATCAATTTATAATATTTTTGACATGTGTTTTTCTGGATTTTCTTGTTGTTAGTCTGTCTCTCACGGTTCAAATAAACCTACCATTAAAATTATAGACTGATCATTTCTTTGTCAGTGGGCAAACGTACAAAATCAGCAGGGGATCAAATATTTTTTTCCCTCACTGTAGCAACCAACATAATTCAAGTGAAAAACAAATAGAAAAATTTTATAGGAAAAAAAAGAAAAAGAAAAAAAACTTTCAATAACCTGGTTACACAAGCGTGCACACGCTTTTACAATGAGGCATGTGATTAAGCTCAGAAATCAAACTTACGAACAATCATACATGTGTTATCAATAAAGTCATGCTGATTTAAACCAAAGAGAAATCAGCTCTTTCTGTAGTATGTTCTTGACATCTTCCTTTAGTTCTGACTGCTGAAGCCATTTCAGTAGTCAGAACTAAAGGAAGATATCTGCAAAAAAGCTTACAAAACATGTATGGGATCTCATGGTCAAAATCACCCTACCCATCACCCCAAACTATGGTCTCATCAGACCATAATACATTTTGCCATGAAGTAGAATATTTTCGGCAAAATTATGAGATATGTTTGATGCAAAAATAAGAGTTTATCACCAAAAGAACACCATCTATAGAAAAGCAGCCTTAAACCAAGATGCTGTCACCATCATGTTCTTTTGGTGATGTGCTTTTGTTGCACCAAACAACCTTTTGGAATATGCAATTATTTTACCTTTTGGAATGGGTCTCATCAGACCATGAAACATTTTGCCACATTGGTTGGGATGATTACGTTGAGCTTGGATGTTGTTTTTTTGTGAGAGGGCTCCTGTCTAGCCACTCTACCCCATACCTCAGACATGTGAAGAATGCAAGAGATTGCTGTCACATGCAGAGAGTAATCAGCACTTGTCAGATTGGCAGCCTCCCTTTTAATTTTTTGTCTTGTCCTTTTGTTAATCTTGGAGGGATCGATATCTTTCAACAAGCGAGATACTGTACATGCTTTGTAAATTCTTTGTAGGCCATGCGTTCAGCAGTCAGATAAAAACAAGGAGATGTTAAGAAACAGCTGGTCTTTATTTGGGGTTAATCAAAATAATTTAATTGCTGACAGCTATATGATAATTACTTTTGAACAAGAGATTGAATGTGATTGGTTCATTCTGAACACAGCCATCTCCCCAATTATAAAAGTGTGTGCACACTGTCGCGACGGACCGACAGCCGGTGCACAAGAGACTAAAATTGCTCCTCCCGCGACTGCCATGGTGGTGCTGAAGAGACAGCTCCGCTTCAGCCCCACCAATGTTTGGACAGCCGGAGAGCATATGGGGCGCAGCGGGGTGGCGTGGGGCGAGGTGGGGTGTTGCCGCCGGCACACACACACACAGTCGGTGAATGGCGCGCGGCACGGGAGAATTCCACCATCCACAAGGCGAGGGGAGAGTATAAAAGGGCGCTATTCTCTCACAAGAGTGGAGAACTCTTGCAGTACATGTACACATGGCGTTACGTGTGTTCTCAGATGCTTATCGGCGAGTGTGTGTTCACTAATCATTGTGTTTTCTTTTCCCAGACGACCCAGACATGAGTGAAGACTCCGCCCCCTGGCTGCAAACGTGGCATTGCCTGATGGCCGAACGGAACCACCGTCACTTGGTAAAGCCACCGGCAACCCCGCAGACACCGCACGATTACACGCTCACACGCAAGCACCCACCCACCAGACTGTCCTAAATAAAGATCCTCCACGGCAACACCAAAACGGCCTCCCGTGTGATTGTGCTCCGCCCACCGCTGGCTAGTTTCCTTACAACACTTATACAACCAGGTAATTGTAAGTTTTTTATTTTTAATTTTCCCCCCCATAAAATATATGATTGTTTTCACTTAACTTTTATACGCTGTAATATCACATTGCGCTAGAAAAAGTTCTGTCACGATTCATCTTGGTTTAATTTTACAATACAAAAACCTGCCATTTTGATAGCAGTGTGTAGAATTTTGCTGTTCACCTGTACTGAAGGTAATGATTACATAAAAAATGTATAAAATAAACATTACATATAATAATTCAAATTTGCAACTCCACAATAGTAGCAGCTATTATCTTGTTCTAATAAAAATCTAATAGATCTAAACAATCTAAAAATATAAACATATGCCAAAAATATTGATACCCCTAGTGAATAGTTTAAATAAATATATGTAAAATCACAAATGTCCCATTTTAAAATAAAAGGGTTTAGTAGATTCTTGTTGTCAAGTTTCAAAATCAAAATGCTGTTAAATGCTGCCTTCAAAATAAAAAGCCCCACCTGAGAGTATCTCACAAAAATATTGCAACTGAAATTCATCAAACATAATTAGAACCGCAACTGGCATTGTGCTTTGTGGTCAGATGATCAATCTTTTTGATTATGCACACCATCAGCATGTTTGATAAAAAAAGGGGGATTGCATATAAGCAAAAGCACCTGATAGCCAAAGCCTGGTTGCTTCTGCCAGGAGGTTCAAATTTCTGTTTTTAAGGAAATAATAAGAAACTTACAGTATCTCACAAAAGTGAGTACACCCCTCACATTTTTGTAAATATTCGATTATATCTTTTCATGTGACAACACTGAAGAAATGACACTTTGCTACAATGTAAAGTAGTGAATGTACAGCTTGTGTAATAGTGTAAATTTGCTGTCCCCTCAAAATAACTCAACACACAGCCATTAATGTCTAAACCACTGGCAACAAAAGTGAGTACACCCGTAAGTGAAAATGTCCAAATTGGGCCCAAAGTGTCAATAATTTGTGTGGCCACTATTATTTTCCAGCACTGCTTTAACCCTCTTGGGCACGGAGTTCACCAGAGCTTCACATGCTGCCACTGGAGTCCTCTTCCACTCCTCCATGATGACAGCATGGAGCTGGTGGATGTTAGAGACCTTGTGCTCCTCCACCTTCCGTTTGAGGATGCCCCACAGATGCTCAATAGGGTTTAGGTCTGGAGACATGCTTGGCCAATCCATCACCTTCACCCTCAGCTTCTTTAGCAAGGCAGTGGTCGTGTGGAGGTGTGTTTGGGGTCGGTATCATGCTGGAATACTGTCCGGCAGCCCAGTCTCCAAAGGGAGGAGATCATGCTCTGCTTCAGTATGTCACAGTACATGTTGGCATTCATGGTTCCCTCAATGAACTGTAGCTCTCCAGTGCCGGCAGCACTCATGCAGCCCCAGACCATGACACTCCCACCACCATGAATGACTGTAAACAAGACACACTTATCTTTGTACTCCTCAACTGGTTGCCACCACACATGCTTGACACCATCTAGCACACATCAGAAGGAAGACTCTTAAAGATAAAGATGATGCACAAGAAAGACCACAAACAGTTTGCTGAAGACAAGCAGACTAAGGACATGTATTACTGGAACCATGTCCTGTGGTCTGATGAGTGTCAGATGGTGTCAAGCATGTGTGGTGGCAACCAGTCGAGGAGTACGAAAACTCCATGAAAGGAATCATGAATGCCAAATTCATGGTTCCCTCAATGAACTGTAGCTCTCCAGTGCCGGCAGCACTCATGTAGCCCCAGACCATGACACTCCCACCACCATGCTTGACTGTAGGCAAGACACTTGTCTTTGTACTCCTCAACCACACATGCTTGACACCATCTGACATTCATCAGACCACAGGACATGGTTCCAGTAATCCATGTCCTTAGTCTGCTTGTCTTCAGCAAACTGTTCGCAGGCTTTCTTGTGCATCATCTTTAGAAGAGTCTTCCTTCTGGGATGATAGCCATGCAGACCAATTTGATGCAATGCGACGTATGGTGTGAGCACTGACAGGCTGACCCCCCACCCCTTCAACCTCTGCAGCAATGCTGGCAGCACTCATACGTCTATTTCCCAAAGACAACCTCTGAATATAACGCTGAGCACATGCACTCAACTTCTTTGGTCGACCATGGCGAGGCCTGTTCTGAGTGGAACCTGTCCTGTTAAATTGCTGTATGGTCTTGGCTACCATGCTGCAGCTCAGTGTAAGGGTCTTGTCAATCTTCTTATAGCCTAGGCCATCTTTATGTAGAGCAAAAATTCTTTTTTTCAGATCCACAGAGAGTTCTTTGGCATGAGGTGCCATGTTGAACTTCCAATGACCAGCATGAGGGAGTGTGAGAGTGATGACACCAAATTTAACCCATCTGTTCCCCATTCACAACTGAGACCTTGTAACACTAACAAGTCACATGACACCGGGGAGGGAAAATGGCCCAATTTGGACATTTTCACTTAGGGGTGTACTCACTTTTCTTGCCAGGGGTTTAGACATTAATGGCTGTGTGTTGAGTTATTTTGAGGGGACAGCAAATTTACACTGTTACACAAGCTCTACATTCACTACTTCGCATTGTAGCAAAGTGTCATTTCTTCACTGTTGTCACATGAAAAGATATAATCAAATATTTACAAAAATGTCAGAGGTGTATTCATTTTTGTGATTAAAATACAGATGTACAAATCTTTGAGAAGTAAACCATTTAAAATGATATGCTTTTAAATGTCAGAATGTGTGGTCTTGAGATCTTTGGATTTAGCACAAATGTATTAACATAACTTAAATGAATGTGTGTATATACACAGCGATCAGCCATACCATTAAAACCACACTCAAAACAAAATTTGTACTCTAAAATTTCATTGCACCACCTTTAGCTTTGATTACAGCGCACATTCATTATGGCATTATTTCAATAACCTTGTGACCATGCAACGTGGTAAAATTAATTTCCATCCAGTTGCATTCATTTTTGGATGAGATCTTGTATTGGGGATAGGAGAGTTCAACCACTCCATAATGTTTTCTCCAGCACATCCCAAAGAATTTCTATAGGGGTAAGGTCAGGACTCTGTGGTGGCCAATTCATGTGTGAAAATGATTCTTCATGCTCCCTGAACCACTCTTTTTCACAATTTGAGCCCAATAAAACTTGGTATTGTCATCCTGGAACATGTCTGTGCCATCAGGGAAGAAAAAAATCAATTGATGGGATAACCTGGTCATTCAGTACATTTCAGGTGACTTCAACTGACTTAATTTTATTGCCACTATTCATTTCATAATGTTTCTGAGCCTAGACCTGACCAACTGAAGCAATCCCAGATCATAACACTGCCTCCAGAGGCTTGTACAGTAGGCACTATGCATGATGGGTGCATTGCTTCATGTGCTTCCCTTAATACTCTGATGCACTCATCGCTTTGGAACAGTTTAAATCTGGACTCATCAGACCACATAACCTTTTCCCATTGCTCTACAGTACACGCTTTATGCTCCCAAGCAAATTAAAGTTGTTTATATCTGATTAGCCTCACACTGATTAGGCCACACAGCTGTTTAATCCCAATCCTGTTCGATCTCTTCCAATTGTGCATGTGGATATGGTCTTACTTTCATTATTAAACAGCCATGAGTACTACTGTCAATGTTTTACAATGTGCCTTCACCAAGCGTTTTAAGCGTTATCTCCAATCATGATCATTCAAGATTTTAAACATTTTCTGACAACATTTCTTCTTCAAATTTGACAGTTCACCACTCTCCTTCCAGGTTTTAATAATAGATTGGACAGTTCTTAACCCAATTCCAGGGATTTCAGCAAACTCTTTAGTTGTTTTGTTTGCTTGATACAGGGACATAATTTACACCTTCTGAAACACAGTAACATCTTTTCCACGACCATGAAATACATCTTCTGATATGGTTGTTTAAGAAATGAGAAGCTACATATCAGTATCAGTTAGGGTTAAAATAACTGTTGCCAACTGAAGCATATATATATATATATATATATATATATATATATATATATATATATATATATATATATATATATATATATATATATATATATATGTATGTATGTATGTATGTATGTATGTATGTATGTATGCATGTGTATGTATTATTATTTTTTAACTATGCATAGTACATGCGATTGTGGTGGTGGGGGCGTGGTCAAGCGTATGCTGTAGACGGAGAGGAGGTGGGTCGAACCTGTGTTGGATTAGCCCAAGTTTACTGTTTGTGCTTTCAGTGCCTTCCGTAATGTGAGAGTGAGAGAGAGCTGACCAGCACACAGACGTGCTGAAAAGCTTAAGTCAAAATAGAGAGAATAATTAGACCTTCTGCCTTGTCCTCAGACTGCCACCCACATCCTCATTCCCAACCCAGAAGTGATGTAATATACAATATAGAATGATATAATAATAACACAAAACTATCATGTCAAATGAAAAATAAAAGGTTTATTCCTTACATTTCTTTTCCACACTATTAATAATAAAATAACAAATGGCAGTCATGGAATTATAGTCTAATAAAACAAACATTCAAAACAAAAAAAGGGCACAGCAAAACGTTACACTGCAGTTTGCCACATATATTTTACATATTTATAGTTTACAAAGAAATGTAATAATAAAAATCTTAGGCCTATAATTTCCCATGCTGAGTTGTTTCTCATTATTTTTATGACAGTTTTCTGCAATTATTCAAGGCAAAGAAGTGCTCTGCTGCCAAAGTAAAATCAAATGTGTCCAGTCTAGCCAGGTGACCTTCTCCTCTTGACGGTGGCTACGCAAGGGTCTTTTAATGTGAGCCAATCAGAGTACAGTTTACAGAAGAAGCATGTGAAAAAGAAATTGCTTTATTTAGGTGTACAATTGGAAACATACATTTTCAACATTTGGAATTTCTAACGGTCAAAACCAATATTTACTGGCTATCGATATACAGGATCTCACAAAAGTGAGTACACCCCTGACATTTTTGTTAATATTTGATTATATCTTTTCATGTGACAACACTGAAGAAATGATACTTTGACACAATGCAAAGTAGTGAGTGTACAGCTTGTATAACAGTGTAAATTTGCTGTCCCCTCAAAATAACTCAACACACAGCCATTAATGTCTATATCCCTGGCAACAAAAGTGAGTACACCCCTAAGTGAAAATGTCCAAATTGGGCCCAAAGTGTCAATATTTTGTGTGGCCACTATTAATTTCCAGCACTGCTTTAACCCTTTTGGGCATAGAGTTCACCAGAGCTTCACAGGCTGCCACTGGAGTCCTCTTCTACTCCTCCATGATGACATCATGGAGCTGGTGGATGTTAGAGACCTTGTGCTCCTCCACCTTCTGTTTGAGGATGCCCCACAGATGCTCAATAGGGTTTAGGTCTGGAGACATGCTTGGCCAATCCATCACTTTCACCCTCGGCTTCTTTAGCAAGGCAGTGGTCATGGGGAGGTGTGTTTGGGGTCGTTATCATGCTGGAATACTGCCCTGCGGCCCAGTCTCCAAAGGGAGGAGATCACGCTCTGCTTCAGTATGTCACAGTACATGTTGGCATTCATGGTTCCCTCAGTGAACTGTAGCTGTCCAGTGCCAGCAGCACTCATGCAGCCACGACCATGAATGACTGTAGGCAAGACACACTTGTCTTTGTACTCCTCAACTGGTTACCACCACACATGCTTGACACCATCTGACACTCATCAGAAGGAAGACTCTTCTAAAGATGATGCACAAAAAGCCCGCAAACAGTTTGCTGAAGACAAGCAGACTAAGGACATGGATTACTGGATCAATGTCCTGTGGTCTGATGAGTGTCAGATGGTGTCAAGCATGTGTGGTGGTAACTTTTGCCTCGCTAAAGAAGCTGAGGGTGAAGGTGATGGACTGGCCAAGCATGTCTCCAGGCCTAAAACCTATTGAGCATCTGTGGGGCATCCTCAAACGGAAGTTGGATGAGCACAAGGTCTCTAACATCCACCAGTCATCATGGAGGAGTGGAAGAGGACTCCAGTGGCAACCTGTGAAGCTCTGGTGAACTCCATGTCCAAGAGGGTTAAGGCAGTGCTTGAAAATAATAGTGGCCACACAAAATATTGACACTTTGGGCCCAATTTGGACATTTGCACTTAGGGATGTACTCACTTTTGTTTCCAGTGGTTTAGACATTAATGGCTGTGTGTTGAGTTATTTTGAGAGGACAGCACATTTACACTGTTACACAAGCTATACACTCACCACTTTTCATTGTAGCAAAGTGTCATTTCTTCACTGTTATCACATGAAAAGATATAATCAAATATTTACATTTACAAAAATGTGAGGGGTGTACTCACTTTTGTGAGATACTGTATCTCCATCCATCCAGTCATCCTTCCATTATCTTCCACTTACCCGGGTTAGAGTTGCAGGAGTAACCGTCTAAGCAGAGATGCCCAGATCTTCCTCTCCCTAGCCACCTCCTCCACAGGCTTCCCAGGCCAGGTGAGAGATATAATCTTTCCATCTAGTCCTTGGTCGGTCATGGGGTCTTCTCCCCATTGGACATAGACAAAACACCTCCACAGGGAGGCATCCAGGTGGTATCCTAGCCAGATGCCTGAACCACCTCAACTGGCTCCTTTCAATGCAGAAGAGCAGCGACTCTACTTTGAACTTCCCTCTGAATGTCTGAGCTCCTTACTGGACCTCAAAGACTGAGCCCAGTCACCCTGCAAAGGAAGCTCATTTGCGCCGCTTATATCGGCAAACTCATCCTCTCAGGTCACTACCCAAAGCTCGTGACCGTAGGTGAGGGTTGGGACGTAGATTGGCCAGTAAATCCGTGTTTCGGCTCAGCTCTCTTCACCACAACATATCTCCACATAACTGCTGACCCAGCACCAATCCATCTATCAATTTCCTAATCCACTCTACTCTCACTTGAGGGGTGACCCGAGATATTTAAACACCTATGTTTGAGGCAGTATCTCATTTCTGACCTGAAGGTAACATCCTACCCTTTTCCAGCTGAGAACCATGGGCTCAGACCTGGAAGTGTTCACCCTAATTCCGGCTGATTCACACTGAGCTACAAACTGACCCAGAGCATGCTGGAGGTCACTGCTCAATGAAGCCAACTTGACCACATCATGACCAGATTGACCACTAAGCACCTGCAACAGGATCCCGAGAGGGACACGGTCATATGCCGTCTCTAAGTACACAAAACACATGTAGAATGGTTGGGCAAACTCCCATGAACCCTCCATGATCCTTTTGAGGGTAAAGAGGTGGTCCATGATTCCATGGCCAGGACAGAATCTGCATTGCTCCTCCTGAATCCAAAATCTGACTAATGTCCAGCCCCTCCTCTTCAGTACCTTGTCCTAGATTTTCCCCAGGGATGCTGAGGACTGTAATCCCCCTAAAGTTGGAACACACCCTCCAGTCCCCCATTTTAAAAACAGGGACCACTACCCCAGTCTGCCAATCCAGAGGTACTGTTCCCAACCTCCATGTAATGTTGAAAAGACATGTCAGCCAAGACATCCCAACAACATCAAGACACACATATATACCACTTGCCTAATATTGTGTAGGTCCCCCTTATGCCACCAAAACAGCTCTGACCCATCAAGGCATGGACTCCACAAAACCTCCAAACTCCAAAAAACAACAGCAATTTGTGCAATAGAATTCATACTCCATGAACATCAGTGAGCCTTGAGCACCTATTTAAAGTAGCGGAGCTATGGTCATGCTACTGAAAAATCTAGTTAAGTTAGTAATGTCTCTACTTTTACAGGTACATCTCAAAAAAATTTAATATTGTGGAAAAGTTAATTTTTTTCTGTATTTAATTCAAAAAGTGGAACTTTCATATATTCTAGATTCACTACACATAAAGTGAAATATTTCAAGCCTTTTTTTTTTTTGTTTTAATCTTGATGATTACGTCTTACAGCTCATGGAAATCAAAAATCCAGTATCTCAAAATATTAGTTTACTTTAATTACTAATTAATTGAATTACTTTAAAAGTAGTGTAGCTTTTCCAGTAAGAAGTTACTTTTTCAAAACAATAGTGATACGTAGTGAAACCAATTGTAAAAATTTTTGTCCAATAATATAAATTGATAAGTAGCGTAGTGTGCACATTATAAATTCATAATTATCCTGAATTATCTTTAAAATGTGTTTAATTTACACAGTCATTCATAAACTGAATTACAATCATGACACACTAAAAATGTTGCCCATTTAAGTAGTTTCCATGTAGTTAGCTACTTTTTATTAGTAACGTGTAGTGTAGCTAATTACTTTTTTAAAAGGGTAGCTTGACTGTAGCATAACTACTTCAAACTATGAGTAGGTTGAAAAACTACAGTTTCAAAGCTGCTTGCCCTGGAAAGCTGCCATTGTAAGATAATCAATGTAATTCAAATCACCTATCAGTGGTTTTAATGTTGCGGCTGATCGATGTAAAAAAAAATATATATATATATATATATATATATATATATATATATATATATATATATATATATATATATATATATATATATATATATATTTATTTATTTATTTCACACACACGCTAAGATAAGTATTTGCTAGATCCTGATTTCTTCTGGTTATTGTGTACATCTCATACTAACTTGTTTCAGAACTTAAACCAAGATATAAGATCAAACAAAGGCAACATGAGTATACAAAAAATACAGTTTTTAAATGATAGTGTTACTTATTGAAGCAAAAAAGTTAGCCAATACCAACTGGGCCTGTATGAAAATGTAGTAGTTACCCCATAGTTACTAATTCCCCAAATCTATGAAACTTCATTCAAAATGGGGTGAGTGGTAAGAGGAAAAGAGGGGGGCTAGTGGTATTCGTGCAATCTTAAACTTTCAAAGACTGGTGATGGGATACTAAACTGTAATGTGAGAGCTGTTATCTCCAAATGGAAAAATTCGGCACAGTTGTGCACCTTCCCAGAGGTGGCCGACCTTCCAAAATTCCTCCAGGAGCATAATGACTGAGTAGTCACTACTGTGCCAAATTTTTCCATTTGGAGATAACCGCTAAGGCTTGTATCTAAGGCTTGTAGGTCCTTGTGAGACTTTTGGGACTTTCTGGATGAGTAGCCAGGAAGTCCCAAAAGTGCCAAGGACAACATCTAAGGACCTACAAGCCTTAACCTTAACAGAAAAAAATATAAGGTATGTCTGAATTTTGCCAAACACACCTTGATGATCCTCAAACCTTTTGGGAGAATGTTCCGATCTCCAGTTAATGTGTTTGTTTGCTATTATTGCTGCTAAAGGTGGCACAACCAGATTTTACATTGTGGTACCTTTTAAATTAGTTTTTCACATGGTAATAGGTGTTATTTTTTTGCTTCAATAAAAAATAAAAATAAATAAAACCTGTATTGTGTGTTTACTCAGGTTGCCTTTGTTTTATTTTGTATTTCATTTGAAGATCTAAAACTATTTTGTATGGGATATACACAAAAACAGAAGAAATCAGGATATGGCAAATACTTTTTTACAGCACTATATACATATATGTGTGTGTGTGTGTACTATTATGGATACTGTATAAGACTACACCAGATGTCCTTGGTTATTTGAATGTTCTTACCTCTTCTTCCTCACTGCTGCCACCATCCTCCTGCACCTCTTCTTCCTCCTCATCGTTTTCATCACTGCTGGAACTTTCATCCTTTATCTCAGTCCTCCATGCACTAGGCACAGTACCATTGCACTGGAAATCCCATGCTGCATTCAGCACTGATTGAACCAATGCACACACATGTACAAGATTACAGGATCAGTGAAGGCCACTTGGCTTGGAGTAATTCAGTCTTTCCTGTCTGAAAGAAACTACTGTATCATACTACTCATTTCATCAGCTTCAAAAAGAAGGTCTTAGAAAATTATGAACATATGACCTGATGTGTCAAGACAAAAGGGAAGGGCTGTAGTTGTTCCCCTGGAGATGTAAATCTACAAGCCATGAGATAATTAGGCCCTAGTGGATCTAAATTCATAGTAGCTGAAACATGAATGTACAGTGAGGGGTAATGATAATGACTTAGTAATTCCTTTTAATTTTCAATGCCCTGGCTGAGGGAAGGAGGTTCTCACCCAAGATTTGACAATACATGGGCCCGTCCATCATCCCTTTGATGTGGTTGTCCTCTGGTGGTCAGATGAGACCAAAATGGAGCTCTTTGGCATCAACTCAACTCACCGTGTTTGGAGGAGGAGGAATTCTGCCTATGACCCCAAGAACACCATCCCCACCGTCAAACATGGAGGTGTAAACATTATGCTTTGGGGGTGTTTTTCTGCTAATGGGACAAGACAAGTTCACCGCATCAAAGGGCCGATGGACGGGGCCATGTACTGTTGAATATCACGTACTTCCCTCAGCCAGGGAATTGAAAATTAAAAGTAATTGCTAAGTCATTACCAAGTACTAAGTCATGTTTTGCAGAGGGATCAAATACATATTTCCCTAATTAAAATGCAAATCAATTTATAACATTTTTGACGTGTTTTTCTGGATTTTTTTGTTGTTATTCTGTCTCTCACTATTCAAATAAACCTATCATTACAGTATAGACTGATCATGTCTTTGTTAGTGGGCAAACGTACAAAATCAGCAGGGGATCAAATACTTTTTTCCCTCACTGTAAAGTCTTAGGAAAAATAAAATTACACAGATCTCAACCCATTGAGATGCTTTGGTGGGATCTAAGAGAGCTTTGCATAAATATAAATGAACTGAAGCAATGTTGTAAAGAAGAGTGAGACAAAATGTCTTGATGTGAGAGACTGATAAACAGACTTCATGTTATTATTGTTAAAGATGGTTCTATATGTTACTGAATTATATTTTTATTTATATTTCCCCACCTGGTTTCTTAATGTTGGTTAACCTTCTGGGAAAAAAATTACGACATATTGAAATATGTTTTGTTTTTGTCTTCACTGGAGGTTAGGAGATTGTTTACAGAAGTTGGTGAGAACCACAAAATTTTTATTTAGGCCCTGATCAATAAAAACAAACAAACAAACAAAAAGCTTCAAATAGAATTGAAAGAGGGTGTACTTTTCTTTTCCCATGACTGTATGAATATTTTAGCTAATAATTGTGGTTGGTGTGGTTTATAGTTTAAGGAAGGTAACTAAATTCTCTCGTATCTACATTGTAGAAAATGTAAATAAATAAATAAATAAATAAAAATCACCATTCAATGGGTTTTCTCAGCCCACCACACATTTATCTTCCAAATGTAATTTTTTGTCAAACCTTTGAAAACAATGCCAGCACACAGGGACAGTACATAGCCCTTTTTCAGTGAGTCAGTGCTGGTGCCATTTTGGACTTCTTTATCATGCTCTGAAATAAGTAGCTATGCACAGTCATATGTACACACATTGATAGGACCTACATCACTAACATAAATAGTTGCATTATTAGCATGAGCAGCTCATTATTTGAAATAAACAGCAAAAAGCAACAGCTGTTGTTCCATGCCACAGAAAAGCCCCAGTTCTCCTCTCACAACAGTGGAAATTAGAAATTAGAATCCACTGGTTACCTGAATTCACACACTAGCATTGTGTCAGTGGAAAGGGTAACTATGTGAACAATGTAGATGTTCACCTGGCTTGAGGCTGGCTTCTGCTTTTGGATCCATTTCACCATCAAGTTCCTTAATGTCTTTTCGCAGAACCATGTGACTGAAAAACAAAAACACTATATTTGAACACAATAACAAGATTATTTTTATTTCCTACAGATGGTCCATAAAGCTCCATTCGTTCCTTACTGTTGCATTGGAAGTCTGCTAAATACCCATCTATCTCCCAGTGGATAAAGGGCATGATGTTTTTTCTGAAACTCATAAGATAAGATAAGATATATACAATGAATGGGTTGTGGGTTTTCGATATTTTTAACTTTGTATTCCTTTGTATAAAAAGAAAAAAACCTGTGAATATTTACTGCTGTTGGGCGATGTAGAAATGTTTAGCAGAAATGAAACTATATATTAAAAAAAAGAGCTCCATTCTGAAATTATTCTGGTCCTGCTAGCCTCTCAGAGTGACAGCTCTGAAAGTTGATATCTCTGTAAAGCCACAATCACTGATACTTGAACGTAAACAGTAACAATTATTGATAATTTTAATAATGAACAGATTTACTAAAGGAAAAGTGTATAATCATTTGTCCTCAGGTAAACCTTAGGCCAGGGGTTTCCAGGCATTTATTTAACAGAAGAGGTACATCCTCTTCTGTGCCTGATCTCTTGGTGAGGTAATGGTCCTCAAATGGGTTTTCATACAGTACCACTGCTATGTGGATGACACTCAACTCCAGGTAAGAATTACTACCATGCCATGTCACACATTCCCAGACTCATGAGTTCATGAATGTGTGTGGATATACATACAGTACTGTGCAACAGTCTTATGCACATGCAAAGAAATGCTGTACAGCAGAGATGCCTTCAAAAAATAATTTAGTAGTCTCAGGTACAATTGGTGCAGTTTTATAAGGAAATGAGCTGGTAAATTTTATTGAACAACTTGCAGAACCTGCCACAGTTCTTCTGGAGACTTTGACTTTCACACTTCATTCTTTTTTTGCAGCAAAACCCAGCAGCCTTCATTATGTGTTTTGTCCGGATAATGGTCTCTTACATACATTTACATTACATTTATTTATTTAGCAGAAGCTTTTATCCAAAGCAACTTACAAATGAGGAAGTATAAGCAAAGCGATATATCAAGTGGAGAACAATACAAGTGTCACGGTTTCCCGTTGTGAAAAAGTGTGTTCTACTGCGCAAATACTAGAGCACGTGCTTTTCCCAAGTGACAGCTGGACATGTGCGTTTGTTGTTGTTTATGTTTCTGTCATGTCTCCTCCCTGTTCTGTCATTGGTTGTGCTGCCACGTGTGTCGGTATTGCGCTCATCTGCTAGCGGGTAAGGAGGCTGATCATACCAGCATATATACTGCACGCCTCCCGGCACACGGCACGGTTTATTAGAATAGATTTAAACTTAGATTTCACGTTCCATGTTAGAGTCCCGCTGGGTTATCTGCTCCCAGGTCCATGTCCACGTTCATGTTCATGTTTATTTATGTTTATCGACCCTGTTTTCTGAGACCACGACTTTGATCTCTGCTTTGCCCTGTGTATGCCGGTTTGCCGTTCGCCTGACCTTCGTCTGTTTGTGGATTACGTTCTGGATCACGTTTTGGATTTGTCTGCCTCTCTCTCTTTAATAAACCTTCCGTTCTAAACTGCGACTGCATCCGTCCTTTATCCACTACATCACGATACGTGACAGAATAAACCGCCTTCTACATGGATGCAGCACGAGAACGGAGAGGACGCCGAACCTGGAAGTCCATGCCAAGTATCCTATGCATGGATTCTATGCAGTTTTTGCAAAGGACTTTCGAGGACATGCCTGATCGGTATGACGGCTTTTTCGGGTTATCTGGACTACTTTTTTATGGACTGTCAAGTTTACTTCTCCAGCCTGTGTGACCTGAAACCTGTTTATTCGGTTCATGATGTCCCGATTTTTTGGCCCAGCGTGCACGTGGGCGCAGCGAGTAGCAGCCACGAGACCCCAGGTACTGGAGGACAGTAGGCAGTTCTCAGAACTGTTTTTACAGGAGTTTGGAGAACCAGAGCAAAGTTACAACTTGGATAAGTTGCTAAAGGGAGTTAATGTGGCGACTAGTGTTGACCTCCCATTCTATGTGCATTATGAGCAGGTTAGACACCAAGTTGAGATGAGCACACCCAAACCTGCTACCCAAGTCACGTTCAGGTCCAGGTCTCAAGTCCAAGCTCCAGTCCAAGCTCCAGCCAAAGCTCCAGCTAAGTCACAAGCTCATGTCCAAGCTAAGTCCCAAGCTCATGTCCAAGTTCCAGCTAAAGCTCAAGTCCCTGATGCCCAAGTCCAAGTCTTAGCTCCAAGCCAAGTCCCAAGTCCCAGGTCTCAAGTCCAAGTTCAAGCCACGTCACCAGTCCAAGCCAAGTCTCGAGTTCATGTCCAAGCTGCGTCGCAAATTCACCTCCCCTAGAGTTAGTCCCACTGAGTTATCCACTCCCAGGTCCACGTCATGTTCATTTATGTTTATCGACCCTGTTTTCTGTGACCACGACTTTGATCTCTGCTTTGCCCTGTGTATGCCGGTTTGCCGTTCGCCTGACCTTCGCCTGTTTGTGCATTACATTCTGGATCATGTTTTGGATTTGAATGCCTCTCTCTCTTTAATAAACCTTCCGTTCTAAACTGCGATTGCATCCGTCCTTTATCCGCTACGTCACGATACGTGACAATAAGTAGTGCTACCATACAGGATATTTTAATTGAAGTCTAGAAAAGCAAAGCGCACAGAGTAGAGGTGTAAATGGCAGAATGGGTTTTTTTTTTCTTATTTAAGAAAATTCCTACTCAGACGAAAATTGTCAGCGCATTTGCTAATTTAATTCCTTATGATAAAGAAAAAAAAAATGATGGACCGAATTGACGAAGGCAGTGGTGTTTTGTTTGGCAAAACACACGTTGCCATTCCAAACTGTTCAGAAGTGTCACTTCATTTGAAAGGACTTTGGGTTCGGAGCGCACTTCCGGGGTAGCGTGCGCGTGAGCGTGGAATCACAGCAGATGTGTTTGCTTTCAGTTTGATTACCTGTGTTATTTAAGTGCCTGTGTTACCGAGCACTTTGCTCGCGATTGTCTTTGTTCCTGTAGGTATGCTTGAGTTATGTAGACATGTTTGTAGCGGTCATATTGTTTATGTTGAATGCCATGTTGTCAGTTCAACCTTGAGGACCGCATCTGTATTGTAATTGAATTATCAATAATGACAAATCTGCGCCTGCATCTCGCCTCCTGTCTACGTACCGTAACAAGAGAAACAAGGAACCGTACCGTAACAAGGAAGGCTAATTCAAGCGAATGATCCACAAACTGGATGCAAGATCTAGTGTGCCTTAATGGAGGTATTTCTCTGGAATGGAGTATTCATATATTACTTGAATACTTGGAATGTATGAAGAAAATAATTTTGTATTCCATTTGAATAAGATTATTTTTCTTACGCCCTCTCTTCTTGATTTACATATTTTTAGATATTTGGACTAGAAACAGGACCAAAATACTAAGTAAAAAATTAATTTTTGCAGTGTACATATTTTGAACAGTCATGCATTACATTAGAGGTAATATGTATGTATTGTGTGCACTTAAGATAGATCTTTATCTGAACTCTCATATTTTTTGTTGCGGTTTTGCAGAAAGAAGCATGAGGGATACCAAGATTGACAGAGCTGTGGGAGTTTGTAAGAAAGTTGTAAGCGCATTCTCACACAGCTGGAAAAAGCAGCAAGCACTTCAATATGCTCAAGTAGATCTTGGTCTTCCTCTGCACAAACTCGTGACTGAATCACCAACACGATGGGGATTAAGACAAAACATGATTCAGTGGCTGCTTGAGCAAGAGAAGGCCATCACACAAGTACTGGCTGCTGACAGGTCAACCAGGCATCTGGTGCTTACGTGGCAAGATATTTATATCCTGGACTCTATCAATAAGGCACTTGGGCCTTTTCTTGATTTTACAGACGCCCTCTCTTCTGAAAACTATGTCACAGTGTCATGATTGAAACCTACTCTTCACCTATTCAACAGTAAGCTGCTGCAGGGGAAAGATGAAGACTCACCAAGATAATTAAAAGTTCAATACTGGACTACATGAACACCAGATACAGTGACCCACAGGTTCAAGAACTGATTAACATGGCAACAATTTTTTATTCATGCTTCCGCACTCAGTATATGAGTCAAAAAGCGATCCTGGTCATCAAAGCTAGAATAGTCAGAGAGGTGGAATCCCTTTCTGTCACGCCAAGTGACATTGGCTCTGCTACCACTGAAACATCAGCTGAATCTACAAAGCAAGCCCAGAGTGCATCAAAGAAGCAAAGGAAGAGTCTGCTGCTGAGCTGACCAGTTTTTCTGACACAGAGAAAATCGAGGCTGAATTAAACAACTACTTGCATTGTCCACTGGCAGGTGGTGAGAGCAATCCCCTCACATTTTGGAAGGTACACGAGGTGAATTTCCCTAACATCAGTTGTTTAGCAAAAAAGTACTTGTACATCCCCACCACAAGTACACCCTCAGGGAGGGTATTCAGTGATGGTGGAAATGTAGTAACATGCCAAAGGTCTCTTCTGAAACCAGCTACAGTGAATATGTTAGTCTTCTTGACCAAAAATCTTAAGCTATGAGCCCTGTTCTCTTTTTGAAAGCTACTTCTTCCTGAATTACATGCTTCACTAGTATGTGTTATAACCTGCACTCCCCGACATTTTCATGTCAGCCTTATTTCCACATTTTGTTTACAATTTAAGAGTAAATCAGGGTTTACATTTTAACTGAAATTTTAATTACATTTCATTTGTTAATTTCTTTTTAATTTATCATGTTGTGTATGATATCACTATTGTATCACTATTTTTAACCAAACTGAAGACATAACTGCAGGTTGTTACTTTTTGATACACTGGTTGCACAATTTTATTTATTTATTTATTTATTTACAATTTTCTCTATATGACGAGTGTGTGATAACTTACACTACCTTATTGGTAGCATGTTCCACATACATATTTTACTTTTGTAATTTTGTAACCTAACTGAAGACATGGTTGGGATTGTTACTTTTGCTGTTTGCACTATTTTTGCCGCTGTTTGCACCATGTGATTATGAATAAATACAGAATCTGTATTTACATTTCAAACTTGTAATTGATTTGAATTATTATTGTGTGATTTTTTTCCAGCACAGTTGCACTATTTAAACAATATCTGCACTTTTACAGAAAAAAAGTATATCTGCAACTTTTCCATTTTGGCAAAGGCCAGGTGATTGGATTTTTACTGTTTTTTTTTTATTCTTTTATGTAATTGGTACAGTGAGGGGAAAAAAGTATTTGATCCCGTGCTGATTTTGTACGTTTGCCCACTAACAAAGAAATGATTATCACGCCACAGCTGACGTAGGTCTTCAGTTGAAGAGAAAGGACTCTTTTTTTGATCCATGCACTTCCGGGTTAGCATGCACGTTAGCTCTGATGCTTAACAGGTGCAAGTAATTCTAAGTGGATGTCCTGTGTTATTTAAAGGCCTGAGTTACTGAGCATTTTGCTCGTGACTGTTTATAGGAACGCTGTATGTCCTAAGTTACGTAGACACGTTCGTAGTTTATGAGTTGTTTATGTTGATGACTAGAGAGTATATGTACCACTGTCAGTTTAACCTTGAAGACCGCATCTGTATTATAATTGAGTTTTGAATAAAGTCTGTGACCTGTGCCTGCATCTGCCTCTCGTCTACAATTCGTAACCGAATCACGAGCCCCCAAGAGGAAGCAGCAGGTCACAAAATGGATATGATGAGCGCAGAGCTGGACCGAGTCTTCCAGGAGAGGCAGAAGACACTGGACGAAGCACTGGCGCGGCTCACTCGTCAGATCGTGCTCACTCGTCAGATCCATGCGCCATGCTACCATCCGCGTCATTCCTGGAGCACAACTACCAGCTCGGTGACGAACTGGCTCGGATTAAGCGTATGATGGCAGACCAGAGGCAGCTGCACGCGATGCTATGTGCCATGCCACCTCCTGCACCCTTTACGCTAGCCCTGCCACTGGAGGAGGAGAGAGACAGAGCCATCACCGGTCATCAGTGAAGCAGAATTCCCTCATTTCCAAATCTGCGGACCCAAAAATCAGAGTTCCACTCACAGCCAAGCCCCAAGTCACAGCCACGCTTCATGTCCAAGCCACAGCCAAGCTCCAAGTCACAGCCACGCCTCACGTCCAAGCCACAGTCACGTCTCCAGCCCAAGCCACAGCCATGCCTCCAGTCCAAGCCACAGCCACGCCTCCAGTCCAAGCCCCAGTCACGTCTCCAGTACAAGCCCCAGTCAAGCCATCTCAAGCTCCAGACGTCTGTCAAGACCCACCCCCCCCCCCCCCCCCCCAAAAAAACTCTCTTTTTTTTTTTAGGGTGGGAAAAAAGGTTCCTTTTCTTTTCTTATTTTTTTTTTTTTTCTCTTTTTTTTTTATTTTTTTTTTTTTTTTTAAAAATTATTTCTATTTTTTTTTTCGTCCTCAGCAGCCCAAAACCAAAAACTCGCCCTCCAAAACAGCCTCACAACTTCTCGCCTCCAAAAACCACCTCCACCCCCCCCCGCCAAAAACCACCCTCTTCTAACAGGGTACACCGGGAAGGCGCTCCACTCTCTAACTTACGCTACTGCCCTCCCCCTCCCCAGACGCCCCAGGGGGGGGATTTTTTTTTTTTTTTTGGTTTAGAGACCCAGCCTGAAAGCTACGGGGAGGTCTCTATGGAAGAAGCTGTCCCGCAGTCCTGCGTCGCCGAAGACGTCGCTCCACAGCCCTGCGCCGCCGAGGACGTCGCTCCGCAGACCTGCGTCGCCGAGGATGTCGCTCCGCAGCCCTGCGTCGCCGAGGACGTCGCTCCGCAGCCCTGAGGTGCCGAGGTCATCGCTCAGCCTCCACGTCCAGCTGAGGACGTCGCTCAGCCTCATTGCTCAGCTGAGGTCGTCGCTCAGCAGTCCTGTCCAGCTGAGGACGTCGCTCAGTCGTTCTGCACTTCTGAGTACAGTGCTTTGTTCCCCTGCTCAGCCGAGGACGTTGCTCCGCTCTCAAGCGTCGCCGAGGACGTTGCTCCACTCTCGGGCGTCGCCGAGGACATTGCTCCGCTCTCAGGCGTCGCCGAGGTACCTACCCAGAGCTCCCGTGGAGGGGTTGCCCTGCACATCTGTTGTCCGATGGAGGTCCTTTGGAGGGGGGTTATGTCAGTTGAAGAGAAAGCACTCCGTTTTGATCCGCGCACTTCCGGGTTAGCATGCACATTAGCGCTGATGCTTAACAGGTGCAGGTAATTCTAAGTGGATGTCCTGTGTTATTTAAAGGCCTGAGTTACCGAGCACTTTGCTCGTGATTGTTTATAGGAATGCTGTATGTCCTAAGTTACGTAGACACGTTCATAGCGGTCGAGTTGTTTATGTTGATGACTAGAGAGTAAGTCTCAAAAACACAAAGACTAAACTTTGCCAAAATACATGCTTCGGTTTAAGCAACCATCTGACAACCATTTTCAAGAGAACCAGATATTGGTTCTTTGAACTTCTCCAGGGCTCAGCGTTCACACTTCACGAACTGGACTAAAATTTAGGCTCACACAGCCCAACTCCAGAAAAAAAAAAAAAAACGCCACCACAAGTGTGAACACAACCTCATTCTCTCTCTCCTAACAGGCGCACATCTGTCAACATGTCAGACATCCTTCATGCTTAAAGTTGGGCTGTAATGACATTTGATGTGTCTGAGCTGGGGTACGATGTATTTGTATAAGCTCCTGCCAATTCCAACCCAATACTCTAACTGTGAATTTATTTTTACCAAGATTGTCAAGGTGACTCCCAGCATCTGACTCAATGATCAAGTTTTTGTTTGTTTTTCTTGTCTTTTTTTTTTTTTTTTTTTTACCAAACTCTACACTGTAGCTTTAGATCAAAATGTCTTTTCTCCTTTCACCACAGCATTATAGCAAAACCACCAAACAGCAAGGACCAAATGTTTGAGCCAATTATACATGCCAACAGAGCAAGATACAACTCATTATCAATTTCAGCATTCGCAAATGAAGTGTGTTCCAATAATTTTGGGTGATTAAGATATGCCAAAATTGCTGACATACTGTATAAAAAAATTAAACACTTAATGCTACTCACAACTTCCCATCCTTGAAGGAGCGGACAAACACGCTGTCTTTTTTCATCACGACATCCTCATGACAATCTGGAGAGATAACCTTTAATGATAAAAAGAACAGAAAGAAACAATGAGGAAAGTGATAAAAAAGAAGAATTCAAAATTCGCTGAGATTTTAATAATCTCTATTTCAATCTTCACTTTTGTGAGCATCTCGGAAATAATCCAAAATTTCCAAAGGTCAATTTCTGAACTTTACATAAAAGCCTTTAATATGTAAAATGAATGAATACAGTCCCCTCTGAAAGTACTTGAACAGCAAGACCAATTCTATTGCTTTTGCTATTGATTGAAGACATTTGGTATTGAGATCAAAAGATGAGACAAGAATATGCAACAATAGATCAGAACTTCAGCATTCATTTCCTGTTATTTATATCTAGATGTGTTAAACAACTTGGCACCGTTGGTGGTAGACCACCAAATTTTTAGGTGAACAAAAGTATAGGAACAGATAGTCTTAAAATAAATTAAAGTAAATAACACTTAATATTTAGTTGCATATACCTTGCTCGCAATAACTGCATCAAGCCGGTGATCCACTGACATCACCAAACTTGTACAGGCTTGTACTGCAGCTTCTTTCAGTTGTTGTTTGTTTTGGGAGGTTTCTCCCTTCAGTCTTCTCTTCAGGGGGTGGAATGTATGCTCAACTGGGTTATGGTCTATTGATTGACTTGGCCAGTCTAAATCATTCCACTTTTCCCCCTTGATGAAGTCTTTTGTTGTGTTGACAGTGCTTTTTGGGTCATTGTCTTGCTGTAAGATGAAGTTCCGCCCAATAAGACTGGATGCATTTCTCTGTAAATTGGAAGACAGATTGTTTGTGTACACTTCTGAATTCATTCTACTGCTACCATCATGAGTTACATCTATCCCAAAACTGTTGTTTTTGGCTGACCTGTTCCATGTAAATTTTGTGTTCTCATTTCTTGTAGTTTCACTTTCCCTTCTGCCGTATTTATGTTTTTTGGGGGGTTTTTCCATACTAAAGATAACAAGTAGAGTCCATCCACGTCAGATCCATCTAAATAATATCAACTTATCTTTGACTAAGGTACATTAAACACCCAATATGGCAAACATTCAGCTTGTTCACTATGTTGAGTGCAGGATGTTTAGTCATTCTTCCTTCATCATTAGTAGATAGCTTTAGCTAATAGCTAAGCGTATTAGTTAGCTCTTTGACAGAGAAGATTACAGTATTAGAAATGCGCGTCCAGACTCTAGAGAGGGTTAATGAGCAGTGTAGTATCTGTAGGGTAAAGTCTGGATGCCTCAGGCAGAGATAGCAATCCCCATACTCCGGCATTAGAGCCCTCACAGCGGGGCAAGTGGGTGATAACTCTGCGGCAGAATCGCAAAGCCAAAGCTAACACTAAGGGTCGCCCACATGAGCACCGCTTCTCTCCACCTCACTTGTCCAACAGGTTTTCTCTCCTCAGTGAAGCACCCACTGAGAAATATGAAAGAGCTCTGGTTATAGGAGACTCTATCTTAAGGCATGTGACATTAGCTATGCCTTTAGGAGCTCCAGCAGCTTAGTTAGGTGGAGCCAGGGCGCCGGACATAGAAGGTAATCTTCGGGTCTTAGGCAAACATAGGTTTTCAAAGATAGTTATTCATGTAGGAGCTAAAGATATATGCATTCATCAGTCAGAGGTTACTAAGAGTAACTTTGTAGAGGTGTGTAAATTAAGGAATGCGATATCCGATGCAGTAATATGCTCTGGCCCCATCTCAATGTGACATGGCAGCTTATAGCAGGTTATGGTTGCTGAACTGCTGGATGTCCAGGTGGTGCTCCGAAAACAATGTGATCTTTATCTTTATAGATAATTGGAGTAGTTTTGAGGGCAAGGCAGGCCTGTTAAGACTGGACGGTATCCATCCCACTCTGGAAGGTGCTGCTCTCATTTCATGCAGCATAGCACATAGTCTCAGCAAAATCGAAAATATTACATAAAAAATTCAGATTATTAATTTAAAACCATACAGTCTTATAACTAATTGTGTAGATAATAATATAGCAATATCAGATCAACAATTAGAATGTTTTATCCCCCTTAGAGAGACCAAACTAATTTCACTCATTTCTTCATCAAAATCAGCTTGCATAGTAGATCCCTTACCTACCTGTTTCTTCACAAATATTATTCCAGAAGTAATCAAACCCCTTCTAAAAATAATAAATTCTTCCCTTAGTACTGGTTATGTACCTAAATAATTTAAACTAGCAGTTATCAAACCCCTGATTAAAAAACCTGACCTCTACCCCTCTCAATTGTCCAGTTATTGGCCAATATCATATCTCCTCTTTATCTCCAAGATATTAGAGAAGGTTGTAGCACAGCAGCTATGCTAGTACCTACATAGGAATAACATTTAGGCCTCATCATACCAAAGAGACAGCACTGGCTAAAATGGTAAATGCCCTACTACCGGCCTCTGAGTAGGGTTGTGTCTCCTTGCTTGTGTTGTTGACCTTAGTGAAGTTTTGATACCATTGATCATACTATTCTCCTTGATAGACATGAAAATGTTGTTGGCATTAAGGAATGGCCCTCTCCTGGCTCAGGTCTTATTTGACTGATCGCTATCAGTTCATATATGTAAATGGAGACTTCTCTGTGCATACTGAGGTAAAGTTTGGTGTTCCACAAGGTTCTGGGTTAGGCCCACTGCTTTTTACTTTATATATGCTACATATTATTATATATTTACTCTGGGTAAAATTATTCGTAAACATGGAATAGCTTCCATTTTTATGCTGATGATACACAGCTGTATGTTTCAGCAAAGCCAGATGACCGACACCAGCTTAATATAGTTGAGGAATGTGTAAAGGAGATTAGACATTAGATGCGTATTAACTTCCTTTTCCTTAATTCTGACAAGACAGAAGTACTTCTACTAGGACCATATGCAGCTAGAACTAAACTTACTGATTACATAGTAACTCTGGTGAACTTTCTGTTCCATCATGTGTAGCAGTAAAAGACTTGTGTGATTATTGACTCCAGTCTTTCATTTGACACTCTTGTAGATAATATTACTAGGACAGCCTTATTTCATCTCAGAAATATTGCTAAGATAAGAAATATTATGTGCAGAAAAATGTGTTCATGCTTTCATCACCTCTAGGCTAGATTATTGTTATGCCTTACTGTCTGGATGTTCCAGTAGGTGCATAAACAACCTCTAGTTAGTCCAGAGTCCTTACTAGAACCAGAAGATATGACCACATAACCCCTATATTATCCACACTGCATTGGCTCCCAGTCAAATTTCACACTGATTATAAAATACTACTATTGACCTATAAAGCACTGAATGGTCTCGCACCACAGTACCTGAGCGAACTTTTGGTCTTTTATGATCCACCACGCCTACTAAGATCAAAAGGTGCAAGCTATTTGTTGGTATGTTGATTAATGAAAGCTATAGCAGAGGGAAGAGCTTTCTCTTACAAAGCCACACGGTTATGGAAGAGCCTTCCAAATTGAGTTCGGGACTCAGACACAGTCTCAATGTTTAAGTCCATGTTGAAAACATATTTGTTTAGTCAAGCTTTTGTGAATAGTTTTGTTTCTTAGGTAAAGGAGAAGATCCAGAGGGCTAACAGACATAGTGTCGAAGTGAACTGGGATGTTTGGATTCTGTAGCCCATAACTTAAAAACCTTAAAGATGGCTTTCAACTAATGATGGCTAGGACTACAATTGCTATTGTAGCCTTAGCACTGCAATTACCATAAACAATTTTGCACTCAAGTCTCCATAAGTGAATAGTGGAGAAGTTCAACAAAAGAGACTTCATGTGAAAACTGTAATGAATTTTCCTGGTTACACAACTGAACTATTTGACCATGTAGTATTAGCACATTTATTTATAATTGTGCTATCCGTTGTCACCCAGATGAGGATGGGTTCCATCATATCAACTCAGGGAGTTTTTCCTTGCCACCATCGCCTCTGGATTGCTCATTGGGGACAAATTCATACATTTAAAATCTATATTATGAATTTATATATTCTTTTAAGCTGCTTTGGGATAATTTTGATTGTTAAAAGCACTATACAAATAAAGCTGAATTAAATTTAATTGTATGTCTGTTACACTAGTGCTTTCTTTCTTTCTTTCTTTCCTTTCTACCAGTTTTACCAGTCTGTGGTGGCCAGTTTCATCTCCTTTGCTGGGGTGTGCTGGGGAGGTGGCATCGGGACAAACTGGGCAAGCTGGTGAAGAAGGCCAGCTCGGATGGAACTGGACGGTGTGGAGGTGGTGACTGAGAGGAGGATGAGAAGGAAGCTGAAAATCATCATGGACAACCCCTCTCATCATCAGTATGCTGAGCTGAGGCAGCTCAGGAGCTCCTTCAGCCACAGACTCATCCAGCCCAGAGCCTCAAAGCGCTTTGGAGGCTCATTTGTGAAATCAGCCATCAGGCTCCACAACACCACAGCACCAAACTGACAGATTTATGCCTGATTAGATCTGAGACATTATCTGACATTATTGTAAATAATTATTATTGATAGTATAGTGTGAATAGTGTGTGAAAACCTCTAAAATACGGCATCTGTTCTGTTCTTTTATATTCCTTCGTGCTGCTACGTTGACCTAAATTTCCCCTACAGGGAATTAATAAAGTTATATCTTATCTTATCTTATAAGAATCCAAATTGTTATATTGGCTATGCTCAATGCTTGTGCAATGGCTGTGATAGATTTTCCCTCTTTTCTCAGACTCAAAATGGCTTGCTTTTCTCTCATATATTTCTCTGATTTTCATTCTGGCTTATCCTTTTTAACAAAAAAAATGCAGTCTTCACAGATGAAGCTGAAGGCTAAAATGTTCAGAGCTATTGATTGTTTAAACAATCAATCTAACAAGGCACAATTGGGCAGCACAAACTTCTAGATGTAAATGAGGACATGAAATCTGAAATTCTGAACTATCGTCTCATATTCATGTTTGGATCTCAAACCCAAATGTCTTCAATGTATAACGAAAAATATAGAACTGGTCTGTATGTCAATGTTGATACCATCTGTTTGCATTCTATCCTGTTGCTTAACAAAACTGAATGCTTCAGATATCACATAATAACAATGCATCACTATTAAGACACACACATACTTAAGAAAGCCCTCCATCACACTCATTAAGTTCAGGAGTGATCCCTTCATACCAGTACGTATGTCCCCAAAAAAGTCCCTTTTTTGACAAACATGACGATGGTCTTTTTGACAGTGGCCTTCTTGCCAACAGTCTTCATCTAAATATAAAACACCCTGACTGTTGAAGCTACAGTGTTGCTTGAAGGTTCAGGTTTTTGTGTGTGTGTGTGTGTGTGTAGTAGGTATTTAATTTTTTTAATTTAAATTTATTTAAAAACTACTCCAATAATCAATAAACTATGCAATTCTGAAACTGTGAGTTTATATTTGCCTCCCTCATAACGGTGTACTAGCAAATGTTTGACTGTTCCAGAAAACTTTTCCTTAAAACTTTAAATGTATAAATAAATAAATAAAATATATACTGAATAGTTATGAAGGGTGGGTTCTGGAATCACCTGCCTCTCCTATATATTATATATACAGTATCTCACAAAAGTGAGTACACTCCTCAGATTTCTGTAAGCATTTGACTATATCTTTTCATGTGACAACACTGAATAAATTACACTTTGCTACAATGTAAAGTAGTTAGTATACAGCTTGTATAACAGTGTAAATTTGCTGTACCCTCAAAATAAATCAACACACAGATATTAATGTCTAAACTGCTGGCAACAAAAGTGAGTACACCCCTAAGTGAAAATGTCCAAATTGGGTCCAATTAGCCATTTTCCCCTCCCTGTGTCACGTGACTTATTAGTGTTACAAGGTGTCAGGCGTGAATGGGGAACAGGTGTGTTAAATTTGGTGTCATTGCTTTCACACTCCCTCATACTGGTCACTGGAAGTTCAACCTGGCACCTCATGACAAAGAACTCTCTGAGGATCTGAAAAAATATAATTGCTGCTCTACATAAAGATGGAGGATAGTCTCAACATTAACCAGAGCAATTTTGGAATCTCAAACACTCTAGCACCACCAACCGTTCAAAATTACACTCACATTTATGCTAATAACTTTTGAATTGTAAGTGCTAGAAATAAAATAATTTACTCCCTGATTCCTTGGCTCATTTTGAGTCGGATGGATATCCGGCTGACTAGATTTTCCGCCATTTAGAATTTTTGAAAAACCTACTTTTTTTAACTCCTCCTAGAACGTTCATCCAATTTTCACAAAACTAGAATGATATCATCTTCAGACGATGCTGGCAAAAAAAAAATATCAAAAGCTTTTTGATAGACCAAACCGTTCTCGAACAACGCACAAATGAATCCGAGGGCAAGCACACCAAAATGGATGTGAGACTATATCTCTGAAATGCTTTAGTGTATTCATACCAAACTTAATGTATGTCATAGCCATCATGACTTGAGGGTCCCTATACAGTTTCAGAACAGCAGCACCTAATGGTCATGAGATATGAAAAAAGGTTTGTTTAAAATCATGAAACTGGTCTCTACAGAAGTTGTTTGTATAAGTTGTTTGATATTAAATTTTCATATCTCAGGCATTTTTGTGGTCAGCCAAGTCTTAAATATTGTATTTTATGAACGACTTGGCACACTGTCAAAAAAAATAGTAGGTGTCATCAGGACCATCCCCCAAAAGTACTCAAAAAGTTTCAGGACAGCGCCACATTTTTGTCAACAATTACAATGCAATTACAAAAAATGATAATAGCTTTTGACTACTTTTGCGCATTGTCATGAGATTGGTCTTGACAGATTCACTGGGTCATGCAGAGAACAATGATAATGTATCTCCGAAGTGCATAAGCATATTCAGACCAAACTTAATACCTGTGAGTTACATCATGACTTGAGGGTACCTGCATTGTTTCCAAAAATTATAATGCAATTTAAAAAATACTAATTGCTTTTGATCAATTTTGCCCATTGTAACAAGACCATAGATTTAGTCTTCATAGATTCCATGGCTCAGGTCGAGAACAACGATAACAGTTAGACCATGGTCGGCGGAACTTGCTGTCCGCCATTTTGAATTGACTAAAAAAAAACACTTTTTCAAACTCCTCCTAGACCGTTCATCTGATTTTCACCAAAATTGTAAGAGTTGATTTTCAGACCATGTCAACAAAAAATTGTTGAACTCAAGTTGATTTGTCAAACTATTCTCAAATGACACACAAATGAATCTGAAAATGATCATGCCAAAATGGATGTGATGCTATATTTCTGTAATGCTTTAGCATATTCAGACCAAACTTAGTAGGTCATGATACTAAGCAGGTACCCTCATCACTTGAGGGTACCTGCTCAGTTTTGGAACAGCACCACCTACTGTTCACGAGATATGAAAAAAGCACATTTTTGCTTATAACTTCTGAATGGTTTGTCAAAAAATCATGACCAAGCTAAAATTGTCATGCATCTGGATCTTCTGTGCATGTCAGCAAAAAGATCCGCCGACCAGAGACTCCTTCCCTCAAACAAATCCCAGTGACCAGCATTGTCAGCAATATTTAGATATGAAGCAGTCTAATTTTGTGAGATAAAAATAAGATATTAAAGAGAATTAGGAACCATTTAGCAAATTACAAGAATCCCATTTTAATTCCAGTCTTCTTGAACACGACCACTGTAAAGGATCTTTACTTATACTTACTTCTAAAACTATATATTTACTTTATTTAATTTGAAATTAGCATGCTCTTTAAGTGAATATTTTTACACCAACACGGTGCACGACAGGATCTGAATTTGCCAGTCACATGCCGATATTTACCGGCTAACCTAAACCCTGATTTTATATATGCATTCACCAGCCGCTTTAATAGGAATACCTGTACACCTGCTCATTTATGAAGCTATCCAATCAGCCAATTATGTGGCAGCAGCATGATGCATAGCATCATGTAGATACAGGTTAAAAGCTGCAGTGAATTTTCACATCAAATAAAAGAATTGGGGAAAATGTGTGATCTGTGTACTGTTGTTGGTGGCATGGTTGTTGGTGTCAGATGGGCAGGTTTGAGTATTTCAGAAACTGCTGATCTATAAACACTAACTGGTGTAAAGAGTGTCTATACACATGAAAAATGAAAAACACTGAGTGAGTGACTTCTGTGGGTGTAAATGCCTTGTTGATGGGAGAGGTCAGAGGTAAATGACCAGATTGGCTCGAGCTGCCAGGAGGATATTGTTCTGGCTTGACCAGTGTTTTAGGGTTTTGGTACCCCTTTATGGTTATCTTATATTCTACAGTTTGAACATTCTTTAGTTCAGCGTTTCAGCCGGACGAATTTGCAAGTTTCTCTCCATGCCAATCTTGCTTTTTAACAGCACTTAACGAGGCTCTGTCTGTAAGTAAAGACTGTTTGCTTAAAACTGATGTTTGGTTTTACTTTGTATGTTTAAAAGGATTGCAGAAAAGCAGTAATCGTTTTATATGCATTGATAAGAACACAATGTGTTCATACAATGGGGACAGTTTCTTTATACAAGGCTTGTATCTTATTTTGCAGTTTTACACCTTTTGCTCAGTAAAGTCCCTGAACGATGATTCCGGGTGTCAAGATTTATTAATTGTTTAGTTTGCTGGGTATGAAGCGAGTACAGATAAAGTAACTTAATATAATCACTCATTAAAACCATGGTGAGCAGAAAAGCAACGCAGCATGCACAAAAAATCGAACCTTGAGATGGTTGGGCTACAACAGCAGTCGACCACACTGCGTTACACTCCTGCCAGGCCAAGAACAATCTTAGGCTATCATGGGCACAGGTTCACTCAAACTGGACAGCTGAAGTTCTGCTTCCCATCCACCACAAGGTTTGCTGTACATTCTGTAAAGAATACTTATTTGAGTAACTATAGTCTTCCTGTCAACTAAGACCAGTGTGGTCATTCTCAACTGACCTCTTTCATCAACAAGGTGTTTCAGCTTGCAGACCATTCACATGTGCATAATGGTGGTGCGCACAGTGGCAGCGGGCTACTTCATGGTCCCAACATGGGTGCTTTTTGTTTATCTGTATCGCCACTAGAACACTAGTTGATAAAACATCAAATAACACACACAGGAATTCATACAATCGCAATTCAAAAACTGTTGGACATAAAGGAAAGATACAGTGACAGTTCACTTGAATGGGTGCTACCGGAGGAATTAGCGAACAAACTAAGTAGCCTCAGGCTTCTCCGTGTACCAGGCTCGCCATCCACATCCTTGCATAGGTGACCTTTCTGAATGATCGAGTATCACAGACCGTGTGAGCATAGACGGAAGGCCAGTAAGTGTTAAGGCTAGGGTAAAAGCCTATTCTACTACAGTGGCAGTTCCTCAATTTTCCTGGCTAAAATTCGCTCATTGGAAAATAAAAATGGACATGCTTAGACTCAGACTGATGGCTCACTGGGAGATGCAGAATTGCTGCACACTAATTTTTAACAGAGACATGGCTTTATGACAAACTCCTGACTTAGCGGTGTACCTATTGTGCTATCAAGCAGACAGTACATAATCGCCTGGTAAGAAGAGAGGTGGAGGGCTATGTACGCACAACAATATGGACTGGTGTTCGAACTCCATAATCATCGGCAGTCACTGCTAAGCAGCAGCTGAATACCTGGTGATTAAGTGACAGCCATTCTATCTGCTGAGATAATTCAGCGCAATTTATATAACAACTGTATATATCCCAGAGCCCGGGTGCTAAGAATGTACTAGAGCTACTCAATGATGCAATCAGCTCACTACAAAATAAGCACTCTGACAGTCTCTTCATTGTAATTGGAGATTTTAACCAATCTCAAAAAGGCTCTACCAAAATTCCATCAGCATGTTTCCATACCAACCAGGGGCAAGACCACTTTTGACCAGGTCAATGCAAATACAAAAGGCTCAACGCTCAATCACTCCTACATACAAACCGCTTCTGAAATAGAGTAAAACCGGGAACAATACTGTCACGATATGGCCAAACGGATCAGTAGCAGCTTTGCAGGATTGCTCTGAATGCACTGATAGGAACATGTTTAAGGAAGCCACAACACATGAAAACTATATGGACTTAAATGAATACACAATCAGACATGAGATATATAAGTAAGTGTGAGGATGATGTCACGGTCACCAACACTGTAAACTCTGGACCCAACCAGAACCAATACTTAATGCTGAAGTGCGCACTTTCCTGAAAGCATGCAACAAGATGTTCAAGACAGGAGAAAACAGCACTACACACAGCTGGGATCAAGTTCAATGCTGGCATTAAAAAAGCCAAGACTACATACACAAAACGGGTACAGGATCACTTCAAAAGCAACAGTCCACAGCAACTGTGGAAAGCAATAAAGAGAATAATGGATTACACCAAGAAGTCCCTTCCAGTATTCAACAAGAACAACTCCCTCCTTGATCCTTTAAATGACTTATGCCCGATTTGAGGCATCAAACCTGTCAACTGCAAGAAGAGCAAAATCTAGGCTTGACAGCTGGACACGATCTGTTAAAACAATGGATGTGAGAAGAACTCTCCTAAAGAACCTAGAAAAGCTTGACATTTTGAACATCTCCTCAGCCCAAGCTGTTGTTCCCACTTGTTTCAAGAATGTGACAATCATTCTGGTACCAAAAAATCTCCAGCCACATGCTTTTAATGACTATCGTCCAATTGCGCTAACCACTTTAGACTCTCATCAGTATTCGTATCAGCACACCTGCTTCACCGAGGATGCTATCCACTCTGTGCTTCACCTATCTTTGATATATCTGGAAAACAAACAAAGCCTCTTGTGTAAGGCTGTTGTTTATAGACTTCAGCTGTGCTTTTAATACTGTTATTCCCCAAAAGTTAATGGATACACTCCTCTCACTAGAATTGCAATCCTCAATCTGCCACTGGGGCCTGGACTTTGGGTTTTAGACCCCAAACAGTAAGGATCAATAAAAAAACATCACGCACCCTTACCACGGGAACGACCCAGGGTTGTGGTCTAAGCTCCCTTTTATTCAGCCTGTTCACACACGATTGTGTTACTAAACATCAGAGCAAACAGATCATTATATTTGTGAATGACGCCACAATTGTGAAATTCATTACAAAGTGCAACAGGACTGGTGCAAGGATAATAACCTTTTCTTAAATATAAGCGAAACAAAGGAGACGGTGATGGATTTAGGACACAATCTACACCAACCTATACAAAGTAGATATAAAAAGTGAACACACCCCTCTTAAAAAGGCAGATGTTTGTGATGTAAAAAAAATTAAATCAGTATAAATCATGTCAGAACTTTTTCTGCCTGGAGTGTGAAATGACAACATAAAAATAAAGTGAAAAACAGGGAAATAGGGAAAGATAGGAAAAAGAAAAAACTGGGAAAAAAATAATAAGCTAGTTGCATAAGTATACACAACCCTTAAATACTTTGTTGTAGAGCCTTTTGATTTCATTAAATCACTCATTCTTTTTGGGTAAGAGTCTATCAGTGTGGCACATCTTGACCTCACAATATTTTCTCACGCTTTCTTACAAAAACATTCTTTGTCATACTGACAAATATGGTAATGCTGAAAGGGGAAATTCCTTTTCATCTTTACCTTACAGACACTTGAAGGTTTTGCACTAAAATTGGCTGGTATTTGTAGCGATTCATGATTCCCCCCACCTTGGAAAAAAAAACAGTTCTGGCTGAAGAAAAGCATCCATAAAGCATGATGCTGTGGGTATGGTGTTTGGTGATGTGCATTTTTTGCATCAAACATACCATTTGGAACTGGTCTTATTACACATTAACACATTTTGCCACATGGTTTGGTCTGATTTAGTTGGGCTTGGATGTTTTTTGTGAGAAAGGGCTTCCCTTTCTGGTAGCTTCCATGGTATATTTCTGTATTGTCCTTTTGTAAATGTCCTGTTCTTGGTAATGTCACTGTGGTGCCCCATTTTCTTCACTTGTTGATGATGGCCTTCACAGTGTTCATGGTACATCTAATGTTTAGGAAATTATTTTATACCCCTCTACTGATATCTTTCAACAAATCAGATACTGTACATGTTTTGTAATCTCTTTGCAGACCATGGCTTCAGCAGTCAGATGAAACCAAGATGAGGTCAAGAAAGTCATACAGAAACGACTGGACTTAATTTAGGGTTAAACCACATAATAAAATTGATGACAGTTGTATGATAATTAATTATGAACATGAGAGTGAATGTGATTGGTTAATTCTGAACACAGCCACAACCCCAATTATAAAAGAGTGTGCACACTTGTGAAACCAGGTTATTTTAAGTACAGTTGTGCTTGAAAGTTTGTGAACCCTTTAGAATTTTCAAAATAATAATAATAATAATAATAATAATAATAATGTTTATTAGACCAGTTACTGTGAAACAACACATTTTCTTCAGAATTGTAGAATTAATTATTATTAATTTAAAAGAATGCATAAAAGGCAGAACTATCGGTATCGGCCGATATCACTCTGAATAATCAATTATCGGTATCGGCTGAGAAATTTTGTATCGGTGCATCTACACACACACACACACATACACAAAATGTATTTGCCGCATAATGATTTCTTCTGTTTTTCTATACATTTCATACAAAATTGTTTCAGAAATTAAAACAGAATATAAGATAAAACTAAGGCGACCTGAGTAAACAAAAAAACACAGTTTTTAAATAATAATGTTATTTATTGAAGCAAAATATATTATCCAATACCAACTGGGCTTTTATGAAAATGTATTTGCCCCCATAGTAAATATTTCCCCAAATCTTATAAACTGCATTCATAATGGGGTTCAGCTGGAGTAAACGCAACCAGACCTGATTACTGCCAGCCCTGTTCGATCAAATCAACACTTAAAAAGAACCTTTCAACAGCATGAAGTTGGTTAAAAGATCTTACCCAGTAACACATTATGCCAAATTTGAAGGAAATTCCAGAAATGATGAGGAAGAAGTTGATTGAAATACATCTCTCAGGGAAAGGTTACAATTCTATTTACAGGAGAAACTGGAAAATATCTGGTCATCACATTTCAGTGTTTATTTTACAATGTAACATTTTGGACTATGCGTAGTATATGCGATTGTGGGAGTTATATTGAGCTTACTTGTGGGTGTGTGTCTGTGCTTTCCAGTGTCTCCCATAACAAGAGAGTGAGAGAGAGAGAGACAATCTGTGACTATGTTTACATGGACAGCAATAATCTAATTATTGACCTTAATCTAAGTAAGGTAATAATGTGATTAAGGTGTTTACATGAGTCGCTTATAGAATACTCCGGTCATGTTCCCGTTTTACATGTTCTAGATCATAATTAGATTAAGAGCCCGTGTCATTACGTCACCGCGCCACGCCGTTCGACGTCACTCCAGAATTTCACGTATCAACATACAGTTGGTCTTTTGTTGATTTTTTTTACAAACGCTTTAAGTGCAGTTAATTATTTGTCATGCTGTACGTGCTAATAGACTACTGCTCGAAGCCGTGGGCTGCATCTCAAATCGCATACTTACCTACTGTATAGTAGCCAAGGTACATGTATTTTTCCCCACCACAAGCCTATAGTAGGAAAGTATGCAGTTTGGGACGCAGCCGAACTTTCTTGTTTGCCGTAAAACGTAAAACTGCCGTGTGTGTGATCATGTCCTGTCGCAAAATGTGGTGAAAACGCTCACACGACATTCATAATGTGATTAAGGTGTTTACATGTCTGTAATGCACGTCCATAATGCGATTAAAACAGGAGTAATCCACCTGTCTTAATTCGATTAGAGCTTACTTAGATTATGACCTTAATTAGATTAAGGTTGGTGTTTACATGGAAGTTTCTTAATCAAATTATGGTCTTAATTAGATTAAGAGTGGATTATTGTTGTCCATGCAAACGCACTGTGTGTGTGGGTTGTTGAATGAATCCGCTGAAAAGTAAAAGTAAAAATAGAGAGTATAAGAAGGCCTTTTTAATCAGCCTGCCTCTCGCCTCTTCACTCTCGACCCAACCCAGATGGGTTACAGCGTTAATAATTACAGCAAAACAATCACGTACACATTACAGGAGAAGCATTTGAAAAAAAAAAGTATCTGCTCATACAGAGACCTTATTTAGGTGTGCAATTGCAAATGTGTGTGTGATGTGTGTCTTGGCATCCTCACTAGAGCGATTGGGATGATATGCAAACTGTAATGAGTCCAGGGAATCAGGTAAAGAAGTAATGAAATCTATGACCAACCTTTCAAAGAACTTCATCACAGCTGAGGTCACGGCTACTGGGTGATATTTGTTGAGGCAGGCAGTCTGGGGTTTCTTTGGGACATGAACAACAATGGACTGTTTGAAATATGTGTAGATTACTGACTGTGCCAGGTAGAGGTTGAATATCTCCTTGAACACCGGTGCTAGCTGGTCAGTACAGGCTCTAAGGACCTAACCTTCGATACCGTCTGGTCATGCTTTCTTCCTGGTGTTGACTCTCCACAAAGTAAATGGTAAATGGTCTGCACTTTTATAGCGCCTTTAACTTAGCGGTTCTATAAAGCACTTTACACTATTTCTCATTCACCCATTCTTACACGCATCTCTGCTCAGCTCTGCTGCCATGCAAGGTGCTAGCCTGTCATTGGGAGCAACGTGGGCTTTAGTGTCTTGCCCAAGGACACTTCAGCATGTGGAAGCATGTGGGCCAAGGATCGAACCACCAACCGTGCGATTACTGGACAACTCGCTCTATCACCTGAGCCAAGGCCCCCCCACAAATCCCTCTTCAGGTCGTGCTCAGAAATGATGAAAGTTTCCTGCTGACACTCTCCACATGCATGCTACCATTAGTGCTCCTAGCAATGTTAGCACTGTTCATGCCATAAGCACTATGAGTGCCGCTAGCGCCTTTGGTGCTGTAAGCTGCAGCCTCAAAGAAAGCGTAAAAAGTGTTCGGCTCATCTGCCAGAGAATCGTCCGCATTCACCATTCTGGAGGATGGTGTTTTACGGTGTCCCTTACTGTTCTCAGTCCCTGCCACAGGCTCTTGGAGCCACCCTGTTGTCTTCAATGTATAGCAAAAACAAAAGAATTGGCCTTGCCGTTTCAGTACTTTCAGAGAGGAGTGCATCATCTACAGTCATGTGAAAAAATATGTACACCCCATTGGCTTTTTTCACATATTTGAACAAGCAAAGATTTGATCATGTTTGAAACAGTGCCTATTAATGAAGTTGATTTACTTGAACAAGACCACAAGGAAAATTATCTTTTTCTATCTTTTATTCAACAGAAAAAACAATAGATGTGATATTCTTCTGTGGGAAAAGTAAGTACACCCTTGGCCTCGGAAGCTAGTATATTTCTTTAAGTATAACTTCTTTTGTGCGTTTTGCATAATTGTCCACCAGGCTTGCTGGAATTTTTGGCCACTCTTTCATGTAATAGTCCTTCAGTTGCATGATGTTTGAGGGTTTTCATGCATGTACTGACTGTTTCAAATCCCCTCACCACATTTCAATGGGATTCAAATTTGGGCTTTGACTAGGCCATTCCATAACAAGCCTTTTCTTATTTTTGAGCCATTCCTTGGTGGATTTGCTAGTGTGCTTAGGATCATTATCCTGTTGAAAGGTCCACTTTTGGTTCAACTTAACCTTTTGGACAGATGGCCTCACTTTATCTTCAAGCACTCTTTGATATGATGCAGAATTCATAGTTGAATCAATGAACTCAAGCTGTCCAGTCCCTGAGGAAGTGAAGCAACCAGAAACCATAACATAGCCACCACTGCCCTGATCCAGAGTGACTTACAATTTTCTCATTTATACAACTGAGTAGTTGAGGGTGAAGGGCCTTGCTCAAGGGCCCAGCAGTGGAAGCTAGGCAGTGCTGGGATTTGAATTTACGTCCTTCTCACCAGTAGTCCAACATCTTAACCACTGAGCTACCATTTAACTTACTTCTGGCAAGCTCTACAGACAGGGTTACCATCTTCTATTACGTTTCCCTCAGCATTTTTATAAAATCCAAAATATGATACACTTATATTTGTGTCAGACTCATACTGGGTGTGTGTGGACAGCATTGAACGCGAGTTTTATAAATCACGATAATCGTGCACGGTTTTAATGATAATTACATGCTAATACTAATCGTCTGTGATTTTATCGTGGTTTATCTTGAAACTGGTAACCGTTTCATCCCTATTGTAGATGCATTCACTTTGACACCAACAGTTGCCAGATTTACTAGCAGATCCTGTGATGAAATTTTGGGGTTCTTGGAGGCTTCTCTTTGCCTCACAGTCTGCTCTTCGGCTGAATTTGCTGGGAAGACCAGTCCAAATTGGCAGTCATTTGAAATCTGTGCCATTTGTAAATAATTTTCCTTACAATGGAATGATGTATTTAAAATAATTTGAAGATCTTTTTAAATCACTTGCCAGACTCATAGGCATCCACAAACTTTTTTCTGAAGCCCTTGCAGAACTCTTTTGCTCTTGCCATGACACAACTTACCTCAATAGCATAGGAAACACCAGACACTAGATATGAGACATTAGGTATAAATATGACATGCTCCACTTGTAAGCAGAACCCTAAGCAGGTTCTAATCACTGGCACCCAATCTTGAACACCTGAGTCTAATTTTATGGATTTGAAGGTGTGATAAATGTAGGAGTGTACTTACTTTTTCCATGAGACTGATGTTTTTTTTTTATTTAAATTGTGAAAAGTACTACAAAATGTCAGTTTTGTGTCATTTGATAGAATGTATCAACTTTATTAATAAGCACGGTTTCAAAGAGAATCATATGATTGCTTGTCCAAATATGTCAAAAAAGGCAACAATTTCCATAGGGTGTACTTATTTTTTCACATATCTGTATGTACTGTACACATATCTTTGACTTGTTTTTTCTTTTTATACCATACTAACCTCCCCAACAGAAATTCACGGCTGTTGGTACTCCTAGTCCCTTGACCTAGTGAACTAGCATGAGGGTAAATTTTTAAAGATTACAAAGTAAGTTGCTCTGGATAACGGCATCTGTTAAATGTTGTAAATGTAAAAGATTACTGCGTATAATCTGATGATGGTTGTACCCAAAGACACATGGGTCTAAAAAAAATATTTTATTAATCATATTTTCATATTACAGTTTTATTTTCAGGTGAAATAACGCAGTAAAAATTAAATAAAACATTCCAAAATCTAAACAAATATACCAACTCTTTCCTTCATGAAGTGTGTCAAATGGTCTGTCAATTGTGTAGTGTAATATTGATTATATTACTAATACTGTAATGGAAACAAAAAATACAGACACATATGCAGGTGCATCTCAGAAAATTTTAATATTGTAGAAAAGTACATCTGGATGATTATGGCTTACAGCTCATTAACTCAAAACACCTGCAAAGGTTTCTTGAGCCTTTAATCTCTCAGCCTGGTTTGGTACACACAACCACAATCAGATGAAAGTAAATTTTGCATTTAATTTGGAAATCATGGTCCCAGAGTCTGGAGGAAGAGTGGAGAGGCACAGAATCCAATTTGCTTGAAGTCTAGTGTGAAGTTTCCACAGTCAGTGATGATTTGGGGTGCCATGTTATCTGCTGGTGTTGGTCCACTGTGTTTTCTCAAGCGGAGAGTCAATGCAGCATCTACCAGAAGATTTTAGAGCGCTTCATGCTTCCATCTGCTAACAAACTTTATGGAGATGCTGATTTCCTTTTCCAGCAGGTCTTGGCACCTGCCCAGAGTGCCAAAACTACTAGTAACTGGTTTTCTGACCATGGTATTACTGTGCTCGATTGGCCAGCCAACTTGACTGACCTGAACCTCATAGAGATTCTATGAGAGACACCAGACCCAACAATACAGACGAACTGAAGGCCTCTCTGAAAGAAACCTGGGCTTCCATAACACCTCAGCAGTGCCACAACAGTTTGCCTCCATGCCACGCTGCATTGATGCAGCAATTTGTGCAAAAGGAGCCCCGAAGTGTTGAGTGGATAAATTAGCATACGTTTCAGAAGGTTGAAGTTTCTGTATAATAAATTCTTTATTCTAATATTTTGAGATACTGGATTTTTTATTTCTATGAGCTGTAAGTCGTAATCATCAAGATTAAAACAAAAAAAAAAAAGCTTGAAATATTTTACTTTATGTGTAATGAATATAGAATATATGAAAGTTCCATTTTGTTAATTAAATTATAGGAAAAAATTTACTTCTCCACGATATTAATTTTTTTTTGATGCATCTGTACATGGCTCAATATACAGAACTGATTTCTTTACGAAATCTAAAGAGAAAACCTGGATCGATGGGACACCCATTCCTGAGTTAGTGAATTCTCTATTTTGGTTGCTTTTAAAGTGTACTGTACTGGTCAGATTTCATGAAAATTACTCACCAGGGCAGGAAACCACAATGTCTTCTTTTTATCCCCTGCAACAACACCTTCCACACCCACCACTTTGCCATAAAGTTCCTCATTCTGTTGTGGGTCACCATCTTCTTCTTCACTGGATGAGGAAGAGGATTCTTCCTCTTGTCTATGGTTCATGGGAAACATTTACAATGTCTCATTATAAACCATGCAAAAACATACTGTCATTCACATGCAATTGTGCAAGTATTTTCCCTAACAAACATAATTTACTGACAAACCAAAGCAATTTATAATTTAAAATGACACCTCACAAGCAAAAGCACAAAAAAAAGCTTTAAATTCACTTTGTGTTTGTAAACATGGAAGGCATCATCCTGAAAAGGAATATATCAGTAAAACAAGCTCACAATTAGCATAAGGTCACTATTGTAACTGTGAATCAATTTAAATATTGCAAATAATTAGTGGTCAGTTTTTCCCACAGGAGTTTGTGAGACTGTGGTGGGTGGACCTCTGATTCTCTAGGGGGGTCTGGGGGCATGCTTATGGTGGCAAATCCATGGCAAAAATTATTTTTGTTATTTATATGTTGTTGGTTATTGATGATGTTCCCTTTGTGATCTGCCTCAAATCCAAACTATTTCCAGATGTTGCTCTTTGCACCTTTCTTGTCCACAAGCTTTTGTGGATTTCGCGCCGCAGCAGCTCCACCAGTTGCCATGGCTGCGTCTGAAACCGCATACTTACCTACTATATAGTAATCGAAATAAATGTATTTCGATACTATATAGTAGGTAAGTATGCAGTTTCAGACACAGCCCATGTCTTCTTGTTGCACGATGCACCCATGAAAAGTTCCCGACCAACTACATGTCAGACAGCGTGTCAGTACTGGGTTGACTCGGTACTAATGAAAATCTGGTACTGCCAACTTCTTTCTTTTTAGTACCAACTTGGTACCAAAGTACTGGTACTTTTGCCAACCCTAATCCACACTAATAAAAACAAAAGGTTTTTCATCCAAATAAAGTAGTCTCTCCACATCATAATGTGATAGGAGAAAAGAGGAGACCGGAAAACACAAGAGGAGATAGGAAAATACTGAAATTGAGCATCCTACCTGGGCCAGAAAGTTTATAAAATCTATAATTAGGTCTGGTTTATACGTCTGCATTAACACATTTGTGTCATGATGTAGAGAGAGGGATTATTGGTAAGCTTGATACATAGAAATACATTGAAAGCTAACTATGTGTAGTACATATCTGTTGTGCTGGTGGAGAGGTGTGTGCACATACAAAATATTGTGATCAGATATATTGTGCTATATTTTCCTGGTGAGTTATTTCTTCCCTCAGTTTTAATCAAATTCAGTTCTGACTTAATCACGCTGTTAGTTTATCAGACTTGTTTTTTAATAAAATGTTTAATCTATTATGAAACTCCTGCATCAGACAGTTATAAATGAATAACACAACCAAATTTCCCCCCCTGATTTTCATGCTTGCTTCACGCATGGCAGTATGATCACATTATTAATAATAGAATTATTTACCGGAAACTAAAATCATGGTATTGTGGCATGTGTGAATATAAAGTGTGAGCCTTTATACTTGCTGTAGCTCCTTCTAATGACCAATGTAATCTTGCAGGATCTACACTTTTTTCTCTTCTAATGGACTCCCAATAAAGGCATAATTTAGATAATGTAAACCACTGGAACTAATATCTAAGAATGCATCATTTCATGATTGTGGATTTAAACCCCACCACCACCCCCGGCAAATCTGGGGGTATACAACGGAGTTCCTATCATGCATGGCAAAGAATCATGATGAAAACCCCAGCTATAATTATGTGCCCAGGGCTATTGGTAGTACCATCATTTAGGCAAATATCAAATATTTAGTCTGCTTTGGAAATTAATTAAAAATAATAATAAATAGGAAACTTCTTAGGCACACTTACATGGCATTAGAACGACGCCCGCGATTGCCTTTTTTCCCAATGACAGGAGTGCCAAAATGCTCAGGATTGGTCAAGGGAAGCCTGTCAAGTGTCTGCAACCATAACATTGAACACAAAACATCAGCTGATAAATTAAACTTAAGCCATAACATTAAAACCACTTGCCTAATTTTGTGGCGGTTCCCCTTGTGCCACCAAAACAGCTGTGAAAATGTTTTTTCACATGCAAAAATATTTTCACAAGTACACCCCATGGAAATCGTTGGCTTTTTTGACATATTTGGACAAGCAAACATTTGATCATCTTTGAAACAATGCCTATTAATAAAGTTGATATACTTGAACAAAACCACAAGGACAAATAGCTTTTTCAATCATTTATTCAACAGAAATATTGATGTGATATTCTTCCGTGGAAAAAAGTAAGTTCCCTTGGCCTCAGAAGCTAGTATTGCCCCTTTAGCAGAAATAACTTCTTGTAGGCATTTTGCATAATTGTCCACCAGTCTCTGACATGGGCTTTCTGGAATTTTTGACCACTCTTCCGTGTAATATTCTTCAGTTGAAAGATGTTTGAGGGTTTTCTTGCATGTACTGCCCGTTTCAAATCCCCCCACAACATTTAAACGGGATTCAAATCTGGGCTTTGACTAGGCCATTCAATAACCCCCCATTTCTTCTTTTTGAGTCATTCTTTGGTGGATTTGCTAGTGTGCTTAGGATCATTATGCTGTTTAAATGTCCACTTTCGGTTCAACTTCAACTTTTGGACAGATGGCCTCACTTTATCTTAAAGGTCTCTTTGATATGATGCAGAGTTCATAGCTGAATCAATGAATGCAAGCTGTCTAGTCCTTGAGACAATGAAGCAAACGCAAACCATAACATTTCCACCACCATACTTCACAGTTGCTATGAGATGCTTCTCCTGAAAAGCTCATTAAAAGAACACATTATTCCAAAAGGCCTAGTCTTTGCCTATATTCTCATTGGCAAACTGTAGTCTTTCCCTAATGTTCCTTTTAGATAGCAAAGGCTTTTTCCTGGCATGCCTCCCATGCAGGTCAAATTTGTGCAATGCCTATCTGAATGTAGAAGCATGCACTTTGACACAAATAGTTGTGAGACTTACTAGCAGAATTTTGGGGCTCTTGGAGACATCCTTCTTGTATCAGACTTAGGCTGAAGTTGCTTTGAAGGCTAGTCCTGGACAAATTGATTTCAAATAATTTGGAGATCTTTTTAAATCCCTTGCCAGACTCAGACATCCACAACCTTTTTTCTCAAGGCCTTAGAGAACTCTTTAGATCTTGGCATGATGACACCACACACCTCAATAACAAAGGAACACCAGACACTATACATGAGAGGGGTATAACAGGGATCTACAGTAACTATTTCTTTTAGGAGCACTTGTGCTCCTAATTACATAAATTTAGGTGCACACTCAAAAATTTTGAAGAACGGGTGAAGTTTATTATTATAATTATTATTATTTTATTTTTTTAGAGATGGTAATGTTACAATATAACACAGTGGTGTCAAACTCATTTTAGTTCAGGGGCCACATACAGCCTAATTAAATGTCAAGTGGGCCGGGCCAGTAAAATCATAGTATAATCACCTATAAATAACAAGAAGTCCATGTTTTTACCTTTGTTTTCATGCAAAGACATTTATATTTAATGAAATATCCTTTTATAAAATATATCATCAACAACCTCAGATTTCTTAAGACAAACATGTGCAATTTGCTTCTGATTATCATTTACATATGTGCATTACAACTGCTCACAGTGTTTGTACAAATGCAAAAAAAACTTCACAGGTATTTGAAATTGAAAAATATAGTATTTCACTTTAAAATTTATGGCATTGCATAAACAATAGGATTCCACCAAACCAAACTCTTTTGTACTGAAGCTGTTGACCAACATTAAATTGCGCTTTAAAATAAAACAACTATTAACTATTCATCTCTGTGAATAAATAGGAAGTGGTCCATTTTTCATGGAAAACTCTACACTCTGTATCCACTTTTCTGCTTTTTGGCAGACATTTTGGCTAATGAGGGTGTGGGGACGAGTAGAAAATAGAGTAGACTACTCCGGGATGACAAACAGCAGACGTCGCATTGCTGCCATCTGCTGTTCAGTCCCAGAGATGTGCCGCGTCTTTTACCCCCTAGCGGATAATTTAGGAATAGCATTTTATTAAAAATGACAAGTTCGTGTCTTTTATGCATATTTTTTTCCACTTTCAAAATTCGTCCTGCGGGCGGATTGAACCCTCTGTATGTTTGACACCCATGATATAACACAATATAACACACAAAAACGCATGAGAATACTTGAGCTTGTCAATTATGACGGAATTTAGGAACATAGTCTGAGCCATGACAAATTAATTTACCTTCTGATAAACTAAATTATTTTTTCTGTTAATTTTACAGGCTGTATGCAAAAAACAACAACCGTTAACCTGTTCCACCTTGTAAACAAATACAAAAAACCTCAATTTTCAGTGTTTGAATTCTGCTCCTCTTAAATATATTTAAAGCCACACTATTAGACATTTTCCACTGTCATGTTTCTGGGATGGAGCCAATTCTCAAACCACTCTGCACATATTGTGTATATATCTGAATAATCTCATATAGGATGTGATTGGGTGAGTTCATTTATCTGCCAGAAGCAAAGTGCTTTAATTTAATGGTGTTCAGTAGGGATGCACCGATCAGGATTTTTACCACCGATACTGATCCAAATATTTATAAATAAATAAATAAATAAAAAGCTTTAATCAGGAGGTCTGTCAAACAGTTAAATGTAAGCTCTCTGCTCATGGTCACTATTAATTGAATTGAAATAATAGCAATGAGAAATACTGTTGGTTAGTTGATAAATAAACAAGCATTAAATATATTTTATTTATATTTTATGAAGTTATTATAATATCTATTTTTTTATACTTAATTATTTATTTATAACTAAGCACATATTCTGTCTTTACTTTAATTTTTATTTTTTTGGTTGTTTGTTTATCAGTTGTTCCTTTTAGATCGGTCCCCCAGTACAGTGTTGCCATGTCAAAGATAATATTGAGTTACTTTGGGGGATTAAAACATGGAAACTGGAGTTTACTTTTCTAGTGATATCTGGCAACCCCAAGTTTAAATTAAGTGAATGCACTGGACATGTGAGCCAGGGTGAGTTGGTGGAGAGAGTGAAGGAGCGTGGCAGTGTACTGTCTGTGTACAGACTGAACAGTTGCTACTCTTGATTATGATTGTTGAGGAATTATTTAATAAGGAAGTTTGAATTAAACCCACCTTGTAGCTCGTGATCATAATGGCTTCTTTGCAGTATTTACACACTTGACTGAGGTGATGAAAAGCAGTGTGAAAGTAACTGTTGCACAGTGTATTTGCATTTTGGAGGTGTTTTTTTTATTTATTACAATTGTATTATACAACTGCAAACAGGTCACTCGCACTAGTGCTCCTAAATATTTTTTCACAGTCGCACGAAGAACTTTTCAGTCGCAAATGCGAGTAAAATGGTCGCACTGTAGAGCCCTGTATGAATAAGACAGATTTCACCTGCACAGGTTCTAATCACAGGCACCCAATCTTGAACACCATCTTGAGTCTAATTTTATGGATTTGAAGGTGTATTAATGTAGGAGTGTACTTACCTTTTCCATGTGACTGGTCTGTTTTTTGCTCATTTAATTTGTGAAAATTATTACAAAATGTCAATTTTATGTGTCATTTGATGGATCACCTTTATTAATTGGCACTGTTTCAAAGAGGATCAAATGTTTGCTTGTCAAATATGTTAAAAAAAATACCACACCCAACAATTTCCATGGGGTGTACATATATTTTTCCATTACTATACATAATGTATATTAAACAAATGAGACAAAAAATATTATATTTGGTAATTTATTTATTGAGGAAAATGATCCAATATTACATATCTGTGAGTGGTAAAATTAAGTGAAGCTCTGCTTTCAGTATCTGGTGTCACCCCCTTGTGCAGCAATAACTTGAAATAAATGTTTCCTATAACTCAGTCCTGCACATCGGCTTGGAGGAATTTTAGCCCGTATCCCCCCCTTCAAATTTATAATCATTGTACATCGGTATTAACATTAACTGTTAATATTAACTGTTAACTAACTACTGTTCAGATGCCTGCAAACCTGTGTTCGCCATTTTGTAAAAAAAATGTAACAAAAATTAAAACAAAAAAGAAAAGAAACGGAAATGCCATAGCAAAGTGATGTGTAAATAAATTTACCTCACTCTCAGCAAAGTGACGTGCTCCTTTAAGGCACAGGGATGAACGCCTCAGAGTTTTCTCATCACCATCGTCAAAAACTGTAGAGAATAAGGAACACTGATAAGGAGAAGGACTTACACCATCTCATATAAACAAGCTTCTGTAAGATCCATACACACATTCAAGATATGACAGGTAGGGTTAGTACAAATGCTTCATAATGAAATTCCAGGACTTTCAAGGACTATTTTTTTGTTTTCAAGTACTATAAGTGATGTCATTCAAACATATTATAATTTTATTATTTTTTTTATTTAAAAAGAATAAATAAATAATAATAAAACACAACCAGCATGGTGGCTTTTCCAGCCATGCTGGACAAAATTTCCATTTCCATTGCTTCTTCTTCACCATAACGTCAAGGTGAGTGACAGGAGCACTGTTGTCAACAACTTTCAATGGAAAGTTGCTAAATGTCACTAGACGTCATGCGCTAAATAGACTATTCATTACGTTATTGTGTCGTATTTACATTCTGCCTAGTGTTAGCCCTTTACAACTGTTTGCTTCTTTCAAACTCTCTGTGCTCGCATACTGTATATAGTAATACAGCCAAATTCCCAATAATGCTGTTCTCATTTACATATTTTTCTGTTGTCAGAAACCGAACGAGTATGAAATAGTGACTGAAACGCAGCCCATTAAGACTACATGTTAACAAGCAGTCACTTCCAAGCCAATTACAAGCACCTGATTTAGAACCATGACACCCTCTGACAAAATCACTATACACAAGTTAAAGACAACTAATTTGCTGGAATTCGGCTACATCTAAAATGATCACTCAAAGAGAAAGTTAGAAGTGAATGAATGTGCTACTCCACTCTGCCACTCAGTGAACAGAGTAGCCTCAGACAGATGTGTCTTTAGTGGGAAAGCAGGACTTCGAGCTCGCAGGGCAGTACTGGCCACTCTCTTCGACGGAAAGAAGCTAAGGTTTGTCCAAAAAGTAATTAGATTTATCACTAAGTGCTTTTTTGAGGAAATAAAAGTTGCTATTGGAGGCTGAAAAGTGGATCAGAGTGAGTGAATAGCAGTGGGGAGTCATATTATAAGGATTGTTTACATGGTCTATTGAAAATAGTTATTATAAATAAAAGGTTATTATGCGATTTCAGATTTATTGACGTCATAATTCAAGCACTTTTTAAGCACCACTAGATTAAAAAAAGGCAATTATCAAGATTTTCCAGTCTTAAATTTCAAAAAGCCAAATTCAAGTGCTACAAGCAACTTAAATTAACCATGTTTAGGACTCTCTTTCTTATGCTATTTCAAAAAAACTCACTAAAACGGCTACCATTATTAACATAAAAAAAAGTTCCTTTTCACTTATTTCTGAGCCAAGTATAAGTCTTTCTTTAGAACTGCTACAACACAGAAAACTCTAGTTGAATTTAGACTGTTACATCTCAATACATACAAAGCCAAATCAATATGTAATCCCCCCGCTCCCCCTACACACACACACACACACACACACACACACACACACACACACACACTTACCGACTGTGTACAGACTAGCATCTGTGAGCTTTGTGATGGTAGCTTCCTGGTATATTCCATCTTGGTTTTTGACTTCAACCACAGCACCCACCTAAAAGCCAAACAAATCTGCAGAGCTTTAGTTTTTCTGTACTATTTACATGAAAATTGGGTTTTGCTGTGCCATGTGTTTAATGAAAAAGTCCTCTCTGAATAATAAGAATATATCTAGCTATTAAAACCCCCCAATATTTATACCATAATCAACAGAAATATATATAGAAGTAATTTATTTTGTAACACTTTTGGTGTTCCAAATCAATTGTTAGTTTGTAATAATAAATCACATAAACTAAGCCTACAAACTGCAGTTTTGTCGTCATTCTACACAAGAGACATCTTTACACACAGCGCGAAATCAATGTTTTCCTGCCCTCTCTTTGATTGACATGATATAATTGGCCCTGATCATCGGATGTTTTTAAACATAGCATGAAATACTGCCATGAAATATTTTAGAAATATTTAGAGATGCACCGATGTATTGGCCAATACCGATTATTGGCCGATACATCAGTGCATCTCTAAATACTTCCCATTATCTACAACAAGGGTGTTAAAACTGGACTATAGTTCACTGTGCACTACAGTTGCACATTACAATATCACAATAAATTATGGAAGTTTTAGTCAGTTACAGTGTGCATTCATTTGGACTGTTATTATGCCATGTGGAAACTGTTTTAATGAAACAATCATTTGATCATAAACGCTTGTAGACAGATGGATGAATGGTAGGTAGATAAGCAGAGGGAAATTATATAATGATAATGCAATTATGACAAAGCTGATCCCCAAATATATTCATTTATTTTATTTTATTTAAAAAATAAATATCTGGAAGCATACCTATTCACATTTCAAATATTCCCCCAACGTTGAAACCAAATCTAGACTCATGAGACAGAACTCGGTTTGGGATTTTTTTTCAGTATGATTACCACAATATTAAAAAAAAAAACCTAAACAATACTAAAACTAAATACAAAATAAAAAATTTTCAAAGAAAAACTAAATCAAAACTATTTATGCACCATTAAAACTAACTGAAATGAAACTGAAATTGAAAACCAAAATACAAAACAAAAAAATAAATAAAAAATGAGCAATATGTTTTAAAACTATAATAACTGTGGTTCAGAATGAACCAATCACATTCAATCTCATGTTCAAAAGTAATTATCATACAGCTGTCATCATTTAAATTATTCTGATTAAGCCCAAATAAAGATTAGCTGTATCTGTAAGATTTTCTTCCATCTTCTTGGTTTCATCTAACTGCTAAAACTATGACTTCCAAAGCATGCATGGTATCTCACTGTTGAAAGGAATCATTCAGGAAATGGCTATCAAAGAATTTACAATATACCATTTAAACCTACCATGGAACAGTGTGAAGTCCATCATCAATAAGTGAAGAAAATGGAGCACCACAGTGACATTACCAAGAACAGGACATCCCTTCAAAATCTTACCAGGGAGACTGTCAAGAGACCTACAGCAACATTAAAGGAGCTGCAGGAATATATGACAAGTACTGATTTTTCTGTGCATGTGAAACAACACTGAGATGGCATTCCAGGGCCCAGTTTATAACAGGGCCCCTCTCTAACTACCAGGGTGAAGGAAGGTTTGCCACATTGTGACTGGATCTTAAGCCCAAAGTATACTTCACTTTTTATGTGTATGCTAGGAACAGCATACAGTACGCATAATGCAAATTTTGTCATCAGCCGAGTATGCGCATACTGTACGTATGCCACCAGATTTTTTTAACCACAAGGTAGCAGCAGTGACCCAGGGCTGTTGATTCTCAAGGTAGACAAAGAAAAAAAAAACAATAAATGGAAGAGACGGAGGTTAGAAAGTACCCACATTTGTATAAATCTAGCCTTAAAGAGTATAAGGATTTATATATGGGTGCTAATCATGGCGAGAGACTGCCCAAGCATTGTTTTTCGCGTTGTTGTGATACTTCTTTGGTGTCGTCCTTTCACACCAGAAGACCTGCTTTACTGCTTTGTACTGACTCTTGTAGGACAGGAGGGTGATGGTATAGTGAGCATGTTTATAAAAATGGCCATAAATTTTGACCCGTTTGTCACAGTGTCTTATATCTATGGAATACTTGGGACCAGACAAACAAAATGTATATCTCTGATTTAATTTCAATATCAAAAGTTATCAAAAAAAGTTTGAACTTTTGACTTGAGGTAGCTACAGTATGTGAAAACAAAGGAAGTAGGCATGTCCACTTGTACGTAAATGGCTATAACCCTTGAATTAAAGTGGATAAAGTGAAACACAGTCGCAAGTTTCGCTGACTAATACTTTATTTCTTTCACAAGTGTAACATACCACAAGTCTACAAAACTTTGAAAGAAATACCAGTAGGACGGTAACCTAAATAATATGTTGAAAATTAAATTAAAATTAATTAAAATTTTAGAACAACTCTGGGTAACACTCCTGAGATTTGTAGTGTTTGTTCGTTTAACACATTTTTCCCCCCACAAAGTTGACATATGGCTTCATCCAAATTTATTGGTTCACCGCACTCTTTAGGCACAAATCCAAAACATTCCCAGATCGCAGATGTAACATTTGGTTTCCCAACAAGATCTGACACAGTGGTCAGAATAATTAAATTAAACGACCGGCATAAAAACTGGGGTATTTTTTAAAATATAATAATAGACGTGAATCCAATGTGAAATTGCAACTTTATTAGCAGCGTCCTGGTAACATCACGCCAACAACATAACATGAGTAACATCCGCTCTGCCCCCTAATGCTTAACGTATTACGTGACCGAGTAATGCATCACGTCACCGAGACAAGCGTTTTGACAATGCGTCAAGAGTGAGTCATAGACGGATGTAACGGAGAGAATCTGGTCATTTTTCAAAATAAAACATAATTCAGACTCAGATAGTAAATAAAACGGAAATAATGTAAGTTATTTATTCTTTCTGTGCGGCCCGGTACCAAATGACCCATGGACCGGTACCGATCCGCAGCCCGGGGGTTGGGGACTCCTGCTCTACAGCACTCACTTCACTATCCATTGTTTTCATACACCCAGGATGGCGATTGTACCGTAGTGCTTGGGCCAGTCAATGCTTAATAATTTTTGTCTCATTTAATTGGGTCCTCTTTCTCTACTTTCAGGACTTGAAAATCTGATGATGATTTAGGTCATATTTATGTAGATGTATAGAAAACTTTCAAACACCACTGTAGTGGTCAACCAATATGTTGGCAAAGTCAACATATGGTATTGCTTATTAAATGGGCGATATTTGGCATTTTTCATTTTCAGTATCAGCCAATAAATCATCCTATTCGGCCGATATGTGACAAGCCAGACTTTTGACGCAATATAGCGCATTCTTGCTTATTCTGGCTAAAACATGCACACTCAAACTTGATGCGAGCTTGTGACAGACAGTAACATGACCAATCATTGTTCGCTTTTTAGTGTGACGTTACATAATGTTACACAAAACACACTGTGCAACTAGGCCTGTCATGATAATTACTTCATTGACATCGTATGATATATGAACATGGTCGTTTTTGCTGACCTCGACTATGCCCATAAGATTATACATTATACATAAGAATGAATGTCACTATGTCATGTTCGGCAAATAGAGATGGATGCAAATGCCTTTTAAGTTACCGAAGACAATGCATGTCTCTGAGGAAGAACCAGTCACAGGATGTGTGATTGATTGTGAGGTAAATTGTGTTCAGTTTTGTGTGAATTTATGTATTGCGTATCTGTGTCCCCCGCATGAGTTCACAATGAGCTTATTTGTTACCGCTGGGCGGCGGATCTGACATCTCACGGTACTGTCTGAATAAGACTTTGTTGCACGTAGGCCTGTCATGATAACTACTTTTGATGGCCGATATATTGTCCCAGAAATAATTGCAATAAAGGATATTGTCATTTTAACACCATTTTATGGTACTGAAAATGATAATATAATAAAATAGTTCTTGTCTTCTCACAAAAAATATTCCATGTCATATTTATTTAGTCAATTTTACTCTGACTAAAATGGCATTGAGTATTAGATAACAGCATTTTAGTTGACAAGAAAATTTACATTGACAAAAATTTTCAAAAATTTAAATTTACATTTATTCATTTAGCTACTATTTTATTCAAAGCAACTTACAAATGAGGAAATAAAACATGAGAAATAGATCATATGAGAAATAAATGAAAAATATGATAAATAAAATGAGAAAATTAAATAAAATATTTACACATTTGTATGTACATATTAATTTAATATAATAATATAATAATACAATATAGTACTATTATACTACAATATTGTGAATAGTTGTTCGTTATCCGTGTTTATGTGCATTGTTATGGAAAGAAACATGACTTGCCATTCTACCTAGTGCCTTACTTAAGTTCAAGTTCACTTGTGTATTCGAATCATTTTGTGCACAAGCAAGTTGTAATATATGTTTATGATATAGATGTTGTGTATATGTCTGATTAATCACACATGCGTATAGGATGCATTTGGATGAGTTAATTAAACCGCTAGTAAAGCGCTTCAGCTTACCGGTGTTCATTCAGTGTACACATATAACTGGATTATTTGAAACACTAGAACTACTCTTTCTAGATTTTTCTTCAAAAAACATTGTTTTCATAATTTAAACTGTCTTTTTTCCCCAGTGTCAAAAATGACTTGTTAAATGATCCGTTTCCAAAGGATTCATTCTAAACTCCTCCTTTCAGAGAGCATATTCTGCTCTGATTGGTCAGATGTCCCAGTCTGTTGTGATTGGTCTACCACTGTCGGCGAGCAGCCAGTGAAGACGAGAGGTTGGGTTCTTTTGTTACAAACCTACATAGGTTTGTGCAGGAAGTAAGTCTGGAATTACTAACAACTCCTTTAAGGTATTCAGAATTGGTTCCTTCAGTTGGGAGTCAATAATTCTGTTTGTGGTGCAGACGTTTTTACATTCAGAAACAGCTCTATAACACATCTACATGAAAGGTTATATTTGAAAAAACATAATAGGTGCACTTTAATATCTTGGGTCATTTTTTTTTTATTATTAAAAATGGTGCTAGTACTTGCTATGCACCTTAAATCCGTAAAATAAAAAATAAAAATTGCATTCAAATGTGCATTTTTATCTTAAATTCTATGAATATCCAAAGTTCAGATTTTAATTTAACAGCCCTAGAGTAGATGAAAGGACAGAAATAGCTAAAATGTTGATGTGTCAGGAATCTCCCCCTCATGCCTGGCGCTGCATGCAGAAGCTCTCAGCATGCAGCTTGTGTTGATCTAGTTTCGTTTTCTCGTTTGTGTATTTTGGATTATCATTGCTTTTGCTATTAACTGATCGCCTGACCTTGTCTATGGTCTATGCCCTGTTTACTGATATTGATTCACGATTTGGATTTGTCTGCCTAAGTGAATTTTTTTAAAGTTCTTCAGAAATAGTGGTTAAGACATTGGACTACTGATCGGAAGGTTGTGAGTTCAAACCAGCACTACCAAGCTTCCACTGCTGGGTCCTTGAGCAAGGACCTTAAACATAAATTGCTCAGTTGTATAAATTAAATAACTAAGTCGCTCTGGATAAGGGCATCTGCCGAATGCCATACATATACATTTGTGTTATAACTGGCTTCATATCGACCTCACAGCTTTCTAGACCCCACTGCTTAAAAAACCATCACTCAATCCTTCTATAGTTGACAATTACAGACCTGTTTCCCTCCTCCCCTTTCTTTCCAAAACTCTCGAAAGAGCCGTTTTTAATCAACTCTACAATTTTCTCACACAGAACAACCTCCTAGACACCAAGCAGTCTGGCTTCAAGAGCAACCATTCCACGGAGACTGCTCTGCTTTCCGTCACTGAAGCCTTACGACTAGCAAGAGCAACCTCTAGATCATCTGTCCTCATCCTACTTGACCTCTCTGCTGCCTTCGACACTGTGAACCATCAGATCCTCCTATCAACTCTCTCCAACCTGGGCATCAATGGAACGGTTCTACACTGGGTGGAATCCTATCTTTCGGACAGATCCTTCAAGGTATCATGGAGCGGAGGTATTTCTGGAACTCAGCAACTCACAACTGGCGTTCCACAGGGATCAGTTCTGGGTCCACTCCTCTTTTCTATATACACTACATCTCTCGGTCAGGTGATTGAGTCTCATGGCTTTTCCTATCACTGCTATGCTGATGACACTCAGCTCTATTTGTCCTTCCAGCCTGACGACCCATCTGTTTCTGCTCGCATCTCATCTTGCCTGTCAGACATCTCGGTCTGGATGAAGAAGCACCATCTTCAGCTTAACATGGGAAAATCGGAGCTTCTCGTCATCCCAGCCTATCCCTCAATCAACCAGAACTTCACTGTACAGCTCAGCTCACTTACACTCATGCCAACCAAGACGGCCAGGAACCTTGGGGGTGATTTTATTGATGAGGGCTTGACCTTTACAGACCACATCTCAGCAACTGCAAGGTCCTGTAGGTTCATCCTGTACAACATCAAGAAAATCCGACCATTCCTCACCAAACAGGCTACACAGATACTAGTCCAGGCTCTTGTCATCTCTAAACTGGACTACTGCAACTCACTGCTTTCAGGCCTCCCAGCCAGCTCCATCAAACCCCTTCAAATGATTCAGAATGCTGCAGCGCGCATTGTCTTCAACCAGCCCAAGACTACTCATGTCACACCCCTCTTCATCTCCCTCCACTGGCTTCCTGTAGCCCCCGAGACCAAGTTCAAGGCCTTGATGCTCACCTACAAGACCTTGTCAGGAACAGCACCCTCCTACCTCAACTCTCTCCTGAAGGCATACATTCCCTCTCGCAATCTGCTATCGACTAGCGACCGACGTTTAGTAGTTCCCACTCAGCGAGGCGTAAGGTCCCTTTCCAGAACCTTCACACATACCGTTCCCCAGTGGTGGAATGCTCTTCCGATCTCAATCCGGACTGCAGAGTCTCTCACTATCTTCAAAAAACAGCTAAAGACCCACCTTTTCCGTGAACACCTAACCATCTCCTAAAAAAAAAAAAAAAAAAAAAAAAAAACACAGACTTGCACTTACACCTCTACTCTGTACACTTTGCTTCCTCTGGTATTCAATTAATGGATCTTGTATAGTAGCACTACTTGTATTGTTCCCTGCTTGATATATTGCTTTGCTTATTTGTAAGTCGCTTTGGATAAAAGCGTCTGCTAAATGAATAAATGTAAATGTAAATGTAGATATCAGCATCGGCCATTAAAAAACCCATATCTGTTGAACACTAATTGTAACAAAGCTAATAATGTACCCCTAAGATGTCAGTGCAGCACACAGCTGTTAAGAATCATGAAAATACAACATCAACCAAGAAATTAGCAGTGCCAGATACCACAGAACACCTTCAGAGGTCTTATAGAGTCCATGCACACACATGGCTATAATTACAAACGTTTAGGGACATCTTAACAATCAAGTGTTGTTGAATATCCTACTACAATTTTAGTCCACTCTTCTGGGAAGTCTTTCCACTAGATCTTAAAATTTAGATCTTGGTTATAGGGATGTGAGCCCATTCAGCCACAAGAGCATAAGTGAGGTTGTTCTTCTGTCAACATTCCAATTCATCCCATAAGTGTTCAATGGCCACTCAAGTTCCTCCACACCACCCTTGGCAAACCATGTCTTTAAGGACGTTTTGCACAGGGGCACGGTCATGCTGGTATATGTTTGGGTTAGGCCACCGTTCCAGTAAAGCAGAATTCTTAATGCTACAGCATACCAAGACATTCTAGACAACTGTGCTTCCAACTTTGTTGCAACAATTTGGGGAAGATCCACATATGGATGTGATGGTCAGTTATCCCAACTACTTATGGCCATGTAACCCCTGGCAAAAAATATGGAATCACCACACTTAGAGGATTCTCACCCGGGTTTTGTATACTTTGCAGCAAATAAACAAATCAAAGATATGACACAAAACAAGTTTTATTTAATAGATTAACATTCTGGCTTCATGAAACATACCTCAAACAAGTTAAATGAAATTTGTTTCATTAATGGCACATTAATGGCACATATTTTTCAGATCAAATAGAGGGAAAAATATAAAATCACAAAATTTTGAGGAAACAATTATGGAATCTCTTTGTAATTTGCATTTCAAAAAAAAAAAAAACAACAAAAAAAAAAAAAAAATATTTTTTGTTTAAAAAACAATTTTTTCACAACTTTAAAAAAAAGAAAGTGCTATACAGACCTTAACCTTGGACTTTTTGAAAGGAAACATGGCCCCAATAAGAGAGTCGTCAAATGAAACAATGAAAAGGATTATTAATCTCCTTCAAGAAGGAAATCCAACACAGAGTGAGCCAAAGTTCTTCCAAGTCAGTTGTGTCTAAAATTTGATGCCAGTATAAACAAAATGGGAAGGTTATAAAAGGTAAACATACGGGTCGACCAAGGAAGACGGCAAACGGCAGGATAAAAAATTCAAAGCAATATGCCTTGAAAATAGAAAATGCACAACAAAACAAAAGAAAAACAAATGGGTAGAATCACAAGTTATGTTTGTAACAGAACTGTAAGAAATTGGCTGAATGAAATGGGAATTACATATAGAAAATCCAAAAGAAAACCAGCACTAACACCTAAACAGAGGAAAACAAGGTTACAGTGGGCTAAAGAGAAGCAATCATGGTAAATGGGCACTTACATAGCACTTTTATCCAAAAACACTTTACACTGTGTCTCATTCACCCATTCACACACACACTCACACACCAATGGTAGGTAGCAGAGCTGCCATGCAAGGCGCTAGCTTGCCATCGGGAGCAACTTGGTGTTCAGTGTCTTGCCCAAGGACACTTCGGCATGTGGAGTCACCCAGGCCGGGAAGCGAACAGCCAACCCTACGATTAGTGGACAACCCGCTCTACTACCTGCGCCACAGCCGCCCATGTAGATGACTGGATGAAAGTGATATTCAGTGACGAATCACAAATCTGCAATGGCCAAGGAGATAATGCTGGAAATTTTGTCTGGTGCTGTTCTAATGAAACATATAAAGATGACTGCCAGAAGAAAACAATAAAAATTCCCCACTCATTTATGATACGGGGTTGCATGTTAGGTAAAGGACCAGGGAAACCTCAACAGTTAATGCACAGGTGTACACTGACATTTTGGAAATTTCTCATTCCATCGATAGAAAATAGGGTTGATGATGATGAATAATTTTTCAGACAGATAATGCATCTTACCACAGAGCAAAAAGTGTTAAAGCTTTTCTTCAGGAAAGACATAGCATCTCAGTGGCATGTCCAGCAAACAGTCCAGATCTCAATCTGATTGAAAATTTATGGTGGAAATTAAAAATTTGGTCCATGACAAGGCTCCATCCTGCATAGCTGATCTGTCAACCACCATTCGAGAAAGTTGGAACCAGCTTGATGGAAAATATTGCTTTTCATTGGTGAAGTCTATGCCTCAAAGAAGTCATAAAGGCCCGAGAAGGAGCAACAAAGTACTAATTGTTATTTTTATGTTGATGATTCCATAATTTTTTTCCTCAACACTGAGTGATTCCATAATTTTTTTCCTCTATTTTATCTGGAAGAAAATATTCCATTAATAAAAACTATTTCATTAAATTTGTTTGAGGCATGTTTCATAAAGACAGAATGTTCAGCTATTAAATAAACAAAAAAATTGTGTCATATCTGTGATTTGTTTATTTGCTCCAAAGTAAAACAAAACAAAACGGGTGAGCATCCTTTAAGTGCTGTGATTCCAAAATTTTTGCCAGGGATTGTATAGTGGATGGATGGATGGATACATAGATCCACAAATATTTGGACAGTGACAAAGTTATTGTTATTTTAGCTGTCTACCACAGTATACTAATGTTGAAATTAAATAATGAATATAAGTTCAAAGTGCTCTCTCTATTAATTTCCTGGTGGACAGACCCCAAGTGGTGAGAATCAGTAACTTGATCTCCTCCACCCTGACTGGACACAGGTGCCAAATAGGGATGTTGTACCCTATGTACCATAGTACCCTCTTGTACTCACATATGACTGCTTTGCCAAACACAGCTCTAATATCATTTTCAAGTTTGCTTGACAAAAAAAACTTTAAATTTGAAAATGGAAAGAACTTTACATTCACATTCTGTGTTACATTCACATTCTGTGTTACCCAGATGAGGATGGGTTTCCCTTCTGAGTCGGGTTCCTCTCAAGGTTTCTTCCTCAAAAAACATCTTAGGGAGTTTTTCCTTGCCACCGTCGCCACTCAGTGGCTTGCTCAGTTGGGATAAATTCCATTTGTTTTCTACCTGTTTGTCTCTGTTTATCTGTTCCTGTTTGTCTCTCTTTAGATGTTTCTGACTGTTTATACCTGTTTTTTATTTCTGTAAAGCTGCTTTGAGACAATGACTATTGTAAAAAGCGCTATACAAATAAAATTGAATTGAATTGAATTACACCTCACTGATGACCCCACATAGCCCTTTCTCAGAGAGATGATATAGTCTGCCCACAAGAGAATATTTCCTGCATAAGCTGAAGAATTTTAGACTGAACTGTAAAATCCTCACCAGTTTCTGCCACTGTACCACAGAGAGCTTGACTGGGTGCATCACTGTATGGTATGGCAGCTGCTCCACCCATAACCTCAGAACTCTCCAGAGAGTTGGGAGTACAGCAGAACCCATCATTAGCAGCACATTTCAAGCCCTAGAGGACATCTACCAGTCACAGTACCCGAGTAAAGCTCACAAAATCACCTCCGTCAGCCATCACACAATATTTTCCAGATTGCCATCCAGAAAATGCTTTTGGAGAAAAGTATAATTGTTCAACTACAGTTTTTAAAAGGCAATAAAATAAAATAAATAATAAAACAGACCTCTGCCTGCCAACTAAAATTTCTCAGTATCAGAGAGCAAATATCGTGCCTTGTGAATGGGACTGGTGTTGCATGCACAGTGGCCACTTCGCCATCATAAATTTTGCAATTGCAAGCTGTAGAGATGGACATTATCTCTGCATTAGCAGAGAGGGGTGTCCCCTTATCAGGTGTCGGACACTAATGTGGACGTTGTCAATCACTGACAAACACAAAGGTATTTCAGTTTGAGTCCCTGATCAAAGTAAAAAACTTAATCTGTTCATCCATGATGCTATGGGATTGCGCCAAGTATTTCCTGCCTCCAGAACAATAAAAATTTTATTTTGAGTACATGATCACAAGAAAAGAACTTTTATGTCTTGTCATATGTTGAGATCACGAGAATAGAAAAGAAAAGAAAGAAAATAATAAGGCATGGGCACTTAGGATTTCTATAGAACTGAGAAAAAGACAGACAATGGAAAATCCTGTTTATCACAGAGGCCTGTTATTGAACTCTTTTTTTGTTTCCTGTACACCAGCCTGGGATCAGTGCTTGGTCATGTCAGCCCAGGACATTTCAACTCCATTTTGGATTGAGGATATTTGCAATAAACCTCCTGCACATGGATCCTTACCTTTCCCCAGAGTCTTCCTCATTATAAGTACATTAGTTAGTGTGCATTTTTTCCTTGTTTGCTTTGTGAATTCCTGCATGTAATATATCACAGCTCTGCACTAGGTTTCCCAGGTTTAACGGTCTTCAAATAATGTCCCTAGCTTTCTGTTAGTAGTCTTGAATCCTAGCTCCCCATGTCATGTTTGTAGTGTTTCTATAGACCATTCACTAATGATTAAAAAAAACAGATTATTATTTTTATAAAACAATTATTATTATTATTATTATGACTACTCCTACTAAAAATCATTACTGCACTAAAAACATGGTACCTTTCAGACTTTCTAACATACTTTCTTACCTTTATATTTCCTCTAATGTGCTCATCATGCACTTCAGCAGTGGACAAGTCTGGTTTGAAGGTCACCTGTAATTAAAAAAAAAAGGCATGTTGTTTTATATCTAAATTTAAAACCGCAATATTAATAAACTTGTTTTTTTTTTCTTGTATGATAAAAACATCCTAAAATTTTAATAGTCTTGCTAAGGACACAGCTTGTCCATGCTCAGACTACAACATATGCGTAACTGTCACGCCACCGCCGACAGAGGGCACTGCAGCGCTTTGTTTAAATGGACTCTGTTTTGGTTCACTCGCTTCCGCGTTAGCACGAGCGTTAGCGCTGAGTGGTCACAGGTGTGTGTGATTTGTGTTAATGACATTTGTCATATAAACGCCTAAGTTACGGAGCACGTTGCTCGTTATTGTTCCTTGTTATGTTGGTACGTTTGTAGCGGTCGTATGTTTTGTCTCCGTGCCACGTTTCCTGTTTTCATGTGAAGACCGCGTTTGCTTTAAGTTTGTATTTATTAATAAAGACTGTGATCTGCGCCTGCATCGGCCTCTCGCCTACGTGTCGTCACAGTAACATGCTATAAGGCAAACATCTCTCCATTATAAGGCTGAAATTTCCATTCCCACAATTCCATTAACCCTTATAAAAGTGAAGGAAAAGATTGGGAAAGATAAGAAATAGGGAAAGGGAAAGGAATGGAAACTGCATGGGAATATGTGGGTAAGGGAGAGAAAGCGGAAAAAAAGAGAGTGAGACAATTGACAAATTATTTATTAATGGTAGTGAGATAAAGATTTTAAAGAATCTGAATCAAAGATAAAAAGCAGATCTAACACCAGTGCTTGAAAAAGTGGAACAAGTACATGGGTTAAGTGAAAGCAGGTAAGTTAACCTAAGGAAACCTTTATATGTATGGATGTAGGTTTATAAACAAACATCTATTAAATCATCTGAATGTAGTTGTGTGATGGTAGGTTTATGGTGTGAATGATAAATGCTGATAAAATCACTATTTTCAACAAATTATCTTTGAATTTAAGCTGATGTTTGTTGCTTATATGACTTAATGTGCATTTTTATTAAATCAACTTTGATAAACTCATTTTTGTAACATTCACTCATATATTTCAGCCATGTTTTTCAAAGTAATGGCTTACCTTGGCCTTGACAAGTTTCTTGGCAGTCTTGATCTTGGCCTCACAGAAAGCCCCTCGGTACTTGGCACTCACATCAGTGCCAACAGTCAGGTATGCAGGTTCCTCTATAGTCTAGGTTTAAAAAGATAATAAATTATAAAAAAAATTATATATAAATAAGAGATGCACCGATACTAACTTTCTCAGCCGATACCGATAACCTATTAGTCAGAGTGATATCGGCCGATACAGATATCAATAGTTTGGTGTTTCTGACTTTTATGGCTTCTTTTAACTGGTCTCATAAACAGAAAACACATTGCTCTAATTTACATTAACACATTAACTAAATTCTGAAGATTAAAGTAAGATTTCTTAACTTATTGGATATTATTAATTCATATTAACATTGACTGAATTTAAAAAAAAAAACCTCCTGTTAGTCTTACATTCACTCACCACAAACAAAAACATTTCTACTTCATCACTGACATCAAACTGGTAAAAGGTAAAAAATAAAAGAAAAAATTATATTAACATTAACTGGATATGAAATATATTACTCTACAAATATATTTTTCTATGCAAAATTGACTTTTTGCCAACTCATCTTCATTTAAATCTTTCATCAGTGTACTGGAGCGTTAATTCAGCTCGACCAGCTCGGCAAAAAAAAAATATGTGTAGACACCTAAGCTCCTGCTTCAATGCTGCAGCATCCGATAGCATGAAAAGTTGCCTTTATTGGCCGATACATTGGTGCATCTCTAATAAATAAATAAATAAATAACATATACATACACACACACACACACACACACACACACACACATATAAAATATATATATATATATATATATATATATATATATATATATATATATACACACACACACACACACACACACACACACACACACACAACACGTGTACACAGTGGCAAGAAAATGTATGTGAACCCTTTGGAATTTCATGGTTTTCTGAATAAATTTGTCAAAAAATGTGATCTGATCCTCTAAGTCAGGGGTATTGTCAAATATAATGTGCCTAAAAGAATAACACACAAAAATTCTGATCTTCCATGTCTTTATTGAACACACTCATTCAACATTCAAAATGGCAGTGGAAAAAGTAAGTGAACCCTTAGAATTAATAACTGGTCTTTGTGCAGCATTCTTCAATGTTTTGCGTATTGTAGGCTCATGGACAGAGATGTTAGCCAGTTCCAATGATGCCTTCAAATCTTTGGCTGTCATTTGGGGTTGTTTCTTTACCTCATTGATGAGTCTTCGATGTGTCTCCATTTGTAGAATGTTGTAAACTAACTGTAGACTGGTAAATTTCTAAAGTCTTTGAAATCACTTTGTGACGCTTGCCAGCTTTATGTAAATCAACTATTCTTGATCATAGATCCTCTGAAAGCTCTTGTGCTTCTTGTGCAGAGCAAACTCCAAAAGTTTGAGCGGTTTTTATCAATCAAAGTAGCTGTAGTTGACACCTCCAAACTCATTTTATTAACAAGACTCCAGGTGTGCAAAAAAAGAATTTTGAGGTCATTAACTCAAGGGTTCACATACATTTTCCACAAGCACTGAGTTTTTTTGTTTGTTCTCAATAAACACATGAAAGATCAGATTTCTTTTGTGTGTTATTCTTTTAGGCACATTATATTTGTCAATACCCCTGATTTAGATGAAGATCAGATCACATTTTATGACAAATTTATTCAGAAAACCATGAAATTCCAAAGGGTTCACATACTTTTTCTTGCCACTGAAGTATCTCACAAAAGTGAGTACAACCCTCACATTTTTGTAAATATTTGATTATATCTTTTCATGTGACTGAAGAAATGGTGAAATTGGTCTTAAGTAATTTATTTATTTTTTTATTAACTAATTTTCTGAGATACTGATTTTGGGGTTTTCATTAGTTGTCAGTTATAATCATCAAAATGAAAAAGAATGAACACTTGAAATATATCAGTCTGTGTGTAATGAATGTATACATTATACTAGTTTCACTTTTTGAATGGAATTACTGAAATAAATCAACTTTTTGATGGTATTCTAATTATATGACCAGCACCTGTATAGTCATTCTTGTTTTACATCACATGTGGGAGGTTCTTCACCACTGTAAAGTCTTGAGTGTCCAATACGGCATCTTGTGTATATGGTCTGATTTAGTCTGGATTCAAAATGGAAATTAAAGGAGACCTATTATGCAAAATTCACTTTTATATGGTGTTTGAAAAAAATGTGTCGCATTGAGTCACTTTCGTTTTCTCTCCAATGTGACGTCACATTAGAACAGGCCCCATCCATGACTGGTGATGAACTCTGCCCTATTAGCATAGCTCCTCCCCCGAGTGAGCTGCACATGTCTACCATGTTCTGCGTGCTGGAGCAGCTAAAGTGATTAGAAGAATGTCTCAGCTTTGTAAGTGTTCTGTTGTTGGATGTCTTGTTGTTAAGCGTCTTCATGTACTCCCAGCAACAGAGCCACTGAAGACGCAGTGGAGAATTTTTATTTTTGATAGAAATGTGCCCCAAAAATAGTTAAATTAGTGTATGCTTGTGCTTACACCAGGTTTCTGAACCAGGGTCAATACAAAAAATACAAAAAATTCTCAAGCATGGCTCAGTACCAACTGTTCCTGATCCAGCTTTATATCCAGAAGACGCTAGTACCACACTTCATATTTTGTGAATATTTGCAAATCACCTTTATGAATGAGATTTTTAGCAGATTCCGCGGGTAATGCGGCTATAGTTACCATCGTCTCTGATTGTATTCGCCGAAACCAGAGCTATGTCATAACTTTTTTAATTAATTTTTTTTTTACTCAAAAACACACTGTCTGTATAATATATAACCACACCTTTATTATGCATTTTATTATAGATTTATTTATAAGAAATTTATATTTATTTCCTACCTTTATTATATATTTTTAAAACTGTGTACATGTTGTGTGAATCAGTTTAGTATCAGAAGCACAAAGCCGCTGTATTATCTGAAGCAGGAGCTGTAAAGGTAGAGCCCTCTTCTGGAAAGGGGGCAGGGAGTGGCAGCTCATTTGCATTTAAAGAGACACAGTAAAACAGCATGTTTTTGCTTCCACCCGAAAAGGGACATTTACAGCATGGTATAAGAAATGATCCTAACTCAACTGAACTCACTTTTATTGTCACTACAACATTTCATAGTGAAATGAAGTGTGAAAAGCTTGGGTGCAAGTTCCAGTTATTGCAGCTGTACATTGCAACACAGTAAGAACACTTAACATGATAATAGAGTACACAGCATACATAATAAAATATAAAATACAGGACTTTATAATATATAACAGACTATAGAATTACAGAATTCAATGCACATAATGTACAGAATAATGGTCTGAATATACAAAGTAGAATATAAAAATGTACAATAATATAGCACAGTACACATTACAAAATACAGACAGATGCAAGTGATACTGTATACATGATATACAAAACGTGCAGTGATATACCAACACCAGTACATACTGCAAGTATGCAAGGAGGGATTACTTTAGTAATATTAACACACACACACACACACACTCTACAGATATCATCAGGAGGACCAGAACATCTCCCAGCCAACATGATCAAAACAATCTTGTACAGAATCCGATTGGTCCGACCAGCACTGGATCATTCTGAGGGTGGGTGCTTCCTGTTTCAGTTGCTGCCTGTAAGCAGGCAGAAGTAGAATAGATGAGTGATCAGATTTTCCGAAAGTTGGTTGGGGGAGGGATTTGTAACCATTTTAGAATGGAGAGTAGCAATTGTCCAAAACCATTCTCTCCACGTGTTGCATGTAACATGCTGATGTATTTGGGTGTTACAGTCCTTAAATTGGCATTGATAAATCCGATGTAACAACAAACGCTGCCTCAGGATGCATGGTCTCCAGCCTGCTTATGTTTCCGTACAGTTCCTTAAGTGCCAGGCCTATGTTGGCTTGTGGGGGAATGTACACAGCTGTTATGATAACAACAGATGCAAATTCCCTTGGTAGCCAGAATGGTCGACAGAGCAGCGTGAGGTATTCCAGATCAGGGAGCAAGAAGACGCCATAAAGTGAATGTTTCTCTGATCACACCATGTGTTGTTAATCATAAAGCATACATCTCCTCCTTTACTTTTCCCTGAAAGAGCTTTAGCTCTGTCCCCGCTATGCGCAGAGAACCCTTCTGGCTCGATAGTGGAGTCTGAATTCTCAACAGACATACAAGTTTCTGTGCGACGCGTAATGCAGCAGTCCCACGACTCCCGTTGGAAGGACAGTCACGCCCTCAGTTCAAAAAGTTTGTTGTAAATGGTGCACTTATATAGCGCTTTTATCCAAAGTGCTTTACATTGTGTCTCATTCACCCATTCACACACACACTCACACACCAATGGTAGCAGAGCTGCCATGCAAGGCGCTAACTTAATTTCTTCTAATCTCTATACTTTAAAATCGGGAGCAACTTGCGGTTCAGTGTCTTGCCCAAGGGCACTTCGGCATGTCCAGGAATCCCGCTCTACCAACTGCGCCACAGCAGGAAGCAGTGTCAAGCAGGAAGCAGCGTCCTTCGAGCTAACGCTACTACATTAATTAATTAATTTCTTCTAATCGCTATACTTTAAATTTATTTACCTTACGTTATACAAATATAACTGACACTACTTTAGATAAAATCGTAACGCTGCGCTGTCGATAAATTTGATGTTTTTTACAAACACAGGGTTCCGATGTTATCCCAGTAAACAAGTTTTCAGTATGGAGGAGGTCTGGTTTCCAATGATCGATATTGCAAGCAATATCAAAAATTGTTTGTCTGTTGTAGACAATGGGGCAGACAATATCCAGATTAAAAAAACACAAGAATAAGTGACAAAACAAACAAAAACTACAGTGCTTGGTCGGTGGTCACAACATGGCTGCCATGCTCGGCGCCATCATTTCTTATCTGTGGGGTGTTTTGAGTTGAAAATTCACAGACACAGTCTGTGGACACCTTATATCACCTTATATTATATTACATCTTGTAAAAAGGTTTATAATAGGTCTTCTTTAAAGAATTGTCTTTCATTTATAACAGGGTTGATTTCATGTAGTTTGTTATGAATGCACTAGTCCCATTCCATTTGGCACTTTTTTGAGATGTATGAGTTTATTATTGGTTTAAGATCTGATGGTGGAATTTGAAAATCTGTAATTCTCAATTAGAGGGCTTCCTTAGCAGCAATGACTGCTTGTTAGTTGCCAGACAGCACCATATGGCCTGGTATCCAGCCAAAAAGGATGTTGAAATTTTGTCTCTGTAAAGGATCCACTTTAGTTAGGATGCTGAACATTATGAGATGTTCGGTCTTTAAGGATTTGAGTGCTTAGAAGGAAGATTTTGATTCTGCACAGATTAAAAAGTGCCTTTTTCTGTGTTCTCTATCTGCTCTAAGGCTAGGAGCAAAGCACAGGAAAAATGTAACTTTGTTCAAGAATAGGAATCGCTGTTTTCCCAAACGCTACTGCTGCAGACACACAACTGTCCCTCCTAGTTCTGTCTGTATACACGGGTTTATGAAGTGGGAAACAAAATCTTATCTTAAGAACTGTTGCTTATATTCATTTGGATAGGTCACCGTCTTGTCATGTTTGGTCAGATCCATTATGGTGTATATTCCAGGTGCTATAGGGCATGTATGTGCCTCTGCTAGGATGTCCAAGTTAATATCACTGTTCTCTAGATGGGGTTTTATGGACCCCAAACAGACTAATGTACATAGGTCTAGCTTCCTACAATTGTAGATATTGAGAGAATGAGCTGAATTATTTTGCTCTGCCTGTAGCTTGACTGCATAGTGCAGGGCCAGTTTCAACTCCTATTTTGAAGTGATGGTTCCTTTGCTTTGATGAAACTTTGAACTGGTGAAGTCCTGAAAACTCCAAGGGAAAGTCTTAATCCTAGGTGGTGTACTGTATCCAACGAACTTCCATACACTTCCATACACACTACACTTCCATAGCTGCAACTAACGATTATTTTCATAACTGTTTATTAGCTGAATTCACTGGATGATTATTTTTTTTATTTTTTTTATTAATCAGATGGGAAGGGGGGCAGACTTTCAGTACCTTTTGTATTTATTTAAAAGCAAATCCACAAACTGAGTGTTACATATATATAATTGGACAAACAATTGAAATGAACACAACAAAATATATATATTATTAATTGAGGACTGTGGCTTAATTCGGTGCTTTTTGTGCATCCATAAAAAAAATGCATAAATACTAACCATATATATGTTAGTATTTATGCGTTATTGTTTTTTTATGGATGCACAAAAAGCACCGAATTAAACTAGTCCTAAATTAATAATAGAAACTCACTTTCACTGCACCTTGTGGTTTCTGTTACTCACTGCCTTTAGGCATGTTGTTTTACTTGTGTTCACTTTTGATCGAAGTGTTTTAATTAGACATAACAGATATTACTCGTGCTAACATTGTGTATCACCGCGTCTTCATTATAATAAACGACAGAATTTACACTGCAAGCGTGCAAATACAACATATAACGACAAGAACCTTAAATTAAATTAAACCTTTTAAGCAACTTGCACCAGTTTCCCCAAGACCTTGCACACACTGGAGTATTCTGGATATAAACACGTTTGTGCTCATACATCACTGATCTCCACGGTGTTTAACCCTCTTACCCCGTAAGGCCGAAAAACTGGCTTGCCTGTCTTTTATCTATTCCCATAAGGACGATATACCGGCTTGGTCGTCTATGCCAAATCCCCGTAAGGCCGATATAGCGGCTTTACAGTGTAAACGTTATCCCCGTAAGGCCGGTATACCGGCATTACTCTGCTATGATTCCTTACTTATTTAATTATTATTTTTTGACCCAGAAGGTTGATGACGTCATGACGTGATTACGTTATTACGCCATCATTACGATGAAGATGATGCAAGCATGAATATTGGTGTAATAGTAGAAGTGAACTAAAAATGCCAAAGCGAAAAGGTGATCGTGTTCCAGCTAAAGTTAACACAGGTACATCTAAAACAGTGAAAAAAAAAGAAAACATACACAGTTACACAGGCGAGAGCGAGGATTCTAGATAGTGACAGCAGTGAAAGTTCAGGCGATGTTTCAACTGAAACTGATAGTGACGCAAACTCTCCCGATTCAGACCCTGATCCATCTTCATCCTCAGCATCAACCAGTGCGATTGACACTGCAGGGGTTTGGAGTCATAAACTGACCATTTCTGTGCATTCGCGAAAACAGTACCTGCTGGTCTGATTATCACAAGAAAATTGACTTTTGGCACTAAAATGCATTTATTTATTTATTATTTACTTGAATTTATTCAAAGGCATTGACCACGTTGATGCTCGTATGGTACTTCAAAATGAATAGAAGGATTTTAACTAGCATTTTTTCGTAATTTCTCTAGTTAAGAATTGTGCTCTAAGCTTTGTAAAAACACTGAACTGCTTCATTTTCAAAGTAATATTACACAAATACATTATTATAAGTTGTTTCAAGGCCTAAAAATATTAAAATGTTGATTTTAGCCTGGGAGGCAGGGTTGGCATTCTGTTTCTCTAGGGAATATAGGGTTATGGGACATAATACTGTGGGAACTTAGGGGTAAGAGAGTTAATATAAAATGCTCTCCTGCCTTAGAGGACTTTCTTCCTCAGTCACTCGAATTCAACTCCATCTGATGGTGACTGAGTTCATGTTGGGAATAAAATGTAACGTTGACAAACAATAAACTGAAGAAGGGTCATTGTGAATCTGGGTATCTGCTAAAACTAGCGGTGTCAGATTATGTGTGTATGATGTCATGCACCGTCAACTTGTACTTCTGGTTAGTTAAAAAAAAAGAAACATGCTAGGGTTCTATTTGAGATGATCTTACCTTTCTAAAATTCATACACTAGACGGTAAATAACATGCATAGTGTGTGTATAGTACGTCATTTGGCCACAACTTTTATATTTACTCACTGAAGCATGTTTTCAGAACAGAAATAACGTAGCGAGTAAACGCACACCGTGCCACACGCAGACCAACTAATCACTAATGAGATTCATTGACAATTATTTTCATAATTGATTATTATCGATTTTATCAATTAGTTGTTGCAGCTTTAGTAGAGATAAAAAAACGTAATAAGGTTTGCACCCCATCTAATGTAAACAATACTTTTATAATGTCGATTGTTTTAAGGCATCTCTTTCTTAGTGATTTCATGTGTAAAATGAAAGATAGTTTGCTGTCAAAAGTGGGCCCTAAAAATTTGTTTTTTTGTTTTTTTTATGACCTTCATAAGTCCAAGATTCCTTCCATAAAGAGTTCTGGGTCCAAGTATAAAGATCGCAGAAGACAGAAGTGCATACAGTACGTACGGTCTTTGTTTGAGTGAATTTAAATACATTTTATATTGATCTGTAGCTGCCTCTTGATTATGTTCATGTCCCCCCCCATTAATTGATTAATCTAACTATCATTTTCCTGATTACACTTTGTTATGTTTATGTTAGTTACTTTTTGGGTAGTCAATTAATCTTTTGGTTAATTTACTAATAAATACACTTTTTACTTCGGTCATTAATATGTCAACATTTTATTCAAATATTCTCTCAATTAAACAAATATACAAATAAAAATTTCCAACATAAAAAAATAAAGCCTCATCCAGGGCTCACAGAAGCCCTGACCGTCCACAGTAGAAGGGAGTCGCATATCCTAGACAGTCATGTTGAGAATGCCATCAGTAAGCCCAGCAGCCATGTGGGGGCGCATACAGTGGAATCCTTTTTATGAACAAAATCTGACACGGCTTTGCCTCTTCCTGAGAAACAAAACATAAAACATAATATATCAGTGACATATTTCAACATGAAATCTATGTATGAACTTTTAACCAATGATCATCACAAAAGTTAAGATTCATGCAGTGCAGGCCTTATTAGGAAAGGTGTTTACTACGGCTGCGTTCACAATTACTTTGAGACTGACAATAGCAATTGCTTACAGGTGCGAGTCCTGAAATGTTTTGTCCATTCAGCAGATTAAACTAGCTGTTTGAACACATCTGTATGAACAAACAGTTGAGGTCACAACAGTATTATAACCATAGAGACAGTTTCAAAGTTTAAATGAAATAAACAATGTTTTTCAGGTAGGAATCAAGACAACAAAAATTTAAGTAGTGATCAAACAAAAAAATTAAGTAATCAAAGGTAAACAGTAAAACGCTGTTTTAAGTATATTAGTTAAATATACATTGATTCTTATTCATTTACTGTTTCGACATACTGCCCAGCCCTAGATTTAACATCTTTGAGTACATGAAAGGTCGATCTCCACAAACGATAAATGAAAATTTACTTGTGGACCCTGTTCAAGACCTGTATCAACGAAGATACAAAAACGTTGGCTCGCCCACCCTCAAGTTCATCAATCAGATATTAAATAACCAACCACGACTTTATATGTTTTATATGAGTGCAGTGTTTGTTTCGGACGCACGCTACAGCAGCTCATAAAAAACTAAATGCTGTATGAACGCAGCCATATAAAGCACAAAATACAGCCTGTATTCTAATGTGTGAAAACTTACTGTAATAGTTCAGATACTTACACTGTTGTCTAGTCATTTTGAGGTCAGAGAGCCCCAGGATGTTTTCTTTTGAGATGTTCATGTATAGCCATTGTGCTGCTGTTGAATGCCATTTCAGTTTTACACAGTGAGGAGAGCACCATTTTATTCTGTCTCTCTTTTGATCCCCACACTTTTGATAGAGTTCTGGATGTTTGGCATAATGCCTGATTATCAGCATGACCCGGAGCTGAAGCTGCCATCATTAGGAATTAAGGTAAACAGTGCAACGCATGGACGCATTCCCGGCAAATCGACGAATTTATGTAGTCAATGTAATGGATTACGTCGATGCATTATTCCAGAGCTAGGTATGATTTATTGACTCTTTCTAGTAAGATAGTACGCCTCCTGACTTCCAGATAGTGTTAAAGCTGTCCAAGAGGATTGATAGCATGCTTTGGGGGCAAGTGTTTTAAATCCTGGTAATGAATTTTGTAGTATCAGCAGTATCGTTAGGGCAGTTTACAGCTTTTAAGAATTCCTCCCCTGTAAAAGGCTGGTTATATGGTTTCATGTTAACTGAAAGGAAGTTAAGAGTAATTTGTTCTTGTTGTGTCCGTATCATTTGGAACTCAGGGCGGCAGTTCTCCACTGAAGAATTTCTCTCAGTTGTCTCTGCTAACTTTTTTTGTGGTTAGTAGAGAGCCTTGATTCTTGAGTTGTATTTTGGTTCTGACTTCCTTGCCCTCCATCTTTCGGATCATGTCCCATATTTTCTTTGTTGGCATTTGTGAGGTTAGACTTGAAACATCTTTTCCAGCTCTGTCTCTTTGCTTCATTAATAATTTTTTGTGCTTTTGCTCTGCTGATTTTCAATCTGATTAGATTTTCCATTATGAGATCTTTGTTAAAAGTCCTTTGTCTTCCCCGACCCCCCCCCATCTTCTATAGCTTTTTTGCAGTTTTCATCAAACCATGGGTTAGTTCTACAATTTGGCTTTGCTGATGTTTTTAGAACTGATTCTTCCGCTATATCGGTGAGAGCGTCAGTGAAACTATTGATTGGTTCTTGACTTCCTTGGGCTTGAATAATGAACTTCTTATGGCAGAGTGACTGAAAGGAGTACCAATTAGCTTTAATTAATATCCATCTTGGGGTTCTTTGTTGTAATTCCAATTCAGTAAACTTTACTATTAGAGGCAAGTGGTCACTCACACATAGGTCATCCCATACTTTCCAAGAGAAATCATGTAGTATTCAGGCTCACAGTAAGATCTATAGCAGAATAAATTCCATGTCAAGGGTGTAGTGTAGAAGCCATCATTTATTAAGCACAAATACTTATTATAAATGAGCACCTCGATTTATTACCCCTTTCGATTTGTATGGCTGCGTCCCCATAAAAGGACTGTGACTGTTAAAAATCGCCCATGAGCAGGTATGGGAGTGACAATTGGTTAGCCAGTTTGTCCAGGTCACATTATGCTACAGAGGCATCAGGTAGTATGTAAATCGCACACAAGGTAATAAGTTTTATGGAGGGCAACAGCTTGCAGATTTGTATCTATTGGGATATAACTGAATTATGTCACTCCTTACCACCTGATGGGCGTACATTTCGGCCAGGCACATTAACCCCCTTACCCCTTAGTTCCCACAGTATTATGTCCCACAACCCTATATTCCCCATAGAAACAGCATGCCAATCCTGAGTTCCCGGGCCAAAATTGGCCCCAAAATAAACATTTTAATTTTAACATTTTTAGGCCTTAATAATACTTTGAAAATGAAGCATTTAAGAGTTTTTACTAATACAATTTACACAATTCTTAACTAGAGAAATTACGAAAAATGCTTACTAAAATCCTTATACTCATTTAGAAGTACCATACGAGCATCAGCATGGTCAATGCCTTTGAATAAATTCAAGTAAATAATAAATAAATAAATGCATTTTAGCGCCAAAAGTCGCACTGGTTGATGCTGAAGATGAAGACGGGTCAGGGTCTGAATCATGAGAGTTTGCGTCACTATCGGTTTCAGTTTCAACATCACCTGAACTTTCACTGCGGTCACTATCTAGAATCCTCGCTCTCGCCTGTAGAACTGTGTATGTTTTCTTTTTTTTCACTGTTTTAGATATACCTGTGTTCACTGTAGGTGTAACTTTTACACCAATATTCACGCTAGGATCATCTTCATCATAATGATGGCGTAATAACGTAATCACGTCGTGACGTCACCAACCTTCCGGGTCAAAAAATAATAATTAAATAAGTAAGGAATCATAGCAGAGTAATGCCGCTATATCGGCCTTACAGGGATTTGGCATGGACGACCAAGCCAGTATATCATCCTTACGGGAATAGATCAAAGACGGGCAAGCCGGTTTTTCGGCCATACAGGGTAAGAGGGTTAAATGTTATGTAGTTTTTTTTTGTTGTTTTTTTTAAGAGAGTCTCTTGAAGACAAAAGGCAGTAGGGGTAAAGACAGCTGTTAAGTGCTGTTATTTTTGCAGAATTGCTTTTATCCCACGACAGTTCCACAGGATGATATAGCTCATTATCAGTAGATTGAAGAAGTACATGCCCTTTGCTTATGCATTTTGGAGATAGGCTACAATGACGAGAAATTGTGTTTTGTGTCATTAAAAATCCTTTGCTTGTTAGGTCTTTTGAAGTCTCTTTTCTTGATTTATATTTGATAGTTTTTGCACCATGTTGTGTCTTCTTCCCTCTTGAGCTTTGATTATGTTCAGCTGATGTACTCTGATCTTCTGTAGCTTGAAACGGTTTTGCCATCATTTGTCATTGGGTGCTTTGAATCTTCTTTTTAGATGGAGTAGAGCTTTTATTATTATAATTTTTATTTGTTGTGGTTTTTCATTATTCAACCAAGTCAAATCTGTCTGATGCTCGATGGTGCTCATGGTGGGTTTTACCACAAATGCATATGATTTCCTTGAATTAAAGGGTGGTGATTTGTCAACCATTTTATGTGCTTCTGTGTAGCTCACCCAACTGCCTTGGAGCCAAACAAGGGGATGTACCAAGGATACGGGGGGGATATACTTGAGCAGAGCAGAGCAGAGAGAATATAAGGTCATATTACCCGACTGACCCTATGTCAACACCCTCCAGGGCAAGTCTTGACTAGCCTGTCCTGTGTTGGAACTGGTGTGGCCACAGGACCTCTTCCTCCACAGTAACAGGTTGCAACTCACAGCAAACAAGTTGCCCCATTTTTGGCCTCTTACAATCAGCAAGGGGGTGCTGCGGACGTGTTCTACCCCAGGTCCCCTTTTGGGCATATAAGTATTTATATATAATTTATCCTTTCTTTGCAGCACCACCTTCCCACTGTCGTTTTGCATTTTTTATAATAATAAAAAAATCATTTAGTTCAGTTAGAGAACATGGTGGAAGGCTGTTACAGTGCTCAGGATTATTATTATTATTATTATTATTATTACCACAACAACAATAATAAAAACAATAAGCCCCTAATAAATATTTAGCAAATATATATATATTTTTTTTTACTTCTACTGTTCCACTGAGTATGGGTCACTCCGTGTTGTCAAGGAAAAAGTAGATGGACAGAGAAATTGGTCCATTTTTAGTTCTGAATCAATAAGCTAGTGAAGCATGTCAGGATAGCAAGAAAGACTAAAATAGCACATACGCTCTTCGTGTAAATGTATGTGTTTTTTTTGTTTGTTTTTTTACACAATTACCTGTAACATTTCAAAAGAGTAGCACCAGAAAAAGTCTTCATAGTTGTACATCTTCAGTTGTAAATGAAGCAATCTTAGATGGGGCTGTAACCCTTAGGCTTGGGAAGACTGACAGTAGTACCTGGAAACTCCAGTAGATTGCATCCAACATGATAGCTATAAGGTAGGACAATTTATATGTCTGAAAATGTAGAGCATTCAGCTTTAAGAATGACTAAAATAAATTGTGCTGTCTCTTGTTATATGGTTTTCTTTTAGCCTTTCTTTTAGACCTTTATGAACCAGCCTGTGTTGTCTGACTTTACACAGGACAACAAAACATCTTTCTCTTATGTATCAAGGACTCTTTTTCTGCCAGAGGACCTGGACATTTTGTTAGGATATATGGCATCATGGAATATAAAATATGACTGTCTCTCCAAGAAAGCTTAAAATGAGCCATAGTTGGATCTTTGTGCAGGACAATGATCCAAAACATACATCAAAATCAACACAAAAATGTGTGTGGTTTACTGACCACAAAATCAAGGTCCTGCCATTTTTTTTTACCAAAAGATCAAAAGGTTAAACAATAGACAATTTTTTCATAGCCATCTTTGCTCATATTTAACAAGGGTGCCAATATTAGTGGAGGACACTATAACTTAAGTTTATTTACAGTCCCATCTTCAGTTTTGCAAGCATTCCTGCCCTTTTTTGTGTATAAACAGAAGTCATCCGAAAGGGGGTGGCGGGGGGTGCTTTAAAAACATTGAACAATAAAATACAGACAATGATCAAAAACTAACAATTGATGCTTCTAGCAATTTAAGGTAAGCTACTGTGTTCCTAGCACAAGTATAGCTTACATACACATAAGAGTCTCTTAGCACTTAGTAATCACCATGCAAGCTGAATGACTACACATGCCCTACAAAAAGCAGCTATAATAAAAAGTCAAAGGAACCAGTTTGCAAGACAAGAGGGTTTTTTGTGTGCGTGTGTGTGTTATGCATGAAACATCATGTAGATACACTGTACTGTTAACATTATTTAACAGACATGTGGCAGGAAACATCTGTCCTAATATGACCTTAGGCTATCTAGGCTGTATGAATCATAGTAAAAATGTTAATAATATAGAGAAATAAGTCTTATCAGTCATTATTTGAAACATCTGCATTTATTCTGGACCCCGATTCTAGATTTGAGAAAGTTTTAGCATCCATCAGCTTACCTTCATTTCTGTCCACAACTGCTGTGCTATTTCTTCAGCTAAAAAGGAGAACAAAATTACTTTATGACAAAGAAATAAGAGATTATTTAACCATGCATACAAGTACATGAGTGAGCTTGTTGTAACTGCTGCTGCTTTACTGTTGTTACATGTTTTGAGAGTTACATGAGGCTGAGAGTCAGTCAGTATGTTTACATGGACAACACTAATCCAATATTCACCCAATTAAGACTATACTCTAAGAAACTACCACGTAAACAGCAATTTTGTATTACATTTATCCGATTAAAGTCATACTCAAAGTAAACACAAATCAAATTAAGACGTGTGGAGTATTCCTATTTTATATTCAATTATCGATGTGTAAAAACACCTTAATCACACTATTAACGTCTCAGGGAGTTTTCACCGCATTTTGCAACAGGACACGTACACACACACACACACACACAACAGTGCTCAACCATTTCACGACAACCAAGAGAGCACCGCTGCATCCAAAACCACATACTAACCTGCTATATAGTAGACGAAAAACATACATTTCAACTACTACATAGTAGGTAACTATGTGGATTAGCACATATAGCATGACAAATAATTAACCGCAATTGAAGCCTTCGTAAAATTAAAAGTGAAACGCCTAAAACGGTTTATGGTACCACAGCGAAGAAGAAATGCACGTGAAATTCTGGAGGGAACGTTAGTCGGCATGGCGTGGGGAAGTAATGACACGTGCCATTAATCACCATGTTCTATAACACGTAAAACGGTAACATGATAGGAAGATTCTAAAAGTGACTCATGTAAACACCTTAATCACAATATTGTCTTATTCAGAATAAGATCAATAATTAGATTATTGCTGTCCATGTAAACGTAGTCACTCAGTACATTTACATGGACAACAGTAATCCAATATTAACCCGATTAAGACAATATTCTGATTAAGAAACTGCCATGTAAACAGCAATTTTTAATTACATTAAATACTCGAAGTAAACACAAATCAAATTAAGACATGTGGTACACGGTTTGGGACGCAGCCCACGGCTTCAAGCAGTCGTCTATTTGTACGTACAGCATGACATAATCAACCGCACTAGAAGCTTTCGTAAAAATTTTAAATAAAAACACCCAAAATTGTATATGGTCCCATAACGAAGGTCCCATCACGTATGTTGATGCGTGAAATTCTGGAGGTAACGTCAGACAACGTGGCACGGTGACATAATGATGTTTGCTGTTAATTGCTCTATGTTCTATAATGAGTAAAACGGGAACATGAAAGGAGTATTCTAAAAGCAACTCATGTAAACACCTTAATAATGTCTTATTCAGAATAAGGTCAATAATTAGATTACTCACTGTCACTGACTGCTGCAGACCTTTTTCCAAGGTATTTTTGCTTTTGTTTGATGATAAAAGTATGAGGCTTGCTGTAGCAGTGTGTGAGGAACTATGGGGATATTGGGGATATTATAGTCGCCCATATCAAATGGTACTGAAACACAATCTTTTCTTTTCCACCAGCAAGCGCTGGGTCAACATGCACAGCCTGACTTGGCGAACATTAAAATTCGATGTCTAAACATTTTACAGTATTGTCAGGCTGATGATTATGCGACTCTAAAACCTTCACTCATACTGCATGCTTGTAGCGAGACAGCTACACAGCAGACCTCGGGTTAGTGCGAGAGTTCGCCTGTCTGAGCTGTGACGCCATTTCTGTGGCACACAACAGTCCGTACAGCAGGTCCAGCTGGGAACACGGAGAAATGGAGACAGACACACTCGAGACAATCAATAGTCACTCTGACACAGTCATATTTCTATCAAAAATCGGACCATATCGGCAGCAGCACTGAGCACTTTCGGGGTACAACAACAATGTCTGCCATCGAGCCATATTCGAGCTGTCTACAATTAGCTACAATAACCAGTTTCCCTGAAGCCCAGTTTAGGATTACAGAAAAAGGCTTAGCTTGAGGAAGTGGGTTAATTGCCTGAAAAACTACAATGGCAAAAAAGGACAAACATTTCTAGCACTTTTGAAAACGTATAAACACAGAGAGGTCACAGAAACGCGCATTTTGGTGTGTAAATAGAGGCGAAAAGCAGCTGGGTTCCAGGCTGCCGGTGTTGTGTCGGACTCGGTTTCCTCGTCGGGATGCGTTTCCCCCGATTATATTTTCAAAATGGGGTAACAACCGATGTTTGTTGCGTTTTTACGTCTTTATAAACATAACCACCTGACAATATTTCTAGCAGTAAATAATGTTAGATTTGTGAGAGAGTTTTCAGTTTGTAGAATTTTGGAAGAAATGCGTGTTCATTCAAAAAACTGATTTTCTAGGCTAAATATGCGACCTTCCTCAAAAGACATGATACCTGGACATATTGATCATATTTATCTTTCACCTTAGTTCACGCTTCCTTCGCCGTTTAGACGAGGCCGAGGCCGGGGCCCGGGGGGAAACAGATCCCGACGTAGAAACGGAGTTCAACACAACACCGGCTGTGCAGCCAGCTAGCGCTCTCTCTCTCTCTCTCTCACACACACACACACACACACACACACACGGCTGATGACACCATAAAAAGCTTCTTAGAGCAAGGTCGAAACAACAAACTCAATAAAACTTAACCAAGAAAGCATGTTTGTGCGTTCTTATTTCTTGATGCTGACCTAATCACACACACATATCTAACAGGCTGACAGCAACAATATCACTTCACACAATAACTGTAGTTTTTAGTCTTCGTGTGGGTTCGTGTAAGTGAATGAGGAACCCTAACAAATAAGGCTGCTTATAAAAACAGTACACTATTATCCCATAACTGTGGAGATCACTGTGGCTTGGCGGCTCGACGGTGGATATGAAAAGCTTGCCAAAACAGTTATAGTCCAGCATTTCTGCTCCAACGACAAGATTTTGCAGGAAAACGATGGCGAAGGATAGAAAAAAAGAAAAAAAAAACACCCTGAGGCACAAAAATAACGCATCCGTCCAGAAATTAATGTAGAGGTGAAGAAAATACGTCACCATCGCCCTAGCAAACAATCTCGTTACTCATATAACAACATTATCCGATCACTGTCCACAAACCAGCGATTTCCCTTCGATCCAACCCAGCAACCTGCAAACACAAACAGGCTGCACACGTTTTCGGTCAGAACGAGCTTTGTTAAATCGCTGTCCTGCATGTAGAAGCCCTTACGTAAGGGCTTTCCAACGAGGCAGTGTTTTCCCCAGATTACTTGCCTTTGATGCCGAGAAGCAGCATAAAGCCATTTCACCAATCTGAATGAGTGACCAAAAATCAGTCAAGTTTTACATTTGCAACCGCGTATAGCGAATTAACAAGCCATAAAGCGGCGCACTATTTCTATGCCATTAAGTCTGCCCTTGCCCAAGTACGTTAAAGCTGTTTTGCTCCCTGATCCACTAGTGTATAAGTAAGCACTATATGAGCTGTTGATTTAAACGCGTGGCTGAAGCAACATCGCCATTAACTGCTTTATATAAACACGGTTCAACCTCACTCATACTGATGACCGAGCTAGCACTACCCATGATCTTTATCTAAAAAAAAAATCGTCTTACCTGATAAACACACTTTAACACGACTGACCGATTTTGATATACAGCATTAGCATTAATCCAGTTGGGAAAACCTCAGGCTCGCGCATTAACGTTGAAATGTCACCGTAAACAGGTATATCCACGTCGTTGAGCAAATCCGTCGAAATGTCTCTCCAGACCCCTATCTTTTTCTCTTCGGCGATCATCTACCCTTCTAAAATTGACTGACGGGTATACAAACCCGCCCCCATGGCCATTCCACCCTCTTATTAGTTACAATGTGTATTAATGTCCACCCTCTCGATATCATTGGACCACGAGACCTGAGGGGGGAAAATGGCTTTGTAGTGCATGGTAAATAGGGTAGAGTGTATCTGGGAGATGTAGTTCAAACGAAGGATTTGCTTTTCCGATTTGTCTAACTTGAAAGGTTATACTGATAACATAAAATACATTTCCCACAATTCTGTGTCGATACGCCCTCTCTAGCGCTATGTGCCATGGCGTATGCGGACGCTGGAGTTACGGGAAGAACACGCAGTGGTGCTGGCAGCTGGGTAGTGTCGAGTGAATTATCCACCATCACTGCAGTTTGAAGCTTAGTTTTCTGTTATGGATACATAGATTTAAGTGATTGGTATAATTATTGTGATCAAGTAATCAGTAGTTCGTGAATACAATTAAAACATACTGTTGGCTTTGGTGAGTTTACCAATGTTGGCTTGTTTAACTGGAAAATATATCGTCAGCGGAAGCAACTGGATCTTAAATTCCATCGTTGGAAGGTGGGTGGCGCGTTTGTTTACCTCATAACACCTGAGAAATGAGCGCGTATATTTACACGGTTTTGCAGTTCCATAAACATGGCGTCACTGTTGATAGTTTTACTAACCTCGGCCACAACGACCTGCTGCAATATTGCCTGCCTTAGGTCTAAGTCTATTTCGGGAGATTGTATTGTTATAAAAATGGTTTTAAATGGGGTCAGCCATCTCTCACATGTTGATAATGGTCCTTTGAGACGTCGTGTATTGTACTCCAGTCTGTAGATATACTGTAGTTAAATTAATTATAGATAGATATATAGATAGTTATATAGATATACTTTATTGATGGGAAATTGTTACAGTAACATAAAGAACAACAAATTTAAAAGCAAAATGACAGGTCTACAAAAAAGTACTGAATATTAAATAAAAAAATATGTAATAAAGGAGCAATAAAAACAGATGTGCAAAATTGCAGTGAATAATATTGTGACGTGATCTCTGTGGTGGGGAAATTAGGACGTGGCTTCTATTCCCTCTATTCACCAAACTGGCGCTGGACTATGCATCTGCCTCCACATACCCCCACCATTTGACTCAAGCCAGGTAACTGTCCTGCCTGCCACCGACGATGATCGCTATGTACTAACACCCCTGGGGGCATCTCTATGTGGTGCTCTGTGAGGTTATTGCGACTGGGGAGAGGTTAGAACAAATCTGAAAACTTAATTTGCAGCTTGGCAACATCCGTGATTTGGGACGGCGAGAGGTGGTCTCCAAGAGGGACTGGGGTAGATTGGGTCTCTGACTTTAGATTTACCTCCAGTCCAAGCTCCTTTCTTTCTAGAATAATCGTTGCCAAAGCCACAGATACCGACTCTCTTCATGGCTTGAGGAGGTTGAGGTGATCAATTTGAAGCCGTTAAGCCGAGGCACTGTGCTGAAGCGTTTCTTTGAGCTACGAGAGGAAATTGGACAGTTTATGGAGACAAAAGGAAAGCCAGTGATAGAATTACAATCTCTAGAATGGCTGCAGGACCTTGCATTTATGGTGGATATTACAGAGCATCTCAATAATTTGAACAAAATGTTGCAAGGCCGTAAAAAAGTTGTCACACAGTATTATGACCGCATACGTGCGTTCAAGTTGAAGCTGACTTTGTGGGAGACACAGCTGGCATGTGGTGACCCTGCTCATTTCCCCTGTCTAAGAGATGTAAGTGCGACTGTCGTTAATGCTGGCATGAAACAGTACAAAGAAAAGATTTCAGGATTGCTGTGGGAGTTTGAGAAACGGTTTCAGGTCTTCAGTGAACTCAAGACAGAATTTGCAGTTTTTTGCTCACCCTTCACAGTGAAAGCTTCTGATGTGCCCGTCGACATCTAATTAGAAATAATTGATTTGCAATGTGATACAAATTTGAAGAACACATTTGCCTCAGTGGACTTGGACACATTTTATCAGTATCTCCTGCCAGGGTACCCCAAATTAACAGCCCTAGCTGCAAAAATATTGTGTATGTTTGGTACTACCTACCTTTGTGAACAGGTTTTCTCTGTAATGAACATCAATTAAAACAAAACTGCTCTCAAGGCTCACACACCAACACTTAAATGACATTCTGAAACTGGCTGCTTCTCAGGACCTGACGCCTGACACTGATGCACTTGTGCAGGCTAAAAGATGGCAAGTTTCAGGAGCAAAAACAAACTAGACTAAACTAGACTAATTCTGCATCAGAAACATTTTGCACTCAAAAAATATAGTTCTGTGAAAATGAATCCTTGCTGTAATAATAGCTAAAATTGTGCAATTTGTTAGTCACCAGCTTCACTACAAAAGAGTTTGGTCATAAATTTTATGTATGCATTTTTTATGTATGTTTCATGTATAAATCTTATATTTACAGGCCGAGTGATTACTTTCTTTCTTATATATTTAAAATGGCCACCACTTTGGTTTGTAAGATGTGGGGAGTCAATTTAAGTTTTGATAATTATTACACATGTGGAAAATGGAGTAAAAATAATTACTATATCTTGATAAATTTATTTAATCTTAAAGTGCAATAGGCTACCATATTTTTCAGTTCTAAATACCTGTGACTTAAAGTTTTGTGCCATTGTACAAACACTGTGATCAGTTGTAATGCACACATGTAAATGATAAACTGAACAAATTGCACGTCTTTCTTGAGAAATCTTAGTTGTTCATAACCTTTTGTAAAAGGATAGTTCATTAAATTAAAAAATATCCTAATTGTACTTCTTTCCACTAAAACAAACAGGAAAACATGAATTTATTGTTTTTTCATAGCTATGATGAGCTGTGCTATGATTTTAATGGTCCGGCCCACTTGGCATCAAATTAGGCTGTATGAGGCCCCTGAACTAAAATGAGTTTGACACCACTGCTCTATGGGGTTCAGGTCAGGCCAGTTGGCTGGCCAATCAAGCACAGCAATACCATGGTCAGCAATCCATTTACTAGCAGCTTTGGCATTGTTGGCAGGTGCAGAGTTCTGCTGGAAAAAGAAATCAGCATCTCCATAATGCTTGTCAGCAGATAGAAGCATGAAGTGCTCTAAAATTTCCTGGTAGATGCTGCATTGACTCGTGACTTGAGGAAACACAGTGGACCAACACTAGCAGATGACATGGAACCCCAAATCATCACTGACTGTGGAAATTTCACATTGGACTTCAAGCAACTTGGATTCTGTGCCTCTCCACACTTCCTCCAGATTCTGGGACCTTTTTTTACAAATAAAATGCAAAAAACTTTCATCTTCCCCATGATTGTGGTTGTGTGTACTGAACCAGACTGAGCGATTAAAGGTTCAGGAAACCTTTGCAGGTGTTTTGAGTTAGTTAGCTGTTTAGAGCTCTTCTCAGATCGACATTTCTGTATGATAAATACTTTATTAAAATATTTTGAGATACTGGAGTTTTGAAAAACATTATTGAAAATGATTTCCTAATACATTCTTTATGGCAGTGGAGCTGTGTGAGTCTGTTGGGAAAAGCTTTGCTGTCTTTGTAGTGTGTCATGAAGTGGGTGGGATGGATTGTCCATGATGGAGAACAGTTTGTTCACTGGCCTCCTACTCCTCTCCTCATCTCCAGATTTTGTCCAATGATAGTTTCGGCCTTGCAAATGAGTTGATTAATCCTACTGGCATCTCTGACACTGCTCCTGCTCCCCCAGCAGACCACAGCATAGTAGATTGTGCTTGCGACCACAGACTGGTAGATCTTCAGCATCTTGGTGCATACATTGAAGGATCTGAGCTTCTTCAGAAAATTGAGTCTGCTCATCCCTTATGTACAGCATCACTGTTGGTCCTCTAGACCAGTCTGCTACTCAAGTGGACACCCAAGTAGTGCCATGATGTTTATGGGCTTGGTTGCAGTTGTCATCCTAAAATCCACCCCCATCTCCTTGGTCTTGTTTACATTTAGGAGCAGATGATTCCTGCTGCACCACTCCACAAAGTTATCCATCAGTTCCCTGTACTCTGACTCCTGCCCATATCCAATATGCCCCACCACCACAGAGTCATCAAAAAACTTCAGCAGGTGGCATGATGGAAATCTGAGTTGTACAGAGTGAATAGAAATGCAGACAGGACAGTCCCCTGTGGTGCTCCTGTGTTACTAATATTGTTGTCAAAAGTATCGGTACTTCGGTACCAAGTCGGTACTAAAAAGAAAATAGTTGACCCTACCAGGTTTTCATAAGTACCGTTAATAGAGTATTGACACAGGTAGTCAGTCGGAAACTTTTCATGGGTGCACCGTGCAACAAGAAGACGTTGGCTGCGTCCAAAATCACACTTACCTGATATATATATATATAGTAGCCGAAATACATTCGGTTTGAGATGCAGCCATGGTGACCAGATCACAAAGAGAACATCATCTATAAGTGAAAACCGATTTGCAAACAGTGTAAACAAAGATTTGTGACAAAAGAAGGAAACACATCTAACCTAAGAAAGCACCTTAAAGCCTGATACCCAGATTTATATAAATGTTTAGTTTTGTTACTTATTTATTTTAAATGATCACTGTTAATTTGCTTTTGTTGTGTAGGACGCTCGTTTTCCACTTTCAGTGCTGTTACCACTAAGTGTGCAAAAATTATGTGCGACTACGTTAACCATGCTTTCAGGAAGAGCGGCTGCTTAAACGCAGTATTTATTCAAGCAGTTCAAGCAGGTAAGTTTCAGATTATGGTAGTAATTAGATTATAAAATGTCGAATAGTTTAACTCGAGGTAATTAATGTTAGCATACGTGAGTTTAACGATAATACAGTCAGGAGTCCTTATAACATACAGTTAAATGTAAGGTCTCTGCTCGTGGTCACTGTTAATTGAGTTAAAATAATAGCAATGTGAAATACTGTTGGTAAATTGGTAAATAAACAAGCATAAAATATATATTTTTTTAATATCTTAAAAACAATAAAAAATCCAGGGCGCACGGTGGTTTAGTGGTTATTACGTTCGCCTCACACCTCCAGTGTCTGGGGTTCGATTCCCGCCGGGGCCATGTGTGTGCCGAGTTTGTATGTTCTCCCCGTGCTGTGGGGAGTGTGTATGTGATTGTCCCCTGCGATGGACTGACACCCTGCCCCCCTCTCGTAACAACATATACAGAAACAAGTAAAAACACTTATCTTGGAGTTCGTGTTACATTTCACACATCCTGTGATCCGCAGTGTCTCTTAAAAGTTAAAATTACATGAATGCGACTATTTAATGTGATTTGTCATTTGGATTTTACCTTGTTACTTCAACTGTATTGTTAAAATAAAAAAGACAGTCGGCAAAAATCGGCACAAACGATTTAGACCATTTCGGGTCAATTTGGAACATGTGTGGGGCTGGTGACGTCATCTCATAGAACTTAATCCCTAATATATTAAAATCGAAAGCAGCACAAACGATTGAGACTATTTTGAATGAACTTGGAGCATGGTCGGGTGACCCCAGAATGACCTATAAATATTATTTTAATATCTCCTGAACCGAAGCAGCACAAACGAAACTTTTATCAGCACAAACCGGCACAAACGAAGCACAAACGATTGAGACCATTTTGAATGAACTTGGAGCATGTGGGGGGCTGGTGACGTCACCGCACCATAATTAAATGTGTAATATTTTAAAAATCTCCGGAACCGAAGCAGCACAAACGAAAATTTTAACGGCACAAACCAGTACAAATGAAACACAAACGATTGAGACTATTTTGCTGACGTTTTGGTGGGGAGACAACTTCACGCAGGCCATTTTCTTTATATTTTATATTATATCTATTCTTTTTATATTAAATATTTATTTATAACTAAGCACATTTTCTGTGTTTACATTTTAGTAGTTTTTTTTTGTTTATCAGTTTTATGGGTTTCCCCAGTACAGTGTTCCATGTCTGCTGATAATCGTGTGTTTTGGGGGGGATAAATCAAAACATGGCAACTGATGTTGAGTTTTCTAGTGAATCTCTGGTAACCATGAGTTTAAATTGGTGAATTAGACTTAGTGAAGGGGAGCGGCGGTGTACTGTATGTTTACAGATCGAACAGTTTCTGCTCTTGGTTATGATTGTTGAGGATTTTTTTTTAAGAAAGACGTTTGAATGAAACCCACTTTGTAGCATTAGCATTATTATTAATTTACTCTGCACGAAGCTGCTGTTTCTACACAAACAGCTCACAGTAGTGGTTCAGGTCATTTTGCGGGATCAATAAAAGATGGCGGTTGTGAGATCGGTAAGTTGAAGCAGATGATGTACAGAGTTACTTGTCATCATAATGGCTTCTCTGCAGTATTTACACACTTGTTCGGTTGACTGAGGTAATGAGAAGCAGTGTGAAAGTAACTGTTGTAGATGCATTTTGAACTTCCTGTAGTTTTTATTCTGATTTTATTATACAACTCCGAACAAGTCACTCGCACCGGTGCGAATAAATATTTATTTACAGTCGCAAAAAATACTTTTCATCACAAATGCGAGTGTAATGGTCACACTGTAGAGCCCTGAGTTTATCTGCAAAGATTTTTCTGTTTGGCGTGATGTTTAATGTCCCCGACAACCTCTGTAGTGCCATTTAGCATCATGTTATTTCATGATTTCTCCTCACGCAAAGCGCTGGAGCTCGAAGCGAAGCTGGCCACTAGAGGGGTTTTGTCACTACAAAATGATGTGATTGGCTATAGTGTAGGAAGTGCTTGATTTGATCTGCAGTGGAGTTTTCTATGAGCGGAGGACGAACTTCAAATGTTAATATCGAAGTCAATCATGTTCATTTAATTGTGGGAAGTCAAAATCGTATTCGTGATCGATATTCGATTAATTGTGTTAATTGTCTTTAATATCAGTCAGTCAGAAAAACATTTCTACTCTTGTCTGGATAATTCTAGTAGCTTTAATAATGATATACTTGAAGTATACAGAATGGCATTTTCTAAAATATATTTTATATGGATATTTAATAAAATAGTGTGTTCAATTAGCATGTTTGTGTTTTGCTTTGATACCGAAATTGGTACATAGAGTACCATGGAATTTTACTGGTATTGGTACTGACTACTGAAATTTTGGTACCGCGACAACCGTAGTAACCAACCACCACATTAGACAGGGAGCTCCCCAGACGCACAAACTGGGGCATGTCTGATAGATAGTCAGCGATCCAGGAGACAGTAAACATGCACCCACCCTGAGCAGCTTCTCACTCAGTAGAAGTTGTTGGATTGTATTAAAGGCACTGGAAAAAGAAAAAATTATTATTCTCACAGTGTCATCCCTACCATCCAAATGACCGTGAGGGTGTGCAGCATGTCGATGACTGCATCATCCACACCCTAATGAGGCTGACCTGTGGTCCAAGGTGGGCCGGAACCAGTCTCTCCAGTACCTTCATGACATTAGGGCAACTGGTCTAAAGTGGTTGAGGCCGAATGCAGTGGATTTCTTGGGTAACGGCACTAAACAAGATGTTTTCCATAGCACCGTAGTATCCTTTATGTATTAGGCTCAGGTTAAAGATGCATTGTAGGATACCATACAGTTGGATAACACAGGAATAAAGGACCCTGGGACTGATACGATCAGAGTGAAGTTTTTCCAACTGTCTCCTAACCTGACAGATTGTCACAGTCATGCGGGGAAATATGGTCATTCTTGTGGAGGTTGGAGTTAGGGAGTTGTGATCAGGAGTGCTCGGCAAGGGGGAGTGGGGGCAAAGCAGGGGTTGATTTGGTGTCTAAGATGTAAATACTGGTCCATTGTAGGAAGTTTAATTAATTAATCAAATATCGATTGCGATTACGATTTCGACTGCCCACGATTACATGAACATGATTGACTCCGATACTAACGTTTAAAGTTCATCCTCCGCTCATAGAAAATTCCACTGCATATCAAGTCAAGCGCTTCCTAAACGCTTCCCAATCATCATAGACTGGTGCAGGGATGACGTCATTTTGTATGCCAAAATAGGTTAGCGTTTTAGCCCTTCAGAGCTCACTCCAGCACTTATGCGAGAGGAAATCATGGCACTAACATGTTGCTTCATGGCACTACAGATGTTGTCAGGGACATTAAATGTCATCACGCCGAACAGGAAAAGTCTTTGCAGATAAACTGGTTCAGGTATGCTGTGCACAATTCCCCCAAAAATGTGGATGAAGAATCATCCACAGAGTAAATCCGTATTATGGAAAATGTTTTTAAATCAAGTTTGGAAAAGTTGTCTGAAGCTTGGTGATGGTGACGTTCATGTTGAGCGACCGTGCTGTAGTTCGTTTATAGCATATGGTTAGCTATTAATTTCCGGCGATTGTATTTAGGCTTCAAACTTCATAAAAGTTGTGCTCATTTGTGAAAATTATCTTGATGGACAAAACATATTATTATTGTAAACCTTTGTTGGTCACAGAGCCTTTTTTTTTTCTTTTTCTTTTTTTTGCAATAATCCAAAAGCCTATGGGAAAATCTTATTGGGTTTTTGTTGAGGGGAACCAGTGTGATGCTAACTTCCGGGTTCCTGTACAAAATGACATCATGCCTGCACCACTCTATTGGGTGATTTGGCTGTGTCACTCCTCCTGTAAACACTGTTATTGCCTTTCTGCATAGGAAAACTTTAAACGAGCTTCAACATGCCTTTTCTTTAGTAATGGAGTTTTGCAGGGTGAGCGTGAGCAGTGGAGTGCATTGCCTATTATTTTCTCTGTGACTATGGTGCCTGCTTGCCTCCAAGTGTTTGAGGAGCTCTTACCGAGTGGTCCTTGGCACTTGGGCTACTCTTCTGATTATTTTTCTGACTCTCTGGTCAGAAATCTTGTGAGGAGCTCCTGTGTGTGGCCGGGTGATGACAGAGTGATGTTGCTTCCACTTGCGGATAATGGCCCCAATGGAGCTTACTGGAAGATTCAGAAGTTTTGAAATACGTCTATATCTGATTCCATCCATATGTTTCTCAACAATAAGGTTGCGAAGGTCTTGGGAGAACTCTTTGCTTTTACCCATCAGGAGATGCTGTGTGACCCATTGGTAATGAAAAGCCTTTTTATGTGCTAATCCAGCTGATATTAATTTGCAGAGACTGGAGGTATAATTACTTTCTAACTACTTGCATATATCAGCTGGTTCCATGCCTTACCTTGCCTTGGAGAACTGCTTTTTCTAAGCGTGTTCAATACTTTTTTTCCTGTGTCAATCCACTTTATTACACATAACTTTAATTATGGACTTTTATGTTGTGAATTGTTTATATTTCTAGATTTCTTGAGTTAATACTGATGTCTGGTGAAAATTTCATGTGAATGACCTCAAATATATTCATGATAAGCAATTTTTACATGTTCAATAATTTCCCATAGATATATGGCGAGTTCAAATCCCATCAGTTAGAGACTATACTTTCTACTCTTTTTGACATCAGACACATTCTAGAATAAATTATATCCTATGTTCTAGTGAACGTGGGATATGTTTTGAGAGCATCAAAACACTTCCTGCTGTACTATCTGATCACAACCCGCTGTTGACAAAGTTTACTTACTGCTGACATGAAAGATCTCACAAATGGAAATTTAATATATCTCTTTTAGAAGATGCCAGGTTTGTAACAGACTTTAGAAGCAAGTTGAAAGATTTTCTAAATATAAACCTTAATATTGTGTACAATCACATGATGGTTTGGATGGTTACAAAACGCTTTATTCAAGATTTCGTTTATCTCTTCTTTTTTTTCATTTAAATAAAATCACAAATTGAGGAACTAGAACAAATTTCTCTCCCAAGAGATAGCGTTAGAAGAGAAATACTCAGAATCTGTTGAAAATGCATTGAAGATCCCCATATCCAAGCTAAATTATCTGCTTAGAAGAAAAGCTGAATGTATTATGTATAGAGTTCAACAGAATTATTACCACAACAGTCTAAGACCTAGCAAGTTAATGGCATTACAACTTAGATGGGGTGAATCCAGGGCTATTATCGACACCATTCTTTCTCCTTTATGGTGCAACAGGAATATTATATGTGGTTCTGAACCATTCACATCAGAACAGTGGTCAAAGCAGGGAATAAGGACTGATGATAATGGTATGCTCTGTTTGCAAAATATTTTTGAAACTTAGAATGTGCCTGTGTCATCCTTCTTTTTGTTCCTGCTTCGGGTTTCAGAGAGCGCTGCAAGCTCCAGCTTTTTGTGCGAGGGGAGATCGTGACCGTGGGGAACAGCTCTTGAAGTGCACCCAGTCTACAGCTGGTTCTTTAATCCCTCACAACAAATAGTGTCAGCTGTCTATCCTTACCTTCTTGAAGTTCTGAAGTTCAACCATGCTTCTTAAATTCTGCCACGTTATACTGGACACCAAAGAAGCATTTTCACATTAAACTATCTCCAACTCCCCATCTGTTTTTGTCCTTATTAGGAAGTGAGAAAATGTATGCATATAGTGTGGGAATGTGAGAAGGTTTTCATCTACATTGTCTGATATGATGGGAAAACAAATCCCAACGCTACCAGCTGCTCTACTTCTTAATGACGATTCAAATTTAGGTTTAACAGAGAGACAAAGGAAGATTTCCCTAGCAGGTCTAACATCTACCAAAAAGATAACTGCGCAAAGATAGCTTCTTTCTCATATTCTATCTGTGCGACACTGGTTACTTCAGTGTCGTGACCTAAAAATGCTAGAACTTCCAACAGCCAGATTAAATATGGCCAGAGCTTCAACTCTTGAGGCATGGAAAGCTACTGCAGATGAACTGACAAAGGCTTCAAGATGGTAGAAATTGGATATAATTTGAACTTTTACACCTGTTATTGGTATTTACTTTACTTACCCTAAGGTTTACATGCTGCAATCTGCATGGATTTTTTTATTTTCTTCTGTTTTTACAATTCTCTATGGCAAACTTTCATGTAACTTTTTAAGCTTCTTATTTTATTCATTTATACATGTATTTATTTTTCTTTTCAAGATTTACCCATTGTGAGAAATTAAGGAATTTGTTGTGATTTTTTTAAGGATCACTGTCTCTGTGAGACCTCTTATTTCTGCTCAGATCTCAGCATCATCATCTGAAACTTAATCCTTGCAAAACTGAACTATTGTTCATTTCAGGATCTTGTGATCTCCCTGGACAACTCTCTGATTCCACCTTCGGTTACTATGCACAACCTTGGGATAACCATGCACAGTCAACTGACAATCTTCCTTTCACATTGCTAATCTGACAAACTCATGTCAATTTCTCTTTTACAACCCCCACCATGCTGTTGGTATGTTGCTTTTTTTGTAAGACACATGCCTTTTTTAATGATGTAATTTTGATACATTTTGGAATTGGTCTCATCAGACCATATCATATTTTGACAAATGGTTTAGGGTGATATAGTCGAGCTTGGATGTTTGGGGAGGGTTGTGCAAAAGGGCTTCCATCTAGCCACCTTACCCCATAGCCCAGACGTGTACAATATGAGAGATTATCACATGCATCTCCTGATCAATACCTTTCAACAAGTGAGATCATGCACATTTTGTACTCTCTTTGCAGACCATGGCGTCGGCAGTTGAATGAATCAAAGTAGATGTGAAGAGAATTCTATAGACACAACTGAGCTTTCTTTGGCGTTAATCAGAATAATTTCATTGTTGACAGCTGTATGATAATTATTTTTGAAAATGAGATTGAATGTGATTGGCTTATTCTGAACACAGCCACATCCCCAATTATATAAAATGGTATGTACCCTTATGCAACCAGGTTGTTGTAATAGAGAAGTAAATTTTAAAAAATTCTTAAACGATTTCTGATTGTTTTTCATTTAATATTTCACATTGAGGGTGGGAAAAGTTCTGACATTATTAATGTTGGTTAAATTTTTTTACATCACAAAAACCTGTTATGACCTAGTCTAGGTTGAGCCACACAGAGTAATCAGCTCACGGTTCAAAGGGAAAGACCTCTAAATAAGGGAAGCCAGGAATGACTGACACAAACAGAATTCAATGAAGTTTTGGTATATTGTACAAATTGGCAAGTATATATACAACTGTACTAGAACGCCAGGCGTATATTCAGGGTGGGCCAAGGCCAAAATAATAAATTAAAGAACTCTTGGTTTAGAGAGCTTTTTTACGTAAAAGAAAAACCTAAAAAAATACAAATGTACTTCCCTATCTCCCTAATCCAAAAACGGAAACAAAAAGAACCCCACTCCCAAAAGAAATGGCAGCCGCACTCCTACTGTCAGTAAACCAAGTGAACCATATATCCAGTGGTGAATATAAACAGTACACATAAGCAGGTACAGGGATAACCAAACTCAGTCATAAACGGGCCAAAGTCAGAACCTGAGCAGCAGTAAGAACCAAGAATACTATAATCACAAGGGCAAGCAGCATGAACCAAACACAATCTCCTGACCCCAAATCACAGGGAACCACTTCCAGCATCCTTACTTTCCTTCTCTTATTCTCTCTCTTCTCCCTCTCTTATCCACTTCCTCTTTAAATATTGTCACCTTTTAGTGATGTCATCGTTGGAAGCAGGAGCAAGGCAGGCTAGGGCAGGATGGAAACTGTGTGGGAGTTCTGCACACAAAAAAATACACACAAAAAAAGACCCAACTTCCCATCCCAAAGATTAGCGGGTTGTAACACCTGCCATTTTAACAGATGTGTGTAGACATTGTATATAATCCAGATTAACATCCATTAACCCTGATCCTCAAGCCACCGTCCTACACGTATCTCCCAAATATAGGTAATACTGCATTTTATACTGTATGGTGGTTTGTGTCGTCGTACCACATTGATGCATTTTAATAGTTTGCTCCTGTATTGAAAAGGCATTTAACATATGCTGCTTGTCAGGTTGTGTCCTTAATGTTTGTCAGTCTGTAGATGGAAATGAAAATTTTAATTGTAACAGATCAGATTCTGCCAGATTAATTGTGTTTGTTCTGCTGTTTATACCTATTTTTGTTTCCATTGCAGATTTTAATTATTGTGGAAGTTGCAAGGGATGGACAATCTTGAGGGAAAGGCTACTGAAAGGATTCTACTAGAACCATACAATTACCTGCTGCAGCTGCCAGGTATAACACTTTAACACTTTTTAACCAGTAGTCTTTGTAACCAGTAGTCAGCTAATCTATTTATTACTCATTACTCATTTAAGCATCTAATCCATTAGTTACGTACTCCTTAAAATTCACAGTGCAAACAGGCATGCCAGCACTGCAACTTAAGATAACTGTGCTGCCTTTCAAGCTACCCAGTACTTTTTCAAAATGGCAAATGCTTTTGACCAATCAATTAATTTTCTGCACTATTTGGTAGCTCTGTGCATGTTTATGTGCAGAATATAAATCCACCTATAGAGTGTTAAATCCACCTGTAGAGTGTTAAATGTTAAATTATTTTATATACCCCTATTGCAAATCAGGTTATTGTCAAAATTTACAGACTTTCGCTGTTTGCAATGAACAAATCAAAAGCAGTGCAGAAATAAAAAAGCAGAAATAGTGCAACACAAAGAAAGCTTCAATTGGTTTCCCTTGATTGAAAATCCATCTTATAATAACTTCTCCAATCTCAGAATTATGTACCAACTGGGTCTGTGTGAAAATGTATTTGACCTTATAGTTACTATTTCCCCAAATCTATTAAACTGCATTCATAATAGGGTTCAGCTGGACTAGATACAACCAGGTCTGATCAGTGCAAACTCTGTTGAATCAAATCAATACTTTAATAGAGCTTTTTCAACAGCATGAAGTTGATTAAAAGGTCTTACCCAGTAAAATATTATGCCAAAATTGAAAGAAATTCCAGAACTTTTGAGGAAGAAGGTGATTGAAATACATAAGTCTGGGAAGGGTTCCAAAGCTATTTAAAAGGCTCTGGGACTCCAAAGAACCATAGCCATTAGCTCCAAATGGAAATAACTCAGCACAATAGTGAAGCTTCCCAGAAGTGACTGACCTTCCAAAATTCCTCCAAGAGCACAGCAAATACTCATCCAGATAGTCACAAAAGAGCTATGGACAACATCAAATGACACTGTTGCTTCAATAAAGGTCACTGTTCATGACTCCACTATCAGAAAGACACTGGGCAAAAATGGCTTCCATGGAAGAATGATGAGGTGAAGACCACTGCTAACCCAGAAGAACATTAAGGCTGGTCAGAATTTTGCCAAAACACACCTTGATGATCCTCAAACCATTTAGGAGAATGTTCTGTGGACTAATGAGTTGAAAATGGAACTCCTAAAGGAGAATATCGGGTCTTCAGTCTGTAAGTTAAAACTCAAGCGCAACTGGATTATGCAGCAAGACAATGATCCAAAGCATAGGAGTAAGTCCTAGTCCTAGAAGTAAGTGAAGGACTGATCTCCGGTTATCAGAAGCATTTCACATTAAACATCAGTAAGTAAATATCAAAGTGAAAGCTGAAATTGTGATGATATATATTTATCTTTTGTTCTCAAACCCAAATGTCTGCAGTGTACAGCAAAAACAAAAGTATTGTCCTTGCTGTTCCAGCACTTTCGGAGGGGATAGTGTTTGTCTTAACATGGTTTTGAGAAGAGCTTATGATAGCAAGGGGCGGCTGTGGCCACTAATCTTAGGGTTGGCGGTTCGATTCCCGGCCCAGGTGACTCCACATGCCGAAGTGTCCTTGGGCAAGACACTGAACCCCAAGTTGCTCCCGATGGCAAGCTAGCACCTTGCATGGCAGCTCTGCTACCATTGGTGTGTGAGTGTGTGTGTGAATTGGTGAATGAGATTGGTGAATTTATAAGCTACGCTACACAAAGCTAGAACGAATTACGAATATTGAAAAGGAAGTATTGATTTCGGTTTATGCTTATGACTAATTAAAAACCTAGAGAAATTGTTTCTGTCTGTTTTATTTTATTATAGTGTCTTTTTCCAGGATTCTCCATCTTTGTGTGTGTGCGTTAAATCCTGATGTTTGAGTTGAGAAAGACTTAACTTGAGGAGTTACCTAATGTCCCATCCATAATGCCTCTATAATATACAGTACAGTATATGGGCTGGTGAAATGCTTGGGGCTTGTTGGTGTTCTAGTGTGATCAAATAGTGTGATAAGGGCGGCTGTGGCGCAGGTGGTAGAGTGGGTTGTCCACTAATCATAGGGTTCGATTCCCAGCCCGGATGACTCCACATGCCGAAGTGTCCTTGGGCAAGACACTGAACCCCAAGTTGCTCCCGATGGCAAGTTAGCGCCTTGCATGGCAGCTCTGCTACCATTGGTGAATGGGTGAATGACACACAGTGTAAAGCGCTTTGGATAAAAGCGCTATATAAGTGCACCATTTATTTATTTCTTTATTTATAAGGAAATATCAGCCCTATATTCAAGGTTTAAGTCAAAGAATTGACAAACACAATTAGGTAGTTGGAACAATGTGAAGATGGCAGACTTTAAGGACATTATTGTAAGTACATGAATTAAACTGGATCTGAAGCACAATGGTCTAGTCAAAGATCAGCTGTTCAGCCACCAATTCCATTTGTTTTGCTGCACAAGTTGTTACACAGCCAATGGCAAACTGAAAGGGCATTGTTTTCACAATGGATAACACATGGCAATTGTATAAGTTACTTTCATTAATGTAATGTGTTCTTACTAAATTCCCAGGGAAACAAGTCCGAACTAAACTGTCCCAAGCTTTCAATCACTGGCTCAATGTACCTGAGGATAAACTTCAGGTAAGAGCATGTTTATCTTAAAATAATAATAATGATGTGTCTTTGGAGATATTAGTATATTAAAAAAGCAGAAAAAAAGTGTTATTTTATTTAAGTAACATTTTGTAGTGTTCCCCATCTTTGTGTGTGATGTCATGACTTAATATTTATTATGATGTATATTGCAGCACACTCTGCAGATTAATTCAAACGCTGTCCTTATCAAAGTGAAATACAACAAGGAAAAATTTCGAATACATAAGAAAACCTTGGGAGAATCTGAAGACTGGAGTAGTAAAAACTTATTCTGGTATTGGGTGTAGACTATTTCAGCACTCTAGGCACTTTTTTTTGTTGTTTTGTCTACTTCCATCTGATCATTTTGAACTGCAATATCATGATGAATTACAGTTATATAAAAGTTGACCACCATTGCTTTCACTGAACCTGCAAACTAATGATACTGTTTCAGTTTATGCTCATTCCTAATAAATCAGACATTTCCTCTTCTATAGTTATTGTATTCACGTCTAAATAGAAATATAGCTAGTATACAAATGTCGTGTCTGTAGGACCATGGTGCAACACATAACAGCATAGTAGTACAGTAAATAAGTCTAGATAAAGTGCAAATACAGTGTGAGGTGGGAGCAAGACAATAAGTACACATAACAAAACACACAGAATAATAAATACAGAGAACAGTGAATACACAACAATACAATAGATAAACAGTGCAGTGAGAACACAACAGTGTTCTGTGGGAAAGCTAATGCAAGGATGGGCCACAATGAGCGTATCAGCAATACTGGCAGCAATGTTAACAGCAAAAAGCGTGTCATAAAAAGAAAGTGTCTAATGCATCATTGTAAAGTGTGGTGGGCAGTAGTATTGAGTCATACTGTCTTAGGGTTTTGGCTAGGAAGAAACTGTGCCTGGTGGTGGTGGCACGGATATTCCTGTACCTTCTGCCAGATGGCAGGAGGATGAAGAGTCTCTGTGAAGGGTGGGAGGGGTAGTCAGGATGCTCTCTATCATCCCTCTGTAGAAGGTAGTGAGGATGGGAGGGGGAGGTTCTGTCTCTTCAGCCTCCATAGGAAATTGAGACGCTGTTGGGCCTTCTTGGCTGGGTAGGTGGTGTTGAATGTCCAGGAGAGGTCATGTGCATGTCAGGGGCCACATGACCACAAAAAAAATCTTCACCAGGGTTAGCCACAAAGCAGGAACAAGTGAGAGATAATTGTTTGTACATTTATAGATATTTAATGTTGATGGCAATTGCAAAATATATTAAATAATCCCAAAATGTAAGAAAATACCAAAATAAAAATTATCCAAAAAAAATGCAAAAAGTAAGGAAATTAACACAAATAATTAAACAGAACTTTCCCTCTTTTCCCCCTCGTTTTTAAATCATTTATGAATGAGTGCCCATTTTTATTTCGCAATTCAGGGGCAGCAATTGCTTGAATGGTGATTTCATTATTATTCTTAATGAAAAACACAACAACAAAACAGTACAATGACCAACTCACCTATATTAAACATAGAACTTAAAAATAAATAAATAAATTTCCGCCTTTGTATTGTCAGTCAGCTCACCTCACTCTTGTTGCATAATAAATTAAATCTGATCTGTACTGTGATTCAGACTCATTTGGTCCATGCTGAATTGAGCAGATGTGTTAAGTTTTTAATTGTAGCGTCTGTTCTCTATCTGAACTAAATGATTTTTACTACTATAAAAAAGCAAAAAGACAGTGGTGGCGGTGACGCTGTGTTCAAGTGATGCAGCAGAACACCGTATAACACCGGGAACACCTGATCTCCATACCCAAGAAGGCTAAATAATGGTGGCCACACAAAATTTTGACACTTTGGGCCTAATTTGGACATTTTCACATAGGGGTGTTCTCCATTTTTGTTGCCAGTGGTTTAGACATTAATGGCTGTGTGTTGTTATTTTGAGGGGACAGCAAATTTACACTGTTATACAAGCTGTATACTCACTACTTTACATTGTAGCAAAGGGTAATTTCTTCAGTGTTGTCACATGAAAAGATATACCGTAATTTCCGGACTATAAGCCGCTACTTTTTTCACATGCTTTGAACACTGCGGCTTAAACAATGATGCGGCTAATTTATGGAGTTTCATGCCGCCAAAACATTTAGCCTCGTCACATCGGACAAATGAAATTACCCAACAGGTCATAGTGGACCAATGAAACTGTTAGAATTAAATCTAACGCGCTCACACTACATTCTTCAGATCAGTCGTTTTGCGCTTCATGCACACCCCCTAATCAGGGAAAACGCACGAAGAAATGCATATTGGTTGACGTCATGTCTCCGCTCCGTCTTGTCATGTGTTGTCGAGTCACGTGTGTTTTGGTATTGCCCGCAGCTGTTAGCAGTTTGGCTGGTGTGTATATATACCGGGAGCCATGACACACACAAAGCGGGTAATTAGATATAGAGTTAGTAGATAGCAAATATAGTTAGAGTCTTTGTTCATGCCATGTTTGAGTTCATGTCAAGGCTAGTTAGCTTATAGCATAGCTTGTAGCCTAGTAGCTTATAGCATAGCTTATAGCCTAGTAGCGGATAGTATAGCTTAGAGTTGTATAGACATAGTTTAGAATATAGATGTAGAAGTGGTTTATAGAGTATAGATATAGAGTCTTTGGTCCATGTCCATGTTCATAGTCATAGTCACGTTTCATGACATAGTTAATGTTTAGGTTAGTTGGTTTAGTTAGCTTAGTTCATTGAGTTGGTCATGATTCTTGTTTCTCTTGAGTCTGCTCTCCTCTGTTTCTATAAAAAAAGGTCTCGTCCTAACTGCACTTGCATCCGTCCTGCTTCGTTTACGTCACGAATCGTGACAGTTACAACGTGGACACCTGCGGCTTATAGAGAAGTGCGGCCTATATATGTACAAAATTGTTTTTCTTTTTAAAATTAGCGGGTGTGGCTTATATTCAGGTGCGCTCAATAGTCTGAGAATTACGGTAATCAAATATTTAGAAAAATGTGAGGGGTGTACTCACTTTTGTGAGATACTGTACACAATAAAGGCATTCATTCATTCATTAATTCATTCACATGTTCAGTGGGGATCCATGATTTAAAAAATAGCGGCCCACAACAAGAGAGATAAGTTGAGATTCTCTCAATTTTATTCAAATTAGATATAACACACTAAAGCGAAATTCCCCCTCTCAAAACTTTAGTTCTTACCTGCAATTGGGTCCTACGCACTCTTTGACTCAAAAAATGGAGAAAAAAAAGTGTTTTTTTTCTTATTCTGTCATATGACCTTACATTACAGACATTACAAAGAAAAATACAACTTGGATGGAAATAGTAGAGATCCCTGGTGGATTGTTTATAGCTAGTACAGTTAGCTTGTGCTGCTAATCTATGAATAATTAATATGAAGCCTTTCACATAACATGTAAATCAGACAACCAATTTTCACACTGATTAGTACATTACTTAATTTGCGTTTAACTAGTTAGAAGAAGATATATTGATATTGTCTGGGTCAAAGAACTTCATTGTGAGATTGTGAGTGTTTTGAGTCACTGGGATATCTTCTCTGTAGTCAATTTATTATTCGATTGACCTTCTCACTGCAAAACGCAATGTGAAGCAGTATTAAACACCAATGGGCCCCATTTTCTTTTTTTTCCCTATCTGTAAATCCACGGTGGAAAAAAGAACCAAGGGGTCTCCCTTCCCCCAGCGGAGAGGTGGCGCATGCAGTCTGCCACGTTTCACAGCCATTAATACACAACCCTGCAATTCTATATTGAAACTAACAGTTCCCTGAATGTATTCCGGTATCTAAAGACTACTATTAACATTAATTAAATTAATTAAATATATAAACTAAAATAAAAAGGAAATTCAAGAGAAAGAGAAGTTTCGAGCTTGATTTAATACAGCTTAGATACAGTGAGGGGAAAAAAAGTATTTGATCCCCTGCTGATTTTGTACGTTTGCCCACTGACGAAGAAATGATTCGTCTATAATTTTAATGGTAGATTTATAATTTTTAGTCTATAATTTTAATGGTAGATTTATGTGAACAGTGAGAGACAGAATAACAAAAAAGAATCCAGAAAGACGCATGTCAAAAATTTTATAAATTGATTTGCATTTTAATGAGGGAAATGTATTTGTCCCCTCTGCAAAATATGACTTAGTACTTGGTGGCAAAACCCTTGTTTGCAATAACAGAGGTCAGACGTTTCTTGTAGTTTGCCACCAGGTTTGCACACATTTCAGGAGGGATTTTGTCCCACTCCTCTTTGCAGATCTTCTCCAAGTCATTAAGGTTTCGAGACATTTGGCAAACTCAAACCTTCAGCTCCCTCAACAGATTTTCTATGGGATTAAGGTCTGGAGACTGGCTAGGCCACTCCAGGACCTTAATGTGCTTCTTCTTGAGCCACTCCTTTGTTGCCTTGGCGATGTGTTTTGGGTCATTGTCATGCTGGAATACCCATCCACGACCCATTTTCAAAGCCCTGGCTGCGGGAAGGAGGTTCTCACCCAAGATTTGACAGTACATGCCCCATCCATCGTCCCTTTGATGCGGTGAAGTTGTCCTGTCCCCTTAGCAGAAAAACACTCCCAAAGCATAATGTTTCCACCTCCAAGTTTGACGGTGGGGATCGTGTTCATGGGGTCATAGGCAGCATTCCTCCTCCTCCAAACATGGCGAGTTGAGTTGATGCCAAAGAGCTCCATTTTGGTCCATCTGACCAGAACGCTTTCACCCAGTTGTCCTCATTCAGATGTTCATTGGCAAACTTTAGACGGGCATGTATATGTGCTTTCTTGAGCAGGGGGACCTTGCGGGTGCTGCAGGATTTCAGTCCTTCACGGCGTAGTGTGTTACCAATTGTTTTCTTGGTGACTATGGTCCCAGCTGTCTTGAGATCATTGACGAGATCCTCTCGTGTAGTTCTGGGCTGATTCCTCACTGTTCTCATGATCATTGCAACTCCACGAGGTGAGATCTTCCAGGGAGATTGACGGTTCAATTCAATTCATTTCAATTTTATTTTTATAGCGTTTTTTACAATAGTCATTGTCTCAAAGCAGCTTTACAGAAATAAAAAACAGGTATAAACAGTCAGAAACAGATAAAGAGAGACAAACAGGAACAGATAACAGAGACAAACAGGTAGAAAACAAATGGAATTTATCCCAACTGAGCAAGCCACTGAGTGGCGACGGTGGCAAGGAAAAACTCCCTAAGATGTTTTTTGAGGAAGAAACCTTGAGAGGAACCCGACTCAGAAGGGAAACCCATCCTCATCTGGGTAACACAGAATGTGAAGGTAACACAGATAATGTGAAAAATGAGAAGTATGGCCTTAGGAGCAGCCGTAGTCCCAACAGAAGATTTGGGCTCATCCAGAGGCAGAGGGGATCTGGATCTCCAATATCTCCATAAATTTTTGTGGGGCTCGGCAAAGAGAGAGAGAGAGAGGGAGAAAAACGATTAGGACTGTGAAGTAGTGAGATAGAATCTAGTCAGGGTAAGCTTGAGTAAACAAATACGTTTTAAGCCTAGATTTAAACACTGAGACTGTGTCTGAGTCCCGAACACTAATAGGAAGACTGTTCCATAACTGTGGGGCTCTATAAGCGAAGGCTCTTCCCCCTGCTGTAGACTTCACTATTCTAGGTAATATCAAATAGCCTGCATCTGCATGTGAGCCTGCATTTTGATCTGAGTAGGCGTGGCGGATCATATAAAACCAGAAGGTCGCTTAGATATTGTGGTGCAAGACCGTGCAGTGCTTTATAGGTTATTAGAAGTATTTTAAACTTAATGCGAAATTGGGGGGGGGGGGGGGGGGGGGGGGGGGGGGGGGGGGGGTGGGGGGGTTTTTTTTTTTTTGGAGGGGAGGAGGAGGGTTTTTGGCTAAGGGTGTTTTTTTAATTTTTTATGGAACAACCACACAGTAAGGCATTACAGTAATCTAACCTAGAGGTGACGAATGCATGAACCAGTATTTCTGCATCATGTAGTGACAGTATGTTTCTTATCTTAGAGATATTTCTGAGATGAAAGAACGCTATCCTAGTAATATTGTCTACATGAGCATCAAATAATAGACTGGAGTCAATAATCACTCCGTGGTCTTTAACTGCTGTACATGATGAAACAGAAAGACCATCCAGAGTTACTGTGTAGTCAGGAAGATTACTTCTAGCTACACGTGGGCCTAATAAAAGTATTTCTGTTTTATCAGAATTAAGTAAAAGGAAGTTAGTTAACATCCAACGTCTAATGTCATTTACACAATCCTCAACGTTACTTAGCTTCTGTCTGTCCTCTGGCTTCGCTGACACATACAGCTGTGTATCAGCAGCATAACAGTGGAAGCTAATTCCATGTTTACGAATAATTTGTCCTAGGGGTAACATATATAAAGTAAAAAGTAAAAAGCAGTGGGCCTAAAACAGAACCCTGGGGAACTCCAAAAGTAACCTCAGTACGCATGGAGAAATCACCATTTATATCTACGAACTGATACCGATCGGTCAGATAAGACCTGAGCCAGGAGAGGACTGTTCCCTTAATGCCAACAACATTTTCTAATCTATCAAGGAGAATAGTGTGATCTATGGTATCAAAAGCTGCACTAAGGTCGAGTAACACAAGAAGCGAGACACAACCCTGATCAGCGGTCAGAAGAAGGTCATTTACTACTTTAACTAGTGCTGTCTCTGTGCTGTGATGAGGTCTAAATCCTGACTGATACATTTCATGAATGTTGTTCCTTTCTAAGTATGAGCATAACTGCTTTGCTACTACTTTTTCTAGAATCTTAGAGATGAAGGGGAGATTCGATATTGGTCTATAACTGGATAATTGAGATGGGTCGAGGTCAGGTTTTTTTTTATCAATTGTTTAATGACTGCTAATTTTAGAGATTTAGGTACATAGCCAATGGTTAGGGAAGAATTTACTATATTCAAAAGTGACTTAACTACTCCTGGACAAATCTGTTTAAACAAACATGTGGGTATGGGATCTAGTATGCAGGTTGATGAATTAGCTGATGAGAATAGTGTAGCTAGGTCGGTCTCTATAAGCGGAGCAAAACACTCTAAACATTGATCCGGTATTGCCACATTGTCATCTAATGGGTTTGTTATATTGATTGACGGTTCTTTTGTGTTTCTTCCATTTGCGAATAATCGCACCAACTGTTATCACCTTCTCATCAAGCTGCTTGTTAATGGTCTTGTAGGCCATGTTTCCAGTGTGGGGAAGAGGGACATTACAAACGAAGCTGCTCATGGTCCCCCAGTCCACCCACGAGTCACCCTACAAATACTGCTGCCTAAACGGTCCCCCAAAGTCACAATCACAATGAATATACAGAGCAGAGTCCATCTATTGTACATGTGAGCAGAGCTAAGAGTCGAGGTTCCAGTTTTGCATTTGTTTATTTATTCATTTTCATATGATTCATTTACATGTGATTCATATTCATGCATGTGATTCATTTAGGGTTCCAGTTTAATAATCTTGCTTACTGTTGATGGCATACCACTTAATGCAGTTATAGACACTGGTGCTGAGGCTACAATCATGTCTGAGGAGACATGCAGCAAATTACCGTTAACCCATTAAATCATCTTCCAGACTGAAGAACGTGTGTCTCTGCAATGCAGAAACTGGAAGGGAGATGTCAACAGGCGGAGTGAAAGTGGAATTCAAAATTGGCACAAAAGTGTTGGAGTGGAAAGTTTGCGTTGCACCAATTCGTGACGCCCTGCTCCTGGGCTTTAATTTTTTTTAAAGCTGCTGATTTCAACATACATGCCTCTGGTAAAAAATTTTCATGAGCTCTGAACTCATCCTATCCTATATATCTGATGGCAAGGGGCCAGACAATGCCATTACAAGAGTGATTTCACTGTGCTGCCAAAGTGTGATGTCTAGTTTGGGGTGTGGTAGACATCTCAAAACCAGAACTCCAGGCAGTTGTCAAATTTACTAGACCGTTTCGTCACTATTTGTTGGGGTCTAACTTCATACTGCAGACAGATCACAACAGTCTAACGTGGCTATACAGGTTTAAGCGACCAGAAGGTCAACTTGCTCAGTGGTTTGAAGAACTCAGCCAGTACAACTTTGTCATCAAACATAGGCCGGGTGTACACCACTCCAACGCTGACGCACAATCCCGAAGGAATCTGGATGTGGAACTTTGTGACTGTTATCAAGCAGGAAAAGAGCTAGATAACTTAACATGCAAGGGCTGTCCTTTCTGTCAAAAGCCCCACCACCAATGGGTCAGATTCAACGTTGGTGTTGATGTTATCCCCTTGGCAATAAAACGTACATGCTCTCTTGATGATCAGAATGAGGGTAGTTGCACTGACACTCCGTCAGGTTAATGCAGTAGGTGATGACAATCCAGGTCCTTCCACAAAATGGCTGCAACCACTGGGCGTCAATGGTCTCAGGGAAGAATAGTTGGCTGACCAAAATCTGTCACTTCTCCATAAAAGAATGTCTGATGTTTCTTTGCCTGCTAAAGAAGAGGTCATGATGCAGAGCCTAGCAGTTCGCAAATACTGCCCATGTTGGTCTCAAGTGGAGGTGCGAGATGGGATCCTATACTACTGTTGGGACCATGTCACGGGAGATACAGTATGCCATCCCTATGCTTACTTGTTCCTGTTTCCCTAAAGAATGCGGTTCTCCAAGCTTGACACAATCCAGCACAAGCAGGTCATGCAGGGGAGGAAAAGACACTCATGCACTCATTATCACTGGTATATTATGGGGAACTATGTATGCCTTTTTGACAAAAAGTGCCCACAAGAAAACCAGTCTAATGGGCAGGGCCAAGCTTCGGAACTACCAGGCTGGAGCACCTATGGACCGACTCCACATTGATGTCCTGAAACCATTCCCGGAATCTAAGTCAGGCAACAGGTACGTCCTTGTCATAATTGACCAGATTACCCTCTGGGTAGAGGCGTTCCCTTTACCTGAACAAGGAGCTGAGACAACAGCAAAGAGGTTGGTATTCGACTTCATCTCCTGTTTTGGGGCTTCCCTCAAGATTCACACATGGTCGGAACTTTGAGAGCTCACTGTTCATGGAAGTTTGTTGCCTGTTACAAGACACCAAGATCCAGACCATGCCATATCATCCAGCTTCGAACAGACAAGTGGAACAATTCAATAGAATGCTATTGCAGATGATATGGTGTTACGTGGACCAAAGTCACCGGAATTGGGATGAACATCTTCCATTACTTACTGCGGCATACAGGTGCACTGTGCATTCAGCAACAGGTTTCACACCAAATCGACTGATGCTGGGGCGAGAGGTTTTCCAGCCACATGACATCTGGCTAGGGACAGCTGAGTTTAGCAGGGAAGCTAAAGGTACACCTGAGTTTATCCAGGAACTGCAAGCTAACCTTCAGCAAGCTCATGAAGTGGGACGCCAGAACTTACACTCTGCTCAGACTTGCCAGAAGAAGGTCTCGGACTTAAGAGCCAGAGAGAAGTCCTACCAAGTAGGTGATTTTATTTGAGTAAGAGTCAGTAGTAAGAGAAAAGGCTACAGTCCAAAATTCCAAGCCCCGTGGCAAGGACCATTCATTGTCACAGCATGTCTTGGACCAGTGCTCTACCGAGTCGGGGACAGATGAAGTGAGAAAGTGCTGCATCATGATCGCTTACAACCCTATCTAAGTGACCATATACCTGCCTGGATGCAGCGTCTGTGACACAAACACACTTGCACCGAGGAAGGCCACCTAGTTCCAATAACGGCTCAAGTACGTGTAGTCATGGACGCAGAAGCAGCGAACCATTCAACCATTGATAACTCTGTGGCAGAGGAGCCTCCGCCCCTTTTTGCCATGGACTCTAACTGTGATCTCAATCCCTGTGAAAAAGGGGGAACAAAGACAAAAATGGGGGCGGCTTGTACGAGTTCCAAGTCGTTATATGGACTGAAAAAAAAAAAGGTAACCATTTACCCTCAGTGGTGCAGAAGGGACTCTGCAGAGATAATAAAAAATTGGGGGTGTGATGATGTAGTGTTAATTACAGTTGTTGAGCTACAGTTATTTTATATGTCTTAATAATGAGTCTGGTATTAGCCAATCAGATATGGCTACGACATTATACCGGAACTAGGTGACTGTGTTGTATTGTTTTCTAAGGCAGTATGCTCGTAGGCTCCGGTGCGGATGGTCGTTGACAAATCCATCAGCACTGGGCACGAACATAACTCCGTTGTTGTACGTTGATGTTATAATTTCAAGTTGAGGGGGCATTTTTGGGTTTTTTTTGTTTACTTGTTTGTTTTTAAACCATTTGTAAGCAGGGGATTAGAAGTTGCGACATCACCTCAAATGCTGCATTAGACTCTCGGTTGCAACTTCCAACCTCCAACCAGTAAAACCCAAAGAAAACACCCCTGAACGTTAAATTATATGGTCAATTTGAGGTTGACATCTTCTCGACTACTAGCTCTTGCCCGTTTATGGAAGGAAAATATGGCTGCTCAAATCATCAGAAGTATACAAATTAACACTTCTTACCTTTAAATGAGTTATGCTATGCACTTGAACATTCATGGAGTTATCTAATCAGCCACTCATATGGCAGCAGCACAATGCAAAAAATCATGCAGATACAGGTCAAGAACTTCATGTTCACATCAAACATCAGAATGAAGAAAGTGTGATCTGTGATATTGATCGTGGTATGGATGTTAGAACCAGATGTGCTGGCTGGTTTGAGTATTTCAGAAACTGCTGAGCTCCTGGGATTTTCATGCAGAACAGTCTCTAGAGTTTACACAGAACGTGACAAAAACCAAAAGACATTGAGTAAGTGACATTTCTGTGGGTGGAAACACCTTGTTGATAATAGAAGTCAGAGGAAAATGGCCAGATTATTTATTTTTTTTTTTTGAACTGCCAGGAAGGATACAGTAACTCATATAATCCCTCTTTACAACCATGGTGAGCAGAAAAGCATCTCAGCATGCACATAACATTGAACCTTGAGGTGGATGGGCTACAATAGGAGAAGACCACATCAAGTTTCACTTCTGTCAGCCAAGAACAAGAATCTGAGTCTATCAAGGGCACAGGCTCATCAAAACTGGGTAGTTGAAGATTAGAAGAAAAAAGCAACGAGTCTGTCCCCATGATAGCCTCAGATTCTTGTTCTTGGCTGACAGAAGTGAAACTTGATGTGGTCTTCTCCTATTGTAGCCCATACACCTAAAGGTTTGATATGTTGTGCATTCTGAGATACTTTTCTGCATCAGTTGTAACGGTTGTGAAGAGTGCTTATTTGAGTTACTATAGACTTCCTGTCAGCTCAAACTTGTCTGGTTATTCTCCTCTGATTGCTCTCATCAACAAATTTTCAGCCTGCAGACCTTCTGCTCACAGGATTTTTTGTTTCTGTTTTTTGCACCATTCTGTGTGAACTCTAGAGACTGCTGTATGTGAAAATCCAAGGAGATCAGCAGTTTCTGAAATGCTCAAACAAGCCCATCTGTTACCAACAACCATACCACGGCTGAAGTGACAGAGGTCCCATTTTTTCCCATTCTGATGTTTGATGTGAACATTAACTGAAGCTCCTGACCTGTATGTGCATGATTTTATTTATTGGGCTACTGCTACATGACTCACTGATTGGATAATTGCATAAATGAGTAGGTGGTATAGGTGTTTCTGTTAAAGTGACCAGGTTCGAATTCGGTGTTCGATGGAGTAAGACGTGAAGTTTGAGTCCCCTGCTGATTTCGATCTGCTGATTTGTAATTAATTAGCACTTTCTTTTGTAATATAATATTTTTATATATAATTTATATATAAAATATTATATACATAGTATATTTTGACTTATTCTACTTCGTTTCCTTATTTGTACTTTTAACTCGGTGGTTCGTTAAAGATGTCGGGGAAAAACTTGAAACCCGGTGGTAGCATTCAGACAAAACTGAGGTCTGGAGGGCGCACCGCGAGCGCGTTTCCTCGTGAATCCGCGCCCGTGCCTCCTGCCCAGGAATCCGTAGCTGCGCTACCTTCGCCCTGTGAACCCGCGGTCTCATCCGCGTCCCCGAGTGGTGGCTCTGACTTCGCCGCATTCATTGAGTTGCTGGCTGTAATGAGGAAGGACAACGCTGATTTTAGGAAGGAGTTTCAGGATCATCTGAAGCACCAGGAGACTATCTATGAGAATCTTCAGAAGACTCTCAGGGATGCGCTGTCTACTATCCAGCTTGACCTGCAGGCCATGAAAACACAGCTGGCTAGTGATAAAGTCGCTACCGAGGCCACCATATCAACACTGAAAGGTACTGTGGGGGAAATGGGGCACGCGCTCTCTGGTTGCACCGATGATATCGTTCATATGAAGACTACTATCGAGTCTCTCACTGCGACCCGCTATGGAATACTTCATCCAGCTCGGCTTCGCATTACATATAACGGTGTCCAGAAGGACTTTATTTCACCGGAGGAAGCAGCAGAATACGTGAAACTCTTAAAACCGGGGTGAACTGCATCACCTTCACAGTGTAGTGTTCCTTATTTATTTATTTATTTATTTGGTATTTATTTTATTTATTATTTTATTTATTTTATTATTATTATTATTTGTTTATTTATTTATTTTCTCTGATAATATTCTTTATTCAAATGTATTCTTTATTCTTTATTCTAATTTATTCTTTATTCTAATATTATTTATTTTAATTTCTATTTTATTATCATCTTGTTATTCTCTTCTTGTATTTTATTTTAATATGTTACACTGTGTAATATTATTAGGTATAAGTCTTTAAAAGGTATGGACATTATATTTGTTAAAGTGCGCAGACTATTTAGTAGATTTGAAGTCAGCAGGGGACTTTTTTCGTACTGGATTTTTTTATTTTAGTAATTTTTTTTTTTAGCTTACTCTAGGTCCACTTTGTGGACAACCCTAGGGGTGATACACTGCTGTCTCCTTTTTTATGGAGACTTTGGGTGTGTGTCCCTCTTCAGCTCCAATTGGCTATTTATATTCTTATTTTTACTTTAGTTTTTGGGTTTTATAATTTTTATATAACCAGCAACAGCTATTGAGTAGCCGCCATAAGCCGTGAGCGGGGGGAGGGGATTTCTTTTTTTTTTTTTTTTTTTATTAAATTATTTTTTTTTTAATTAATTAAGTAATTAATTGATAATGATAATGATGGTGACAATGATTATTGTTATTATTGTTATTATTTTTTCTCAATGAAATATTTGGGGAAGGGAGGGGAGAAAAGGTAAATGAATTACATGAATATGAAACACATGAAAATGAATTATATGTAAATTAATTACATGAATATGAATCACATGCATGAATATGAATCACATGAAAATGTATCATATGTAAATGAATCACATGAAAATGAATCACATGTAAATGAATCCCATGAATGAATATGAATGACATAATAATGAATTACATGTAAATTAATCACATGAATATGCATGAATATGAATCACATGAAAATGTAAATGAATCACATGAAAATTAATTACATGTAAATGAATCACATGCATGAATATGAAATACATGAAAATGAATCATACGTAAATGAATCACATATAAATGAATCATATGAAAATTAATAAATAAACAAAGGCAAAAAAAAAAGTGACCAGCGAGTGCATATACAAGTGTTTAGATCAATCAGTATATGCGTATTCACTTGAACATTAACTATACAGTTTGAGGAGGAAATTATACACCACTCATCAGAACTAGGTAGCTAGCTTCTTGCTAACAAAAGATTAAGATGGAGGCATCCATGTCTCCCCCAACCCCCCCATCTGTTGAACGTGCCAAGGTGGAAAATGACGTAATTCCAAACAGCTACATTTTGGCCAGAATCCTTTCTTCTCTGAGCTAAATTTCCACTTTCCATATTCTTGTATTTTATTATGTTTCACCTTTGATTTACTGGTCTCTGTCTATTGTTTATTATTGGGTATTTATAAAAGCCCTTTACAGTAGTGTTAAAAAAAATACACATGTACTTCTGTTTAAATCAAAGTAACCAAAGATGTCAGATTGATGAAGCAAAGTCCTAGTTTATATCTCTTTTTCTCTTGCAGGTAATCATTGAGGTAACAGAAATGTTGCACAATGCCAGTCTCTTAATTGATGACATCGAGGACAGCTCCAAGTTGCGGCGTGGTTTCCCTGTAGCTCACAGCATCTATGGTGTACCATCCGTTATAAACTCTGCAAACTATGTCTACTTCCTGGGCCTGGAGAAGGTGCTGACGCTGGAACACCCTGAGGCTGTGCACGTGTTCACTTGCCAGCTCTTGGAGCTACACCGTGGGCAGGGCCTGGATATCCATTGGCGTGACACCTACACTTGCCCAAGCGAAGCAGAGTACTGTGAAATGGTACTGCGTAAGACTGGCGGATTATTCGGCCTAGCAGTGGGCCTCATGCAGCTCTTCTCAGAATGGCACTGTGACCTCAAGCCTCTTCTAGACACACTCGGGCTCTTGTTCCAGATACGTGACGACTATGCCAATCTCTGCTCACGTGAATATGGTGCGAACAAGAGCTTCTGTGAAGATCTGACCGAGGGCAAATTCTCCTTTCCCACCATTCACGCCATCCGTACACAGCTCCATAGCACACAGGTGCAGAACATCCTACGTCAGCGCACTGAAGATGAAGATGTTAAGCGTTACTGTGTTGATTATTTGGAGAAGGTGGGCTCCTTTGAGTACACCAGGCAGAAGCTGCATGAGCTAGAGAAGGAGGCATACAGGCTGATTGCAGAATTAGGGGGGAACCCAGAGCTGGAGGGACTTATAGAACATCTCAGCCACATTTACAAGGAATGAGAGGAAACACATTCTTCTAATCACAGTTTTCAGATAAATACTCTCCAAAGAAGAGATCTTTGTCACTCCTGAATTTCTTATACCTCTCTGTGGAATCCTCTCCCTTCATTTGTCTGTTACCCCATGTTTTTGCAAAAGTGAGATTAAATGGTTTTCAATATTGCATTTCTTTCCCCCAAGTAATTCACCAATTTTTTTTTATAAATGAGTAAATCACCTTAGTTTTGGTATACATTATAATAATTGACCTATAGTAATTTTCTTACAGTCTAAAGATTAATTAAGCTTTCTGTTGTGACTGCGTCATACGAGGGCAGCAAAAAACTAAGCAAACAGCATAACAAATGAAGCCCAAATGTCTTCAGTGTATAGTAGAAACAAAATAATTGACCATGCCCTTCCAATAATTTCAGAGGAGACCGTAAATGTGCTAATGAAAGAAAGTTTACAAAACATTTTCATTAAACACGATTAGTTTAAGGTGGAATTTACTTTTTGTTTTTATACACGGTCAATCCACAGTGCAGTGAACAGTGTAGTAACTTTACAATAAATTAACGAAGCAAGTATTATTCACTGCACCAAATCAAAAAGATAAGTTGCTGTCCCAGTTTGTTTGTTTGTTTCTGTTTATATTTAGATGGCAGCTATTGGAGTTGTGTTCAAAATCCAGCATATGTGCAGTAAATACACATTTATATATTTGACAGTATTTCACACTTTAAGTTTTACTTCCTTGACTTGTGGTTCCATTAAATCTGAATAAATTTTGGCTCAATTTCTTTTTGAAAATACAGCTTTGATGAAAGTCTTAGAAGGTTCTATATATATATATATATATATATACAGATCAACATTTAATTCTTTTTTTTTTTATAAATATTTTTATTGGGAGAGATGGCACATTGGAAAAACTAACAAACAGACTTTAGTACACTGAGACCCAAGCATAAGAGGAGAAGAGAAAAAAAAAGAAGGCACAGAAATTTGTGTCGTCTCAGTGATTAAACAAAATGGGAGCCAACCCCCCTTTTTTTTTTTTTTTGTACAAATTAGAACACACGCATACGTCCAAACTCACCAAATAGAAACAAAGAGAAAAGTAATAAAAATAGATAATTAAAAACAAAAATGACGGAGAAGAGAAAAGAAAAAATAAATAAGAAAAATAAATAAATAAAATAAAATAAAATAAAAAATTAAGGGGATACTAGCCAAAATAAACGGGCGGGGGGGTTTCTCAATCTGAAGGCAAAGATGGCAAAGATTTGAAGAAAGTTAAGAAAGGCTGCCACTTTCTGTGAAACTTGCCAGCATCGGCTCCCCGAGAGTACCTAATTTTTTCCAACTTTAGAAGAGACATAACATCCCTAAGCCACTGAGTACTGGAGGGAGGCTTCGTGGATTTCCAATGGAAAAGAAGGCGCCGTCTTGCTAATAAGGAAGTGAACGCCAAGAGATCTAATTGGGCCGAATTGTACCTGTCATAATCCTCCGGAAACCCAAATATGGCAATATGGGGAGAGGGTTTAACAGTAATGGACAGTATTTCTGAGATGCTATCAAAATAATTCTGCCAAAAGGAGAATAACAATGGGCAAGAGTAGAACATGTGAGTGAGATTGCAGGGAGAGGCGTGACATTTATCACAGCGGTCAATGACGGTGGGATAAATCTGTGACAGACGGGTTTTGGAGAAATGAATCCTGTGTAACACCTTCAACTGTATCAAAGAAAGACGAGCACAAACTGTGCTCTTGTGGATCTTGCTAAGGGCACCGTCCCACCAGTCTTCATGCAGTGTCAACCCCAATTCCCCCTCCCAAGCAACCTTGATTTTAATGATAGGTGAGCTGTCGTAGGATAAAAGTTTATTGTAAATTCCTGAAATACGAGATTTCTGAAGAGGATCAGACAAGAGAAAATCATCCCACAGTTGGCTTAGGGGTAAGGAGGGAAAAGAAGGAAACAGCGATTTTGCACAGTGTCTAACTTGGAAATAACGAAAAAGATGTGACGGTGGAAGCTGAAATTCGCTCGACAAATCTGCAAAACTACGAAAAGCCCCATCCTTATCGAGATCTTTGAAAGTTTTGAGACCTTTGTCATGCCAGATAGCAAATGTGGGGTCTGATATTGCTGGTTGAAATGAGTGATTTTTCAGTAATGGAGTTAAGGGAGACGCGGAGACGAATTTGAAATTCTTCCTGAACTGGTACCAAATTTTTAGAGCTGCACGAACCACAGGGTTGTCTGTAAAGCCAGAGAAGTTGGTAGAAGTGGAAGAGGTAAGCAGAGCCATCCTCAAATTTACAAAGCTTCCGTCTGTCATCTGGCTTTGCTGAAACATACAACTGTGTATCATCAGCATAACAGTGGAAGCTAATTCCATGTTTGCAAATAATTTCTCCTAGGGGTAGCATATATAAAGTAAAAAGCAGTGGGCCTAAAACAGAATCCTGTGGAACTCCAAAAGTAACCTCAGTACGCATGGAGAAATCACCATTCACATCTAAGAACTGATAATGATCAGTCAGATAAGACCTGAGCAATATGCATGCTTGTGCACACTTGAAAAGGTTCAAAATGTGTGCCAAATCTCTAGACATTCAATTAATAACAACCTATAGGTTCAATAGAGTAAAGCTTAAGAATGTAAAAGAATTTACCTGTGAGGGCGAGTCCACATACAGCAATTTGGTAGGACTTACAGTTTTCTCTTTCCTTCTTTTTTTCCTCAGTAAAATTTACTTGTAAAAATTAGTAAAATTTATGATGGAATGAGTCATGCCAGTTGATAACCTGTTGCAAAAATGCTATGCCTCTTGTGCTTTTTAATAAGTACTCTATTTTAGTTTTGAAGCTGTGATCTAAGAAACACCAATATCTTTGCTGTCTCACAGGCAAGGTTTCTGGAACTTCTTGTAAGAAATCGCTCAATGGAATACACGTATTTCTTATATAATTGACTCCCTTCCACAGAGACAGCAATACACAATGACTTTAGAAAATTCTAATTTACCTTCAGGCTGTTTCTTGATGATTCCTATCACTCATTGGTAAGGCTGCATCAATCTTTCGCTTTGCACTATAAAGAGCAAACCGCCTTCGTGTCAACATGGACTTCAGGGTGAAACTTTCCCACGGCATCCTCCAGTTTGCTTGTTGAAAGCTGAAAGACTCACGCAGCCCAAACAGGGATGCCAAATTAAGTGGAAATTAGACAACACTCACAGACCAGAAAGATGGTAAATACAGAATAGAATAAAGCAGGATAGAATAATGAGAGTGTTCTGAAGCGCTTGTGCTGAACCATTACTATATATGAAACCCAGAGCATGACACACTTCTGTGTACTGATAAGAAGCAGTTTGATGCAGTTCCAACAGGCTTCAGGGTTTAGAAGCTGTACAGACGAACCTTGAACAAAAAAAAAATGTTTGTGTCTCTGTAAGCAGATAAACATTCTGTACTGATCCAAGTGACATGCTATGGCCTTCTTAGGCATTATCCTCTGATGAGAATGAACGGACCAAGGACAAAACTATTACCAAGTAAAAATTTATCATTTATGTCACAACGCTTACCGTACAAGCACACTGGGAAAAATTACAGAAAATGGCAACAAGGTTAGCTCTGCCCCGACTCGTTGAGAAGAAAAGTGGTAAGAGTTGAATATGGAAATACTTTGCATTTGAGGCAGATGACAATGGACATATAATTGATGCTTTGAAGCAAACGATGCCATCATTCGCTTCAAACAAAGGGAGGAAACACCTAGAATTTGGCAAAGCACCTGAAAGACAGGCACCCCGATCTCTTTAAAGAATTCAAGGTGAGTGAGTTTCAAGTCATATTAACATCTGTAGGGAATTTAGCCAGGGGCGGGCGGAGCACAGACACACAGGAGGCCGTTTTAAAGTTACGCGTGGAGGGATCTTTATTTGCAACTGTCTGTGAGGGGAGTGCGGGTGTGCGTGTGTGTGTGGGTTAAAGTGCGATTGGGCGATGAGGGTCTCAGCCATCTGCGGTTACAGCCAAGGGGCAGAGCGGTCACTCGTGTCGGAGTCACCTGAAACCAGAAAAAACACACAACAGCGATTAGCAGACAGCTACGTGTCAACAAAATCACCTAAAACAAGCCTGAGATTTGCGCACATGCTTGGAGATACTTCTCTCTCTTCTGTGAGTGGAATATCACCCTTTTATATTGTCCCCTCTCTTGCTGAATGGTGGAATTCTTCCGTGCCGCGCACCATTCACCGGCCGTGTGTGTGTCGGTGGCCCCGTGCTCTCTGGCCATCCAAAACATTGGTGGCGCTGAAGCGGAGCTGTGTCTTTAGCGCAACCACGGCAGTCGCGGGCAGAGCGATCTTTGTTTCTTGTGCGGCGGCCGCTGGCCTGTCGCCACACTACCCCCTCAGCTCCAAGCCCAATGTTGTTGTTTGTCAGGCCCACAGTGCATCCCTTCGAGAAAGGCCATCTGCATTTCCATGGTGGGTCCCTGCCCAGTGCTGGACCTGGAAAGAGAAATCATGTAACGAGAGGAACCATTGGGTTACCCTAGCATTAGTGTCCTTGGCCTTCGCCATCCATTGCAGTGGGGCGTGGTCTGTCACCAGGATGAAGTGCAGACCGGTCAGGTAGTATCTCAGCTCCTCAATGGCCCACTTTATCGCCCGGGCCTCTCTTTCCATGGCCGAATACTTCCTCTCAGCTGGGGACAATATTCGGCTGATATAGAGGACCGGGTGTTCCTCTCCGCGAAGGTCTGCGAGAGAATAGCACCCAGCCCAGTCTCGGAGCCATCTATGTGTATGGTGAATAGAGGGCGAAGTCTGGGTTGTGTAGCACTGAATTCTCTGCAGAATCTGAACTTCATCCCCAAACTTTTGGCCTCCTACCTCGCGGAGTGCCGGCAGATGCGTCATGCTGCTCCTGATGTCCTCCAATGTCCAGAGTCTGTGAACTAGCATAGGGCCTCCTTTTCTACAGAATTGTTCCATGCCGCACATCATCGGTCGTGTATGTCAGTAGCCCCACCCCGCTGCCATGTGCTCTCTGGCCATCCAAAACATTGCTGGCGCTGAAGCGGAGCTGTCCCTTCAGTGCCACCACGGCAGTTGTGGGAGGAGTGATCTTTGTTATTTGTCGCCTCACATCATACAAACTGCAAAACTTCTAATCCTTATCCTGAAACACAGGCCATATATTATGTTTGAGGCAACTGCCATTGTTGCTGTGAAACCAGCTAATTTTATGCTTCATGTAATGTTTGCGATAGCCAATTATTTGTTAACGATGCTAATGAATTGCAACATTGTATACTACCTCCTAATGGGCCACCATGCATCACCATTCAGCCTGTGTCCTGTCAGCAAAATGTAGCCTAATGTAACTAGATTAGATAATTATTTTAATGTTAATGGTTTTAATAAATCTTTCGGACTGAGACTGTCAGTGAATTTAAAGTAATGCTTGCATTCAGAGTCTAAGGTGTGTGTGTGTGTGTGTGTGTGTGTGTGTGTATGTGTGTGTGTGTGTGTGTGTGTGTGTGCGTGTGTGTACGCGTGTTTATGAGTGCACCTTAGCACCTGTAGACTACACTGTTTTAGTCGTTGTCAGACAGTATGTTTGATAACTAAAATCTCTGTCCCCCCCCCCCCCCCCCCCCCCTCTCTCTAGTATCAGCCAGAGGAGGATGTCCACCAAGAGAGTCAGGAGACATTAACAGAGCTAACCTTAACAGAAGCTCTTCAAAGGCACATAAAATATGACAAAAACTCAAAAGAAGCAAGGAAATTGGATAGGGCTGTTGCTGAATTCATATGCATTGATCAAGTTTCTGTCTACACTGAAGAAAAGCATGGATTCCAGCAAATGCTTCAGCAGTTCAACCCCAGATACAGTGCATCCGGAAAGTATTCACAGTGCTTCACTTTTTCCACATTTTGTTAGCTTACTCTGTTAGCCTTATTCCAATATGGATTAAATTCATTATTTCCTAAAAATTCTACAAATAATACCCCATAATGACAACGGGAAATAAGTTTGTTTGAAATCTTTGCAAATTTATTTAAAATAAAAAACAAAAAACACACATGTACATAAGTATTCACAGCCTTTGCTTTGACACTCAAAATTGAGTTCCGGTGCATCCTGTTTTCACTGATCATCCTTGAGATATTTGATTTGAACCTTGATTGGAGTCCACTTGTGGTAAATTCAGTTGATTGGACATGATTTGGAAAGGCACACATCTGTCTATATAAGGTCCCACAGTTAACAATGCATGTCAGAGAACAAACCAAACCATGAAGTCCAAGGAACTGTTTGTAGACCTCCGAGACAGAATTTTATCGAGGCACAGATCTGGGGAAGGGTATAGAAATATTTCTGCAGCATTGAAGGTCCCAATGAGCACTGTGGCCTCCATCATCCATAAATGGAAGAAGTTTTGAACCACCAGGACTCTTCCTAGAGCTGGCGGCCCTGCCAAACTGAGCAATTGGGGAGAAGGGCCTTAGTCAGGGAGGTGACCAAAAACCCAATGGTCACTCTGAGAGAGCTCCAGCATGTCTCTGTGGAGAGACGAGAACTCACCTCTGCAGCACTCCACCAATCAGGCCTGCAATCAGGTTGAGTGGCCAGACGGAAGCCACTCCTCAGTAAAAGGCACATGACAGCCTGCCTGGTGTTTGCCAAAAGGCACCTGAAGGACTCTCAGACCATGATGGCATGATGCCTGAATGGAAGCATCATGTCTGGTGGAAAACAGGCACTACTCATTACCTGGCCAATACCATCCCTACAGTGAAGTATGGTGGTGGCAGCATCATGCTGTGGGGATGTTTTTCAGCGGCTGGAACTCGGAGCCTAGTCAGGATCAAGGGAAAGATGAATGCAGCAATGTACATAGACATCCTTGATGAAAACCTGCTCCAGAGCACTCTGGACTTCAGGCTGGGGTGAAGATTTATCTTCCAACAGGGCAATGACCCTAAGCACACAGCCAAGATAACGAAGGACAACTCTGAATGTCCTTGAGTGGCCCAGCTAGAGTCCAGACTTGACCCCAATTGAACATCTCTGGAGAGATCTGAAAATGGCTGTGCACCTTCGCTCCCCATCCAACCTGATGGAGCTTAAGAGGTCCTGCAAAGAATATGGAAAAAGTGAAGTGCTGTGAATACTTTCCGGATGCACTGTACCAATTACCAAGCAGAAATTACTTCATGTATACAGAGATCCCCAAACTATACACCGAAACCAGAGACCTCATTTCAGAACATCTCAAAGAAAAAACATTCATTTCCATTAGCATGCAGTACATAACCAAGTCCTGGGAGATGTACTTCTGGTGCTTGGGCTGTAGTGGTCTGAACAGTGAGCACACAGGGGAGAGTTTGAAGGAGTTCATCCATCATGGTTCATGTATAGGATCTAGTATGCAAGCTGATGAATTGGCTGAAGAGATTAATGTAGCTAGTTCGGTTGTAGGTCAAATTTTCACCTACTATCTCATTACCAATATAACAATTTAGGAAATATTAAATGTACTTACAATGAACTTCAGCTGAGACATGCAAAGACTAAATCACCACACGGAACCAGTGAGTGAGAAAAGGTGAAGGTCCAGTTTATTAAATCCGTTACCTGAGATCCAAACAGTTTGGGACATCTCAAAAAGTGATCTGAAAATCCTGGAGCGGGGCTCCCCTTTTATACAATTCTTCTATAAGCCTCCACCCCTTGATTCATTTTGCAATACCAATATGTCAGACTTTTCTTTTCTTCCCATTCCCTTTATGTTTACATTAACACTTCTTTTGGCACCCAATATGTTTCCATTCATCCTTATTCCAACAACCAATATAATTTAGGTTTTAAAATTTTTCACAACCCTTAGAACCATATTTCTCTTCCCAGTACCCTTAAGTTTCGATTTTACTCATTTTCCCACACCCTTAGGATTCCCCTAGCTTGGGGTGGTTTTTTCAAAACAGTACTTCCCTCTTATTCATCATTTGGCTTTAAATCTCTGGGCGGAGAGGATTGATCATTACTTTGGTTCTTTCCAACAAGGGAGTTTTTTGCTATGGGTAAGTGTTCTTATTATTTTGCTTCTTTCATTATTTTTGGGCGGCTTGTCTATTATGACCCATTTTGTTTATCATTATATGCTCAGTGAATTTCCCGTACTTTCCAGCCACCTATTGTTTGTTATAATTGCATCCAGATGTGCTCAGTGGTGCGTCATGTGACTTCAACTATTTTTATCGTGTGTGTTACTAGCACACCATGCCGGGCTTGGGTTTCTGTTTTCTGCTCTGGAGGGATTAGAGGGCCTAGACCTGAATACTAGGTATCAGCTGTCGTATCTTTTTGCGGACCTGGCCCTATTGGTTGATGTTCTGCGTATTCCATCTTCTACATCTACCTTTCCTGCTCCCCTTTGATACCGCCTCAGTCCAGCTGTTGCTTCTTATACTCCCTCTACCCATTCTACTGATTGTTTCCTGGCAGACGAGGGCATGGACTCGTCTGATTGTGACTCCATCCCTTTCTCTCCCTACAATTCCACCAGCCCAGAATACTCTGATAGCCCACCTAGCCCGGTTACATCCCCGGGGCACACTCCGTATCACCGGTCTTTTTCTCCTCTCAACCCTGCTCCTTCTCCTTATTCTCCCACCAGCCCCTCTTATTCCCAATAAACGTGCTGTGTCTCACCAATTCAACTGTGGTGTATTTATTGCTTTTTTTTTGTATTTATTGCCTTTTTCAATACAACATTCCCTCCTCTGAGGCTTTGAAAAGCCTCACATTTCTCATTGCAACTAATTCAAAGGGTACCTATGTATGAACTGGTTCTGGCGCACCCTTTGCCTGTCTTTGGTCAACTGCCAAACAGTTATTCTCACAGAGCCATAGTGTGCCCATTCATATACATCATCATCGTCTGATTCACTATCATCACTTGCGTGACCTCTAGCATTCTCAACTTCAACACTGCACATGTCTGGGTTAGCCTCTAACAATTCCCGGTGTACTTGGGGTATCCTGTCTAAGGCTAAATGTTGGGGGGCATCATAGTAAATAGTTAACTGTAAGACAGGCCGTAATGCTCCACTTCGCCGTCTGCCCTGAGTTAGGTATATATATCTTGCCATATTCCCCTTTTTTACCTTTGTCCGTTTAGTTTAATTACTGATTATCATATATGTCTTAAATCACATGCCCTAGAGCATTCTTATACATTTACATGATTCACAGAGTAATTAAAGTACAAAGAAATAAAATGACACGTGGGTCCCTATTTTTCTCGACTAGGCATATGATGCCTACAGTCTTGTATTCTTCGGGTAATGTCCTCGTCGTAAAAATACTCTTGTTCCACGCATATTCAGGGGTGGGCGAAAAAACCTTGTTTTAAGGAAAAATTCCTACCCTGCCATCTCACTAAGGCTCGACAGCTCGTTGTATATTTTGCCTGAATACGTTGGAGATCACATAGTTATTTTATTACTTGACATAGCTGATTCCACATCTTCTGGCAGTGGTCAGGGCATTGCGCTGGTTATCTTCGACCCAGACACTTTGCGCATCGTTGAGGGTCACCATAAGGAGAGGTTAGGCCAGCACTTACACCCAGGGTGTGGCTCATCACTTCTTCTTCAAGCTCGTTGACATGAAACTGAAAGCAGAAATAAAAGAAAGCTAGCATGGTGCAAAAAGGGTTCGTAGTGTTGGTACTCTATGGAGGGGGCAAAGGACTATTCCTCCTGGAATTGTTATGTACACTTTTGATTTAATTTCTTGGATATTTATGTACAAACACAGCCTTTCTTAGTCACAGTCCCTGGTTTGACCATTGCCGTATGGTGATAGTGACACAGCCCCAACGGTGTTGGTCCAACTCGTCTAAACCCATTCCTTCATCTGTGGATTCAACGTCCAGTGTTACTGTTCAAAAGATCTAGGGCCATTCGGGGCTCGCGTTGAGTACGGCTGCTTGAGCTATTCATCTGAAATGTGCAGAGCAGTTGCAAAACTGAGCATAGGCTACTGGTTTCAAGTTGGTCTGGGCTGATGTACCAATAGCTAACCATAGTTCTCGGATAGGTCCTTATTTGACCACTACCTTGTGAACAGAGTCAAAAGGGTCCTTTAAGAGCGTTGATGGGTTTTGTGGGTTTTCTTATAGGTCGTTCTTCCAGTAGTTTTCTGTTGTATATGTCAATTCACGGGTCACTACAGGGTGCTCTCCTTTACTGTCTCCAGTAGTGGTTTCAGAGCCTGGCTGTCTGTGGGCATTAATGGGCTTTCCTCAGCCCCATCAGGGCTGCTCTTATCATTATCGGGGCCACTGTCGGAGCCCGATATCGTCCGTTTGGTCAGCTCGAACATATCCATGTATACAGAGTCTGTTTTATCATGTTCTTAAATACCACGCCCCGTTGAGGCGGTAATGCCTCACCCATCACAATATATTGTCCCGAAATGTGAGTATTGGTAACAGCAGAGAGAGCCAATTTACGGGTGCAGGGTATAATGCTGCAGGAGAGGAGAGCAATGAAGAAAAATAGGACAGCCACTGCCATGCCCAAACGGGAGAGGGAGGCCAGCCAATTGCCAGATAAAAACCATGTCATCCAGTTAGGCAGAGAGAGTGAATCACCAGTACCAGAGTTTGCGACATGTTCTTGTTGAAGGGCTTGGAGGCAAGCAAGCACTTTATTTAATGCCACACGAGCCCCACTATGAAGTGGGATGGCTCCGCAGCAGTCAGGGCCTATCATTGTGCAGACTCCCTCCTCTGGTGCGCGCATTTGGCCAAGGGCAAAACGGTTCTGGGCCGCCATGAGCGAGGTGGCAGGTAGTTGGCTTTTTATCAGGCCCAAGGCACAGAGGGTGTAGTTAATGAAGCGCTGTTGGTTGTACCATATGTAATTTATCCAGGCTGTATTGCGAGCGACCTGGACCCCAGGGAGCAGGACAGCAGCGAGCCCACTGCCGACCTTTCCCATGGCTCCAACCCCCACTGGGACTCCAGTGAAATTGAGGGTCACCTTCCAAGATGGCGCCAGTGTACCTGTCGGCACGCCGTCTCTGTGATCTGTTACAGTTTGCTCTATCTGTTTTGTCTGTTCGTTTGGCATCTGTACTGTTTTTATTGTGTATCGTGTCACACTGGTATCATGTAGATTCAGTGTTGACCTACAATCGGCAAGCTTTGCTTAACATCAGAAGCAATATGGGAGCTCACCTGCGATGTTGTCCTACTCTGTATTCTCGTTTTCAATCCTCGTCCAGCCTACTCGCGGTGGAGTGTGCTCTACGGCTACCTTGCTGCTTTCCTCCTCTAAGGAAGCGCCGCAGGAAGAGAGGGAATCGTGCTGGTGTTCGGGTAAGAATCAGATGGACAATCGCTTCTTCCATACACTCGATGGAGTTTCCCTTAAACTTGGAAGGGCTCCACTTGTCACGGCGGTCTTGGGATTACAGATATGTTTTTCATCTACCTATTTTCCCGGACTTCCTACATTCTGTTCTGTGCCTTGATCTATAGGCCACCTAACCCGGACAATGCCTTTTAAAGTGATTTTTGTGATTTTTTAACTTCTATTGTTCTGTTGTATGATCGTTTGTTATTATTGGGTGATTTTAATGTGCATGTCTGCTGCCCTGGTCGACCCTTATTTACTGAATTTTGTCATATCTTGGATTCCTTTGGTTTTATTCAACACATAAATCAGGCAACTCATGTCCTTGGTCATACACTAGACCTTATATTGTCTTATGGAACCGCTGTTGGTGATGTTAATATTGAAGATGCTTCCTTCTCTGATCACAAGCCCATTGTTTTTAATGTCCCTGCTGCCAGCTCTGCCGTTGTGACTAGGCCTTCAGGATATTATTCTCATTGTATTAATTGACTCACTGCCTCTCAGTTTAGTGAAAGTTATGTAGCTAATGCTGTTGAGACATCTATTTTGGGTGCTGCCGAGTCTTCCACTGGCCCTGATGATTTGATTGCGTTATTTTATACATTTTGCTCAATATTTTAGACTCCATTGCCCCTTTTAAGCTGAAACAACCAAATCGTAAATCTTATTACTGGCTGGACGATAATACTCATTCTCTCAGACAGGCTTGTCGTAGAGCTGAGCGGAGATGGAAGCATGATCAATTAACTGTGTCCTTCCAGATTTATAAAGATTGTTTGTTTAAGTTTCAGAGTGCAGCAAAGGCAGCGAGGTCTAGGTATTTTTCGGACTTAAATGCCACACACTGTTATAGACCAAAGATTTTATTCACCACAATAAATTCAATTATTAATCCGAGTTGCCAATTCCATGGGGAACCCTCGGTTGAACTTTGTGAGAAGTTTTTTAATTTTTTTGCTGATAAAGTAATGACTATTCGTTCATCCTTCAATTTGCATTTAATAGACTTGTTACCAAATTCATTGGCTTTACTGGTTTCATTATATCAATTTGAACACGTTTCTCTAAAGGAACTGAGTGATCTGGTTAACCAGATGAAAATATCATCCACGCCACTTGATGTTGTTCCCGCTGTGCTTATAAAAGCAACCTTTTCTGAAATTGGCCCCAGTATCCAAGTGTTCATAAATTCTTCTTTGGATTTAGGGGTGGTCCCAAATTGTATTAAACATGCTGTTGTTCAACCGTTGCTTAAGAAACAGGGTTTGGATGAAGGTTGCCTTAATAATTATCGGCCTATTTCTAAGTTACCTTTTATGTCAAAGCTGCTAGAGAAAGTAGTACAATCTCAATTGCTCCTGTTTTTAAACTCAGCTATGTTGTGTGAACCTTTACAATCTGGTTTCACTGCTTTGTCTGCTTTTTTTCACTGCTTTGTCTGCTTTGTCTACAATGTCATTTTACTAACAGTGGATGCTGGTAAATATTCTGTGTTGATGCTACTAGATCTTACAGCTGCCTTTGATACTGTAGACCATAATATACTTCTCTGGCGCTTAGAGCATCTGTTTGGTATCAAGGGTACTGCCCTACAATGGCTTAGCTCATATCTTAAGGACAGGTCTTTCTCTGTAGCATTGGGTAATTTCTGCTCTTCTTCTAGTCCTGTTATTAGTGGTGTTCCTCAAGGCTCCATACTGGGCCCACTTCTTTTTAATTTATATATGCAGCCACTGGGGAACATTATTAGGGCTCACAATGTCTCTTTTCATTTATATGCTGATGATACCCAGTTGTACATTCCTTTGAAAGCTGGTGACTCCATTCAGCCATTGTTGGACTGTCTGGGTGACATTAAAAAATGGTTGGCAAATAATTTCCTCCGACTTAATGAAGTCAAAACTGAAATAATTGTTTTTGGCCCCCTGAGATTGAGAGATGGTCTCATTAACGAGCTCAATAAACACTTTCCTTCAATTTCTTCCCATGTTCGGAATCTTGGCTTTGTTCTGGACTCAGAATTATGCTTAACCAAGCAGATAAATTCGGTGGTTAAGACTAGTTTTTATCAACTTCGGACTATATCAAAACTCAAAACATTTTTGTCTTTTCAAGATTTGGAGAAGGTTATTCATGCTTTTATCACTTCTCGCTTAGATTATTGTAATTCATTATACTTGGGTCTTCTGCAATCATCTGTGGCTCGTCTTCAGATGGTTCAGAATGCAGCTGCAAGGCTGTTGACCAGGGCAAAGAAGTTTGATCATGTCACCCCAATTTTAGCATCACTTCACTGGCTCCCAGTCCGTTTTAGGATTCATTTTAAGGTTTTGATGTTTGTTTTTAAAACTCTTAATAATCAAGCTCCTTCATATCTTGTGGATCTTCTTAAGCCACATTCATCAAACCGATGTCTATGATCTTCAGATAGCTTTCTTTTGCATGTCCCTCGTTCTCGGTTAAAAACAAAGGGGGATAGAGCTTCGCTGTTGCCGCCCCCCGTCTATGGAATCAACTGCCACTGGACATCCGCCTTGCACCTTCCACTGCTATCTTTAAAAATAGGATTAAAACATATCTTTTCCACCAGGCTTTTTGATATAATTTTTATTGTTTAAACTAATTTTTTATTGATTTTTTCTACTGTCTTTTGTCTGTTTTACTTTGTTTTAATTCAATTTCTATTTTATTTTCTGTTCAGCACTTTGGTCAGCGTTGCTGTGTGAAATGTGCTTTATAAATAAATTTTACTTACTTACTTACCTTTCCCATGGCTCTGTAGCAGTCTGGAACCCCCACTGGGACTCCAGCGAAATTGAGGGTTACCTCAGCCGGTTCTACCCAATCAGTGTAGTTCATGGTATCCACGTCAGCGAGGTACTGATTCCACAGAGCTGTGTCGCGGCAACCACGGCGATGATGGACATCCTTGTCAGGCAGGGTAATGATACTAGTTTTGCCATCTAGCCTGATTGGGGCACAACATCCCTGCCATTCTGGCGGTAAGGTCTGGCGAGCATTGCCAGTTCCACAATACCAGAAAATATCTGCCAACCCCAGGGTGCCAAAGGCCAAATCCGGTATAGGGATGGCTACAGATGAGTGCGTGGCTTCAGTCGCGGGACAAGTGGGGATGTAAAGGTCATCTGTAGTGACTGTGACATTACACTGGGAGGATATGTTTCCTACATGGTAGATGCCTAGCGGAGAACACAGGAAGAGAACCGGGAGCTCTTCATGTACAGTGACAAAAGCGCAATCGTCTGTGTGTATGAGTTGAAACATTGTGCATCCATTCTGGGCCAAAGGCGACAGACATGGAGCCCAGCAGACATATTGTGAGGCAGAGGAAGTCTTCTGTGTATGGCTGAGAGACACATTCAGTTACATTACCTAGGGGAAACATAAAATGCGGGGCTGATCGTCTGTCATGGCACACTAGGCATGATTTGTCTGTGATGGAACGGGCAGTATGGAACATCCATGCGAGGTACAGATTGGTGTGATCAAAGGTGAAGGTCAGGTTATCAGGGATAATGGAATATCGCTGTAATTTCATGAAGGTGGCAGCATGGGTGATCAGTAGAGGGCGAGGCTTTTGGCAACGATGAGGGGATAGAGATGTTATTGATTTTCGGTTGGCACACCCATCAGTGGTGCACTGGAAAGACAGCTGTGAGGAGAGCACAGTGTACAGTCCGGATAAGGGCAAGGTATCAGACATATTGAAGCGACACCATGGGCTCGTTGCGACCCCTATAATCCTGAAGTGTCCAATGGTAAGATTCACTGAAGCCTGGTCAACAGAGAATGAAGCTAGATGAGGGCTGCCACATAGCAAGGTTCTGAATGCAACAGGGGAACTAGGGCAAGGGCACAAAAAATTCTTCGACCTGGCAGAGACTTGAGGTCTTCCATGTATAACAAGGGGACAGGTGGTGAAGTGCCGGGTGCCGGGGTAGGGCGAGAGAGGAAATAAGCTTTCCTGGTTGGGTTTTTCCGGAAGTCAACGGCCGGTCATTTTGAGCAAAGCTAAAGGCAGGGCTTGAACCCATGTTAGACGCAAGCTCACGCAGATCTTGGCCAACTTACTCCACCATTCCTTGGGACTGGGGATGATACACGCAGCCCAATTTGTGCTCTATCCCCGGGGCCTTCGTGATTAGCTCTATAGTTAGGATAACAAAGTGAGCCCCATTGTCAGAGCTGAGAAAGTCGGGGATACCGAAGCGAGGTATTACTTCTCCTCTCCGGGAACCATCACCTTATCGCGGTGGAGAGGTTTGTGTGTCCCTATGAACCTGAGGGCTGTGTTGTCTGGAGCCTTGTGCTCCTGGTAGGGCCTCCCAAGGCAAAGTGGTCTCAGGGGAGGGGCCAGACTAAGAATGGTTCAAAAACCCCTCATGAAGAAAATAAAGAGAGGAGGAGTTACCCTGCCCGGTGGAAGCCCGGGGCCCCTGTCTGGAGCCAGGCCCAGAGGGAGGGCCCGAGCTGCGGACGCCTGGTGGCTGGGTTTGACACGGAGCCCAACCGGGCAAAGCCCGGGAAAAAGCAACGTGGCACCCCCTCTCCATCCTATGGGCCCCCCACTCGCTGGGGTGAACCGTGGGGGTCGGGTGGCGCTGTTACATGGGTGGCAGTGAAGGTCAGAGGCCTCGACGGACCGGACTTGGGCGGCAGAGGCTGGCTCTGGGGACGTGGAACGTCACCTCTCTGTGGGGGAAGGAACTGGAACCTGTGCGGGAGGTGGAGCGCTACCAGCTAGATCTGGTGGGGCTTACATCTACGCACAGTCTCGGGTCTGGAACTGTACTCCTGGATAGGGGATGGACTCTATTCTACTCTGGAGTTGACAATGGTGCGAGACGCCGGGCGGGTGTGGGGATACTCACAAGTCCCCGGCTGAGCGCAGTTGCATTGGAGTTTACACCGGTGGACGAGAGGGTCGCCTCCTTACGCCTGCGGGTTGTGGGGGGGAAAACCCTGACTGTTGTATGTGCATATGCACCGAACACCAGTTCAGAGTCCTCGGCCTTGTTGGAGACCCTGAATAGAGTCCTGTATGGGGCACCAGTAAGGGACTCCATAGTTCTGCTGGGGGACTTCAACACGCACGTGGGCAATGATGGAGATACCTGGAGAGGCGTGATTGGGAGGAACGGCCTCCCTGACCTAAACCCGAGTGGGTATTTGTTATTGGACTTCTGTGCTAGTCATTGATTGTCTATAACGAATACCATGTTCAAACATAAGGAGGCTCATAAGTGTACTTGGTACCAGAGCACCCTAGGCCGCAGGTCTATGATTGATTTTGTAATCGTATCATCTGATCTGAGGCCGCATGTTCTGGACACTCGGGTGAAGAGAGGGGCGGAGCTGTCAACTGATCACCATCTGGTGGTGAGTTGGATCAAGGGGTGGGGGAAGACTCTGGACAGACCTGGAAAGCCCAAACGGGAAGTGCGGGTGAACTGGGAACGTCTGGAGGAGGCCCCTGTCCGTGAGATCTTCAACTCACACCTCCAGCGGAACTTTTCTGACATCCCTGTGGAGGTTGGGGGCATTGAGTCCGAGTGGGCAATGTTCAAAGCTTCCATTGCTGGAGCTGCGGCGGAGAGCTGTGGTCTCAAAGTCTTAGGTGCCTCAAGGGGCGGTAACCCTAGAACACCATGGTGGACACCGATGGTCAGGGAAGCCGTCCGACTGAAGAAGGAGGCCTTCCTGGATGTGTTATCCCAGGGGACTCTGGAGGCAGTTGCAAGGTACCGATAGGCCAGAAGGGCTGCAGCTTCTGCCGTGGAAGAAGCAAAGCAGTGGGTGTGGGAGAAGTTTGGAGAGGACATGGAGAAGGATTTTTGGTCGGCACCAAGGTGTTTCTGGAAAACCATCCGCCACCTCAGGAAGGGGAAACGGGGAACCATCCAAGCTGTATACAGTAAGGAAGGGAGACTGTTGACCTTAACTGAGGAAGTAATAGCACGGTGGAAGGAACACGTTGAGGAACTCCTGAATCCGACTAACACACCCTCTATGGTAGAGGCAGAGGTGGACGCTGATGGGGGATCATCGCCAATTTCCGTGGTGGAGGTTGCTGAGGTGGTCAATCAGCTACACAGTGGCAAAGCCCCAGGGATTGATGAGATTCGTCCAGAAATGCTGAAAGCTCTGGGTGTGGAGGGGATGTCTTGGATGACACGCCTCTTTAACATTGCGTGGAAGTCGGGGACAGTGCCCAAGGAGTGGCAGACCGGGGTGGTGGTTCCCCTGTTTAAAAAAGGGGGACCAGAGAGTGTGCGCCAATTATAGGGGTATCACACTTCTCAGCCTCCCTGGTAAAGTCTACCCTAAGTATACTGGAACGGAGGGTTCGGCCGATAATCGAACCTCGGATTGAGGAGGAACAATGCGGATTCCGTCCTGGTCGTGGAACAACAGACCAGCTCTTTACTCTTGCAAGGATCTTGGAGGGGGCCTGGGAGTATGCCCATCCAGTCTACATGTGTTTTGTGGATCTGGAGAAGGCGTATGACCGTGTCCTCAGGGGTCTACTGTGGGAGGTGCTGAGAGAGTATGGGGTGAAGGGTTCTCTTCTTAGGGCTATCCAATCACTGTACACCCAAAGCGAGAGTTGTGTCCGTATGCTCGGTAAGAAGTCAGACTTGTTCCAGGTGGGGGTTGGTCTCCGCCAGGGCTGTGCTTTGTCACCAATCCTGTTTGTGATATTCATGGACAGGATATCGAGGCGCAGTCGTGGTGGGGAGGGGTTGCGGTTTGGTGACCTCAGGATCTCATCGCTGATGTAGTCCTGATGACATCATCGGTCCGTGACCTCCAGCACTTGCTGGATCGGTTTGCAGCTGAGTGCGAAGCGGCTGGGATGAGGATTAGCACCTCCAAATCTGAGGCCATGGTTCTCAGCAGGAAACCGATGGAGTGCCTACTCCGGGTAGGGAATGAGAACATAACCCAAGTGAAGGAGTTCAAGTACCTCGGGGTCTTGTTCACGAGTGAGGGGACATTGGAGCGGGAGATTGGCCGGAGAATCGGAGCAGCGGGAGCGGTGTTGCAATCGCTTAATCGCACCGTTGTGACGAAAAGAGAGTTGAGTCGGAAGGCAAAACTCTCGATCTACCGGGCAATTTTCGTTCCTACACTCACCTATGGTCATGAAGAGTAGTGACCGAAAGAACAAGATCGCGGGTGCAAGCGGCCGAAATGGGTTTTCTCAGGAGGGTGGCTGGCCTCTCCCTTAGAGATAGGGTGAGAAGCTCGGCTATCCGAGAGGAACTCAGAGTAGAGCCGCTGCTCCTTTGCGTTGAAAGGAGCCAGTTGAGGTGGTTCGGGCACCTGGTAAGGATGCCCCCGGGGCGTCTCCCTAGGGAGGTGTTCCAGGCACGTCCAGCTGGGAGGAGACCTCGGGGAAGACCCAGGACTAGGTGGAGAGATTATATTTCCACAATGGCCTGGGAATGCCTCGGGATCCCCCAGTCAGAGCTGGTAAATGTGGCTCAGGAAAGGGAAGTTTGGGGTCTCTTGCTGGAGCTGCTACCCCCGCGACCCGATTACGGATAAGCGGTTGAAGATGGATGGATGGTATTACTTCTCGACACAAGAACTTAGCAGCAGACCTAGCATCTTCTTTGGAGGTGGCAGATGCCTCCACCCATCTACTAAAACGGTCTTCCACCACGAATATATATCGTTTTCCTTCCGTTCTATTCTCTACCCCCATATCTGCATAATCCATCATTAAATGTCAGAATGGCCCCATTGGTGGGGGGTGTGCCCAATGGGCGTGGTAAAATTCTTGTCCTCCATTGGGTGAAGAACAGGTTGGTCTTCCGGATGAACCAGGGACATCATTTGAGCTGGCCCTACAGCTGCCTTTTTTGCAGCTTCATCCGCAGTAGTATTCCCTTTAGTAATAAAAAACCATCTGTTTTATGCGCTTTACATTTAACAATTGCTAGTGCAGATGGCAGAGTCATAGCATATAATGAGTCTGTGATTGCTTCCCCATGAGTCACTGTGGATCCATCAGCGCGCTGGAATCCCCTTTGTGCCCATATTGGGCCAAAAACATGGCACACGCCGTGTGCGTAAGCGGAATCCATGTACACATTACATCTTTTACCACTACCCAATTTACAAGTGCCCGTCAGGGCCTTGAATTCTGCCAACTGGGCCGAGCACGGTTGCGGGAGTGGAACACTCATGGCCACCCGGAATGTCGGTGGGTTTTGTGATGCTTCTATTACCGCATATCCTGCCCGGTTGCCATCTGGAGTGCAATAGCAAGACCCATCTACAAAAAACGTTCATTGAGCACTGGACAACGCACTATTTTCTAAATCTGGGTGGGCTTTGAGAAATTTTTCTGATTCGCTGACGCACCCGTGTGGTTCCCCATCTAGAGGGGTTACCATCTTGCCTGCTGGATTAACTGTGGTACAGCGCTCTATGGTTAATTCTGGGGCTGAAAGTATAGTCATACCCAGTTCGTCTCAAGTTAGTGATAATGAAATTTTGGCTGGTCAATAGAGCGTGTAGAGCGTGGTATACGATGGTCAATAGAGCGTGGTATACGATAGCACGGTGGCATCGCTTTCTCTACGTTGTCTAGTGCTGTACTACAATAAGCTATCGCCTGCTTACCTATGCCTTGTTGCTGTTGGGTCAGAACAGCTGACGCATATCCCCTTCTCTCTGAAACGTACAAGTGAAATGGTTTACGATACTCTGGATTGGAAAGAGCTGGTGCCTCTCCTTCAGGCGTCCATTGTAGGGTTGCATTTGGTTGTGTATGGTCTGCAGCTTTTATCACATCTCTCAATGGCTGTACTCTTAGAGCAAACTCGTACACCCAAGGGCGGCTAAACCCGGCCATTCCTAAGAAAGCTAACATTTGGCGTACTGTTTTTGGTCGTGGAGCCTTGCTGATAGCTTCTATATGCTTTGGTGCTATCGTTTGCCGTTCCCCTTCTATCACACGCCCCAAGTATTCTACTTTAGCTTTACAAAACTGCAATTTTTCCCTACTTACTTTAAGCCCATTTTCAGCTAGCATTCTCAGTACTTTCAATGAATTTTGCTAGCATTCCTCTCTTGACGCACTACAGATCAACAAATCGTCCACGTATTGTAACACCGTGCTTTTGCAGTCTAATGTGGACTGGTCTTGAGCCAACACTTGACTGAATATGGAAGGGCTTTCACAATATCTTTGGGGGAGCCTGGTGTAGGTGTATTGTCTTCCTTCCTTCATATGTGAAAGCAAACAGGTATTTATTGCCTTTTTTCAATACAACATTGTATTTATTGCCTTTTTTCAATACAACACGGTCTCTCTAAGTGAAGAAAAACACTCTAAACATTGATATGATATTGCTACATTATAATCTAATGGGTTTGTTACAGTACTGTCCGGTTTTAATTTAATGCACTGTATTTCACATCTAATATTTTCAACCTTATCAATGAAAAATTTCATGAAATCTTCACTGCTATTTAATGATTGAATGTTTCTCTCTGTAGTGGTTTTATTCCTAGTTAATTTTGCTACCGTGTTGAAAAGGAATCTAGAATTGTTTTTGTTCTCTTATTAAGGTGGAGAAATAGGTTTTTCTAGCATCGCCAAGAGATTTTCTATATTTCAGTAGGCTCTCCTTCCATGCTGTTTCGGATGTCACCAGTTTGGTTTGACGCCATTTACGTTCTAATTGTCGAGTTGTCTGTTTTAAGGTACGCGTTTGATCGTTATACCAGGGTGCTACTTTTTTCTCTCTAATTATTTTTCTTTTGAGTGGAGCCACTCTATCTAGCATGTAGCGGAGTGTTGACTCCAAGCTTTCAGTCACCTGATCGAGTTCTATGGGATCTGACAGTGATACAAATCTAATTGATGTTTCTGCAACATTATTTATGAAGCTTGGTGCAGTAGCTGATGTGTAGGTACGTTTTATGCAGAAGCGAGGCGAGGTGGAAATATTATGATCAATATGTATTATGAACCAGATAAGATAATGGTCTGAGACAACTTCAGACTGCGGAAAAATAAGTAAGTATTTTCTATATTTTATCCGTATGGTAGTATCAGGTTAAGAGTGTGACCACCATTATGAGTAGGCCCGATTACGTTCTGATTAATCCCTACTGAATCTAAGATGGACACAACCACTATTCTTAGAGGGTCTTCCAGGTTATCAAAATGAATATTAAAATCACAGACGATTAATTCTTTATCTACAGACACAACCAGGTTTGAGACAAAGTCTTCAAATTCACTAAGAAATTCAGTAAATGACCCTGGGGGTCTAGTAATAATAATTAGAGGAATTGACTTATTTTTTGTGGCTACATAAGTTATACTGGTATAAAGAATTTCAAAAGGATTCAATTCATGACTAGGTTCTTGTGTGACACCTAGATTTTGAATATGGATGAGACCAACATCTCCTTCCTCTACCAGTTGAACGAGGCTGATGTACATAACTGTATCCAAGAGGACTGGGTTCATTTAATACTATGTACTCATTTGGTTTAATCCAAGTTTCTGTTAAACACATTAAATTACATTCCTGATCAGTAATGATTTCGTTAACAATAAGAGCCTTAGACGCAAGAGATCTAATGTTTAATAGTCCTAGCTTCAGATTAAAAGTGCTGGCTGTGCATTCAATATGATTTAATTTTATATTAATTAGGTTACGCAGACAGACTTTCCGAGATTTTCTCTGTATTTTTATAGCTCGGGGAACAGACACAGTCTCTATAGTATGTATTACCATTGCCGGACTATTAATTGAACATTGATTTTGATGAACATTGTTATTGTCGGAAAATGTACTCACAGTAGACATTCACTTGGAGTGTAGCGCCTTGGAGATGTTGTCAGACAACAGCAGTTCTGCTTCGAGGCTGCTGGCTTGCAGGCCATCAGGTCGAAACAACATAGGACGCTCCCAGAACAGATTCCAGTTATTGCAAACACCAGATTCTGCTCATTACACCAAGAAACTAACCAATCATTTAAAGCTAGAAGTCTACTGAACTTTTCGGCGCCACGTTTGTATGTGGGAAGAGGACCAGAGACAGTCATCTTTGCAGTGGGTGATCTGCCTCGTACCGTCTCGATCAGGCTGGAGAAGTCCCTCTTCAGAACCTCCGTCTGCCGCAGCCTGATGTCGCCGGCATGACGGAGACCTCAGCTGGGAAAGTCCTAGGTGCACGGTCCCTTCACAGAGAAACACATGGCGTAGAGGGCCTGGGAGTGGAAATACCATGCTGTGTGCTTACCTTGGATGTGTAAATGAGAAATGTGAAATGTAAACAAGGCTAGCGGTGGGTGATGCAGGCTACAAGCTAGTCACGGATGTTTGTAAAAACAGATAAAATTTAGCAACAGCGCAATGTTACGATTGTTTTATCTAAAGTAGTCTCAGTTATATTTGTATAACGTAAGGTAAATAATTTTAAAGTATAGAGATTAGAAGTATAAATATAATAGTGTTAGCTCGAAGGACACTGCTTCCTGCTTGATGCTGCTTCCTGCTTCTAGGGAGAACGTAGTGTTGAAAAGTTCTAAGGAGAACATAGTGTTGAAAAGTTCTAGGGAGAACTTAGTGTTAAGACGTTCAAAAGAGAGTGAACGCATTGGGCCCAATAAACCCCAGGTGGGGTCATGCAAGAGGGAAAAGTGGGAAATGGGAGTAAGTCTAGTCTGTCAATGTTAACTGTTCTGGGGTGTGAGTCTAGTATTGTCTTATATGTTTTATGTGCTGACTGCTGTTTATATTTGCTATGCTGTTTATTTGTGCTGAATGCTGGCTGTATCTGCTATATGCTCATTATATCTGCTGAATGCTGGGTATGAGTGCTGTTTTAATGTGCTGATGGATGTTTGAGAGTTCTATAGGTGGTGAATATTGGTTTAAGCATTTTTTCCTTTTTTCTTTTGTGGAGTCAACTCTTGTCTTATTTCTATTATTTTTTCTACCTTATTTTTTTATAATTTACTTTTATTCTTTTCCATTATTACTGTGTCGAGTGATTGCTCCTAGTTTGGAGGTGTCACGTATCTGGGAAACTTCATTCAACTCCATTTCCCATCAGCCACTGCACTACACCACATGACCACATGCGCCACCTCATGCACCTGATTCACGTTTCTGTTAATGAGCACTCGTGTATTTATAGTCTTTGTCTGCACTTTCTCCTGGTCTTTCGTTGTTTAGACTAACGTTGTTTATGTCAGTGTCCTAGTCTCATGCCACAGTTTTTGCCAAGTGTCTTGTTTTGTAGTTTGTTTGTTTGCTTATTATTAAATATTTAAATCTGCGATTGCTTCTGCCTCGCCCTCCGAACCCTGACAGAACGAAAGACCGCGAATTAGAAATAGCAGATTTAAATGATTTTTTTGTTCACGATGGATGCCTGGTACAACAACTACGCGGAGTGGTATCTCCGGCTCACGGAGCAGGGAAGAAGGTTGAGGGCACTGATGGCTTAGACTAGCCGCAGTCTCAAATTACCATCGCGGTACAGCGCATGCACCATTCCACACCCGGAGTTCGTGGTAGAAAATGCCAAGCTACACGGGTGGAGTGGATGCTCAAAGATGAGACCGAATCCCACCCTCCCTCCCCTCTTCTGGATATCGCTCTGCCGTCCCGTTCAGCTGAGGTCGTTACACAGCCGTCCCGATCAGCTGAGGTCATCACACAGCCGTCCCATTCAGCTGAGGTTGTCACGCAGCCGTCCCATTCAGCTGTGGACGCCGCTCAGCATTCCTGCTCGGCTGTGGACGCCACTCTGCCTTCCTGCTCGGCTGTTTACGTCGCTCTGCCTTCCTGCTCGGCTGTGGACGTCGCTCTACCTTCCTGCTCGGCTGTGGACGTTGCTCTGCCTTCCTGCTCGGCTGTGGACGTCGCTCTGCCTTCCTGCTCGGCTGTGGACGTCGCTCTGCTTTCCTGCTCGGCTGTGGACGTCGCTCGGCCTTCCTGCTCGGCTGCGGTCGTCTCTCTGCCATCCTGCTTCGCTGAGGACGTCACGCTGCCTCCATGCTCCGCTGAAGACGTCGCTCCCTTACTTAACTGCGCTCAGTGTGTCGCTCCCCCTTCCTGCTCCACAGATGACACCGTTCCCCCCTCATGCTCCTTGGAGAGCGCCGTTCCTCCCTTAGGCCTCGCGGAGAACCTCGCTCCTCTCCCTGACCTCGCGGAGAAACTCGCTCCCCCTGTGTGCCTCGCGGAGAACCTCGCTCCCCCCGGGAGCCTCGCGGAGACCCTCGCTAACCCTTTGAGCCTCGTGGGAGACCTCGCGTTCCTCTTCTGCCCCAGGAAGGAGCTCGCCCCGCTTCCATGCCCCGCCCAGGACGTCCTTCTGCCTCCCTGTGCCATTGTGGGAGCCGCTCGGTCTACTGGCTTTGTTGAGGACCTTTTGCCCGGGGCCGCCGGTGGGGGGGCCGTGTCGGTTTAGGCGCTCCGGGAGTAGCACCCTTGGGGGAGGGTTATGTCACGTATCTGGGAAACTTGGACTCCATTTCCCATCAGCCACTGCACTACACCACATGACCACATGCGCCACCTCATGCACCTGATTCACGTTTCTGTTAATGAGCACTCATGTGTATTTATAGTCCTTGTCTGCACTTTCTCTTGGTCTTTTGTTGTTTAGACTAACGTTGTTTATGTCAGTGTCCTAGTCTCATGCCACAGTTTTTGCCAAGTGTCTTGTTTTGTAGTTTGTTTGTTTGCTTATTATTAAATATTTAAATCTGCAATTGCTTCTGCCTCACCCTCCGAACCCTGACAGGAGGCTGTATGGTCATTGTCTACTTACATTTACATTTATTCACTTGGCAGACGATTTTATCCAAAGCGACTTACAAATAAGCAAAGCGATATATCAAGCAGAGAACAATACAAGTAGTGCTAGAAGAGATCCATTAATTGAATACCAGAGGAAGCAAAGTGCACAGAGTAGAGGTGTAAGTACGTTGTTGTTTTTTTTATGAGTTGGTTAGGTGTTCACGGAAGAGGTGGGTCTTTAGCTGTTTTTTGAAGATAGTGAGAGATTCTGCAGTCCGTATTGAGATTGGAAGTGTATTCCACCACTGGGGAAGGGTAAGCATGAAGGTTATGGAATGGGACCTTACACCACGCTGAGTGGGAACTACTAAACGTCGGTCGCTATTCGATCGCAGATTGCGAGAGGGAACGTAGGCCTTCAGGAGAGAGTTGAGGTAGGAGGGTACTGTTCCTGACAAGGTCTTGTGGGTGAGCATCAAGGCCTTGAACTTGATGCGGGCAGCTACAGGAAGCCAGTGGAGGGAGATAAAGAGTGGTGCGACATGGGTTGTCTTGGGCTGGTTGAAGACGAGGTGCTCTGCAGCATTCTGAATCATCTGAAGGGGTTTGATGAAGCTGGCTGGGAGGCCTGAAAGCAGTGAGTTGCAGTAGTCCAGTTTAGAGATAACAAGAGCTTGGACTAGTATCTGTGTAGCCTGTTTGGTGAGGTATGGTCGGATTTTCTTGATGTTGTACAGGATGAACCTACAGGAACTTGCAGTTGCTGAGATATGGTCTGTAAAGGTCAAGTCCTCATCAATAATCACCCCAAGGTTCCTGGCCGTCCTGGTTGGCATGAGTGTAAGTGAGCTGAGCTGTACAGTGAGGTTCTGGTTGATTGAGGGACAGGCTGGGATGACGAGAAGCTCAGATTTATTCCAGGTAAAGCTTAAGATGGTGCTCCTTCATCCAGACCGAGATGTCCGACAGGCAAGAAGAGATGCGTGCAGAGATGGATGGATCGTCAGGCTGGAAGGACAAATAGAGCTGGTGTCATCAACATAGCAGTGATAGGAGAAGCCATGAGACTCAATCACCTGCCAGAGAGATGTACTGTACATAGAAAACAGGAGTGGACCCAGAACTGACCCCTGTGGAACACCAGCTGTGAGTTGCTGAGTTTCAGAAATACCTCCGCTCCATGATACCTTGAAGGATCTGTCAGAAAGATAGGATTCCACCCAGCGTAGAACCGTTCCAGTGATGCCCAGGTTGGGGAGAGTTGATAGGAGGATCTGATGGTTCACAGTGTCGAAAGCAGCAGAGAGGTCAAGTAGGATGAGGACAGATGATCTAGAGATTGCTCTAGCTAGTTGTAAGGCTTCAGTGACGGAAAGCAGAGCAGTCTCCATGGAGTGGTTGCTCTTGAAGCCAGACTGCTTGGTGTCCAGGAGGTTGTTCTGTGTGAGAAAATTGGAGAGTTGATTAAAAACGGCTCTTTCAAGAGTTTTGGAAAGAAAAGAGAGGAGGGAAACAGGTCTGAAGTTGTCAACTATAGCAGGGTTGAGTGATGTTTTTTTAAGCAGTGGGGTAACCCGGGCTTGCTTAAATGAGGTAGGGTATGTGCCAGTAGAGAGCGATGTGTTAAAGATGTGTGTAAGTGCAGGTAATAGTGTGGGAGAGATGGACTGAAGAAGGTGAGAAGGGATAGGGTCAAGGGGACAGGTTGTGGGATGGCTAGAGAGGAGGAGTTTAGACACATCAGTCTCTGAGAGGTGAGAGAAGGAAGTCAGTTGGGAGTTACATGGAGAAGTTAGTCTATACATGTCTGAAGTTGAGAACTGGTTCCTGATTGATGTAACCTTGCTGTAAAAGAAAGTTGCAAAGTCATCTGCAGTGAGAGAGGTAGGGGAAGGGGGAGGAGGGGGACAGAGAAGAGAGGAAAAAGTTTTGAAGAGAATGCGGGTGTTGGAAGAACTACCAATCTTTTCTTGGAAGTATGTGGCTTTAGCAATGGAGATGCTATTGGAAAAAGAGGAGAGAAATGTCTGGTAATTGGTTAGGTCAATTGGATTGTTTGATTTGCGCCATTTCCTTTCAGATGCTCTTAGTTTGGCCCGGTTGCTATGCAGAGCTTCTGAGAGCCAAGGACTAGAGGGTGATGTGCGAGCAGGTCTGGAGGTTAGGGGGAATATGCTGTCAAGAGAAGATGTTAAGATGGAACATAGCATGTCCGTTGCGGTGTTTAAGTCAAGTGAGGAAAGGTGGCTGTTCGAGGGAAGTAAGGTTGTGACAATGGAGGAGAAATGTGAAGGGGAAAGGGAGCAGTCAGAGCCAGCACGCTGAGGTTGGAATGGGTTGCAAATGCACAAATGAAATCTGCCTTGTTGACAGCAGATTGGCAGTTCCAAAGTCCGATTGAGAATGAGATGGAACCTGCAGAGGCCGTATTCAGAGAGCGTAGGTTGTCTAAGTTGCGTATGTTTTTGGGAGAATGCCACAGTCTGCACCTGTGGCAAATAACAGGGATAAATTGATGACAAATGTTAGTGCATGTAAACAGGTAAACAGCAAGAAGAATAAAGGGAGAAAAAAGTATACTTAGCAGCACATGTGGTGTCCTTGCTCGGTGGACTCACGCAGGTAGACTCGCAGGTAGACACGAGCTCGGTCTTCTCGGTCTTCACAAGGGCCGACGCTTCTGCTGACGCTTCCGCCTCAGCGTTTCTTAATTAATAAATACTGATGTGTTTCAGCTGAGCACACCTCTTTAATTAGCAAAACAAAGAGTAGTCGTGTGAACGAGCGACTCCCGACCGAAACCGAGTACCGGAATTTGCTTTAATCTAGCAACAAGAATACAGCTCGTAGCAATAAGGAAGCACAGTTACAGCTTCTATCTGACAATCGGTACTAAAACTAGTTCCAACTAAAAAATCCACAAAGAAACACTTACCACTTACTGTTCGCCTGGGTCAATAATTGCTTTTGCTTGAGTGAGTGTCTGGCTTGCTGGCCACATGACTCTGATCCATCCGCAGGTCTTTGTGGGCACGTCTGTATCAATTGACACTGAACCATGGTATCGTAAAACTCCACATTGATCCGAGCAGGAAAACGCTTCAAATCTGTTGAGTCAGCGTGTCTGATTTCTTCATTTTTTGAGTCCTGTGGTAAGGATTGCGGTGTCGTGGGGTTCGATGCTGTGGTGGTGTACGATTGTTAGACTTTCCCCGGTGAGTGAGTGCTGGAAAGGAGTTGAGGGTGTCCATGTAAATGGTAAATGTGCACTTATATAGCGCTTTTATCCAAAGCGCTTTACACTGTGTCTCATTCACCCATTCACATACACAGTAGCAGAGCTGCCATGCAAGGCGCTAGCTTGCCATCGGGACAACAGTGGACAACTCGCTCTACCACCTGCGCCACAGCTGCCCATGTGTAAATTACTTTGGACTTCTAGGCCTGTAATATATAAAATATATTCCTACAAACTGGATGTGTAGGCTTTGAGACACAACTTTTTTTGGAAAATGCATGATCTGCTGTATTTTTGCTAATTGAGCTTGGGTATTGCATATTTGCCTAAACTCCCATTTTGTTATTTAGGCTGAGTGTTATATATCTAATTCAATCTTTTCATTTGTACCCAATGCAATACATTGTTTTTGGCATTTAGGTCAAGTGCTACATACAATTTACTCTTGTATCTTAAATATTTGAGTCAAATTATGAATCTTCAGTAGCCTATGTCCCAATTCGCGCTGTCCAGCCAAAGGAACCCTTTGTCTCTGTCAATTACGAGTATAAAGGAAAGTGTGTTTATGAGAGTGCATATTTCTTTAGCTAAAGAAGCACATTAAATTAGGAATTAAAGTGCTGAATGGAAGCAGATTTAGTTGCACTGCTTCGAGAAATACAGGGAGTCCATAATCACTTTTGGAAGGAGCAATTTTATTTTGACATCAGAGGGACAAGACAGTCTCTAAGAGAGCAAAGAAAAAACAGATTTTTGGTGCGAATAATTCATATACTAAATTTAGCAGAAATACAAGAAGAATTTCCCTACATTAATTTGCGAAGACTAATAGAAAGTAACTGGACAATTGATCATTTGAATAAGTTGCTAGACAACTTTTTCCAACCAGCGTCTCAGTGGCATTGTGCCCAGGTATCCATAGCTCCCCAGGTTGAGCCGTACCTCAAATTATTGGGGGGAGAAAAAAAAGGGTTTTGAAAAGGGGAAACAGGACAGATCATAAATAATCCAGTAATAGATGTATCCCCAGTTCTGAGATAGGTTTATTGGGAAGAACAACAACAGAGGGTGGACTTAGATAAACACACAACATTAGGGGGACTTGTGTTAAAGATAATACCAAATGGCGACGTAATCTGTCACTTAGACTGGCTCAAGTAAGTGTTAGGAGTTTGGGTAGATAAATTATAAATTGGAGTCCTGTGGCATATAAATAAATAAATAAATAAATATTTATTATAAAAATAAAATAAAATAAACAAAAGTGGTCACTGATTATCTAGGCTTAAGAACCACTGGAAGTGGGACAAAATGGTATCTAGTTCTGTAGGACAGAAGATATCCACCCCTGTAGAAGTGTTGGTGTCCTGTGTAAGGAGTACATTTCCAAAATCTCAGAAAAATGGCACAAAAGAACTAAGCTTTTGACAACACAGTGGCCCAGAGAAGGGACATTTGTCATTGTGTGAAGAGATGGAAACATGTTTAAAAAAAATTATAAGGGCAATGATAAAAGTAAGCAGAGAGCTCTAAAGCGTGAAAAAGAGATGAGACTGGTGTGATGACGTTAAATGTCTCCCACAACCTCTGTAGTGCCATTTAGCATCATGTTAATGTCATAATTTCCTCTCACACAAAGCACTGGAGCTTGAAGGAAAGATGGCAGTTCGAGCACAAAAATGCTAACTCCGTTTCGGGGTTTTGGTACTACAAAATGACATCATCCCTGCGCCACTCTATGGTGATTGGCTGTAAGTGTAGGAAGTGCTTGATTTGATCTGCAGTGGAGTTTTCTATTAGCATAGGATTACCTTGAAACGTTAATATCGTAGTCGATCATGTTCATTTTATCGTGGGCAGTCAAAATTGCAATCGATATTCGATTAATTGTGCAGCCCTAGATTGAACTATGCAAAACACAAACCATTCCAAAACATTCACTGCACTGCACAACTCTCATAAGGCTATGAAAGATGTCAGTAGACCTTGCTCCTTGCTCCATTATTCATTCATGAATAATTTTTTCTGTTGTTTTCTCGTGATCTCGACATAATAAAAGCTTTTTTTTCATGATGTAATTTTATTGTGAGAACATCTGCCGCTTTTGTGAATGGGACTGGTGTTACATGCACGTTGGCATATTCACCATCATAAATGTAATAATAGAGATGGACTTGATCTCCTCATTAAGAGAGAGAGGGGTGTCCTCCTTCTCAAGTTTCTGACACTAATGTGGAAGTCGTCAATCCTGCAAGGATGAGGTATTTTTGTAGGCCACCCCAGAAGTTAGCATCACCCTGGTTCCCTCGACAAAAAGCCAGTCTGATTTTTCCATTGGCTTTTGGATTATTGCAGAAAATAATCTCTGTGACCAACAAAAGTTTATGATTCTTACATGTTTACAAGATTTTGAAACCTATACACTTGCCAGATGTAAAAAGCTAATGTGAAGTTATAAACGAACTATAAAACGGTCGCATGACTTCAATGTCACCACCACCACGCTTCCGACAACTCTTTCAATCTTTATTTTAAAAAACAAAAACAAAAAAAAAAAACAATACAATTGGAAAATACTATAAATTGATCAATCTAAGTTGGAAAGTCTGAGTTGCAAGAGAGTGAGTAAAAACACAATGAGGCTGTAATAGATGAGTTTTCCTGTTCGACGTGATGACGTTTAATGTCTCTGACAATCTTTAGCCACTTTTTAACAACCGTTTTCAAGACAGGTAAAAGCTTGTTTTTTTTAAATCACGAATGGAGTATTACTGATGTATTTTATGGTGTAGTATAAAATGTGAATATATATTGAGCTTGTGTTAACCACAGACCTTATTTCAGGCATTTAACCAAAAACCCATTCAAAAAGTCCATTGACTTCAGGATGGATGTCAAGTGCACAGGAAAATTGAGTCCAAATCACGAGAAAACAAAATTTATAATACATGGCTGCTTAGGGCTTCTGTAACATTCTGCCTTTGTGTTGTCATTGTTATTTAAATGCATGTGTTAAATGTATTAAAATGGAGAATATTATCATACTGCTAAATGAATAAATGTAAATGAAACAACATAAAAATAAATAAATACATAAATAAATAAATAAAAATGACAGGTTCTAACCAAACCTGCTAGCTGATTCAAAACAGAGAACAAAAGACAGACTCTAAATAAACAGAACCCAAGCCCTACAGCTTTTGTGATACCAAGAAAAACATTTTTACAGTAGGTTGCAAAATATACAGATAAGACGTACACGCAGCCACAACATATAACGAAAGACAGGGGAATGGGACAACACAATAGTCTACTTATACACCATGATATGAACACGTCAATCACTCGCTTCTTTTACTCATACACAGTATAAGCAATAAGCAAGTTCACTAAAGCACCAAAAAACATTTACTACTCTCTTGTACCCACGCAATCACAGACACACCACACATCCACATTCCTCTCCCTTCTTTCTTTTAAAAGACTTAATCTTTTCACAACGTCAGCACATCCAATTAAGGCGGAGTGATCTGTGAGAACGCAACAAGGTGGGAGAGAGAGAGAGCGAGCGAGAACACCCACCAGCTCCAGAGAATACGTCTCCTGACGTAATAAAGAGTTAATTTCCACATTAGCCTTTATTAGTAGCTCAAAAGCAAACTTTAAAATGATGAATTTCTGTTTCCTTTCTTTGCAGAGGTTTTCAGGACATTCAGGACAATCAGCTGATATACCTGAATTCCACGGTTAGTCACAATTTTTTTTCCCCACAATCTAAGATGGCGGTTTTGTCCCAAATGCTGTCTTGTCATCTAGAGCCATCAAATGTGGTCTCGAGGACTTAAGAAAGTTTGAGTGTTCATGAGATGTTATTCTGTTTTTTTTATCATAGAATTTTTATTGGAAATTTGCATTTTTAACATCATAACACAGAACACACCACCCAACAACCCCTGCAAAACAACCACAGCCAAAACCAAAAGAAAGGGGGAAGAGAGAAAATAAATAAATAAATGAATACAAAAATAAAAAATAAATAATAATAATAATAATAATAATAATAATAATAATAATAATAAAGGGGGTAAGATGGTTAGTGTTAACCATCTACCTCTCCTCAATCTACCTCCAGGGTGCGTGCATCATTGAAATAGGTAATAAATTGTTGCCATTTTCCCAAAAATTAGTCATCCCTACCTCTGATGTTGTACTTGATTTTTTCCAGCTTCAAAAAGAACATTAAATCTCTAAGACAGACTGATATAGAGGGGGGTTGCGGAGAGGTCCAAGACAACAATATTCTGCGCCGAGCAAGCAACGATGCAAAGGCCACAGCACTAGCTTGTTTATGGTTCAGAGGCTGACACTGAGATGAAACACCAAAGATGGCAATTAAAGGACAAAGATCCAATTTGATTATAAGAATGTCGGACATAGTCCCAAAAAAAGAGTTCCAAAAGGTCTGTTGTTTGGGACAGAGTGCAAACATATGACTCAGGTTACAGGGTGAAAGTTTGCATTTCTCACACATGTCAGGAACATTGGGATGTATTTTAGACAATCTACTCTAGAGAGGTGAGCTCTATGGACCACTTTAAATTGTATAAAACTAAGTCCAGCACAGGACGTGGTGGTCCGTATATTATAACACTCTGCCCCAGTAATCATCCTCAAGCTCCAGGCCCAATTCCTCTTCCCAAGCTCTTATAGTTTTGATATTGTAAGAATCGTCCTGTGACCAGATCGTTGCATATATCTGTGAAATAATGCCCCTTTTATGAAGATTCAGCTTGAACACCTCTTCCCATGCAGACTTTGTAGGTAAGGAGGGAAAACCAGCGAATAGGGAGGAGACACAGTGCCTAATTTGAAAGAAACGGAAAAAGGTGAGACGGAGGCAGGCTGAATGATGAGGATAATTCAGAAAAGTTTGCAAACACATTATTAATGAAAAGATCCTCAAAGCATTTCAGACCCTTCTTTTCGCAAAAAGGAGGGAAAAGTTATAAAGGAGGGGGGAAAGAGATGCTTATTACATATAGGTGCCATGGTTGAGGCCGAGGTAGATTTAAAATGACGACGAAACTGATAGAAAATCTTTAGAGAGGTACATACTATTGGATTATCTGTATATTGTGAAAGGGCTATGGGAAGGGAGGAGAACACCAGAGCAGAGAGGGAGGTTGAAATGCAAGACTGTGCTTCTAAGTGGCACCATGGAAGAGAGGGGGCCTGCACCCACAGCACCAGTCTCTGAATATTAGCCACCCAATAATAATTCATGAAATTGGGAAATGAGAGGCCACCACTCAGTCGAGTCAAATTTGGAAACCCTGGGAGTTTTTCCTGCCCATATGAAAGATGACATTAATTTGTCTATATCCTTAAAGAAAGATTTGGGTAAAAACAAAGGGATGGACTGAAAGAGGTATAGGAATTTTGGGAGAATGTTCATTTTTACTGTGTTTATTCTGCCAAGAGGGGATAATAGCAGAGCTGCCCATCTTTGAAAGGCTGATTTCATGTATCACGCGTCGTTGGCGCAGGTATGAAGTGAGGACGTAATTGCAGTGAAGCACAGTGATGTTTATTTACAGTGTAGAAAAATACACAAAACAAAACCATAACAAGAACACACTCATTAACCTAGGCTCACTGGGCTAGCACCGCTAATGCACTAGTGCTAATGCACTAGTGCTAGTGGCTAAAGCTAGGAATGCTACTAAACAGAAACATGAACAGTAACGACTACTAAACAGAAACATGAACAGTAACGTAAATTGAGCCCGGAGTCAGAATGACATACATGACCCTGTGACCTTTCGTGACGAAGGTGTGACGTCGTTGATGACACCGGCCGCACATGCGCAGTGGCGCTCAATGATCGCCTCTGCGTCTGGAGGGTTGTCCCGCCATGCGAGAGTTTTGCACATGCGCTGTAGCGGCCGACACATGTCACCGTAGCGGCCGACGCACGTCACGCTCCCAGCCGAACCGTGACATCATGTATGAGATTAAGGGTGTAAAATTCACCGCGACTAATGCTGAATGGGAACGGATGACACTAACTCGGAGATATTTGAATTTTGAATGTTCCAAACAAAAAGGTATTTCAGTCTGTTTTATCTTTGGGCCAGATTGGTTTATAGGTAAACATTCAGTTTATACCCTGAGAATTTCCCAAAGTCATGTAATACGTGTATTATCTCCGGAATAGATGCAATTGGATCTGTAACATAAAGTAGTAAGTCGTCAGCATACAGTGCAAGTTTATGTTCAATTCCATTGCATATTATACCCTGAAATACAGGAAGAGTTCTAAGCATCATCGAGAGAGGCTCAATCGCTATGGCAAAAAGTAACAGACAGATGTCATCCCTAGCGCGAACCCCGTGACAAAGTAAAATAATCAGATTTAGCATCGTTGGTATATATGGAAGCCTACGGTTCCACATATAACAATCGGATCCATGATACCAATCCCTCCCCGAAGCTGAACCTCCTTAGCACTATGAAAAGATACTCCCATTTGATTCTATCATTATTACTTTGGTTCCAGTTCCGGTGACAGGGTACGCTGGCGTGTTTTGCTGCCGCTCCTGTTACCGTTTGTTTAGTTTCGTTGTTATTTTAAGTCATATTTATTTATTTTTTAATTTTGCGAGTTTATTTTTATAGTAACATTGTCTTTAGTGCCGTTGCGAGTGCGATGTGGTGGTGCCATTCTATATAGTTTGGTGTGTAGTTTTTATTTCTGTTTTTATTTCTGAGCTCTACTGGAATAACCTGCAGCGTGTAACTCTGAATCAACGCCTCAGCTCGGCTGTGTTCATGTGTGTGGACGGTGTGTGAGGATTGTACGAGTCTGTGCTTGCAGTGCGCTCCGGAGTTTCACTCGCTCTGGCCCTACAAGTGTGCACTCACCGACCATGGCGCTAAGGTACACTACACGCCAGCTTTTGAATCTAAATCAGAAGTGTTATTGCCTAGCCAAAGACTCTTTTACAGTCTCTGACGAGATCTTGGCCTGCTACATCCTAAGCGATATATCCATCGGGGTTTGAGGTGCAGTCTTGCTGTTTCGTCCTCTCCTAACATCTTTGTCCTTATCTGTCGCCGTAAGACCAACAAACTGCTCCATGCTGGTGCTGATTACAGTAATTTAATATCGGTTCCCCGCGTGGAGATTAAACCACTGGCGTCTCCACTTCAAAGCCTTGCTTACGCCACATTATTCAGTGTGCGGTCTGTGAATAACAAAGCGCTGCTTTTATTATTTTTTATCACTGATAAAAAGCTGTACTTGTTGTTCTTAACTGAAACCTGGCATAAAGAAAATGATGGGCTCCTGTTTAACCAGATCACTCCAGCGGGCTTTGGAGTTTTAGATCTCCCGAGGTTATCTGGCAGAGGCGGAGGCATTATTGTGGTTTACAACCTGAAGCTGAACACAAGCTCTGTGTCTGTTCCCTGGTTTTCATCATTTGAATGCCTGGTCTTGAGTATCTCTGCTCCTGTATCCACCATCATCGCTACAGTTTATAAACCACCTAAGGCTAAGGCGCATGCAGCTTTTATGTCTGAGTTTGCGGACTTCCTGTCGATGTTGAGCACTAAGTTTGACAGAATTTTGATTGTGGGAGACTTCAACATTCATGTGGACTGTAGTGTCTCTGTGGCGGCTAAGGGATTTCTGTCACTAATTGATTGTTTTAACTTCACACAGTTTGTAACTGACCCGACTCATAACAAGGGTCATATGCTGGATCTTGTGATTGCTAATGGCTCATTTGTATCTGAGTTTTCAGCTACTGACATTGGAGTGACACTGTCTGATCATTCAGCTGTCTTTTTTAACCTTGAACTGTTTCATTCAAGTGAGCCGACCATCCGAACAGTAAACTTCCGGAAGTGGAAATCCATCGATCAGACAGCTTTCTCCAATTCTGTGATTTCCATCCTAAGCGATCTTCATCCCTCATCACTGGAGGAGAAAGCTCTGCAGCTAAATTTCACTCTTGCTGCTAATCTTGACACTTTTGCTCCTCTAAAGTCACGTATGGTCACATTCGCCGGCTCTGCTCCCTGGTATAATGACAATCTGCCCTCTAGGAAGGCTGTATGTCGGAAGATGGAGCGAAAATGGCGCCTTACCAGACTAAGTGTCTACTATCAAGCGTGGAAGGACCTTGGGGAATATCGTGCACTACTGGAGACTGAAAGATCCTCTTACTTCTCTCAGGCTATTGTAAATAATCAAAATAATGCCAGAGACTTGTTCCAAACCATAAATAGATTGCTTCAAGTAAACGGTGTTACCACTTTGCCTGTTTCTCAGCAGCTCTGTGATTCCTTTCTACAGTTTTTTAATTCTAAGATTGTCAATGTTTGTAAAGAAATTTCTGTTAACCCTGACTGTGCCACTTCACTCCTTCGTCCATCTGGGTTCACTGTTGTTTCTTTTACTCATTTTTCACTGCTTGATTCTGAGGCTCTCACAAGGGAGGTATCCAGCATGAAATCAACCACTTGCCTGCTGGATCCAATTCCTACGAATCTGTTTAAATCGTGCTTTGCTGTGTGGTGCCCTACTATCCTCAGCATTATAAATGAATCACTGGAGACTAGGGTCATTCCAGCAGTACTGAAGACTGCTGCTGTTACACCCGTCCCTAAGAGAGGGAAAATTTTTGTGGGTAATTTTTTTTTTTTTTAAAAAATTTTTTTTTTTGTTTTTTTTTCATTTTTTCCCCCTTTTCAAATCTTCCGTTTTTGGCAAAAATACTTGAGCGTGTGTGGCCTCTCAACTCTGTTCTCATCTGACAACCAATAACCTATTTGAACCCCTTCAATCAGGTTTTCGTAAATTTCATAGCACTGAAATTGCGTTGGTCAAAGTTACAAATTACCTGTTGATGGCCTCTGATTCTGGAGCTACCTCTCTTCTTATTCTTCTTGACCTTGCCGCCTTCGATACTGTGGATCATGGTCTTTTACTTACCCGCCTAGAAAGTGTTTTTGGTGTGTCCAGGAAAGTTTTAAACTGGTTTAAATCCTATTTTACTGACCGGTCCCAGTTTATTTCTATGGGTGGCTTTAGATCTGACACTTGCTCTGTACTCACTGGTGTTCCTCAGGGTTCAGTTCTAGGCCCTCTACTCTTCAATATTTATCTATCTCCACTTGGTCATCTGCTGCGATCACTTGGCCTCCATTATCACTTTTATGTTGACGATACCCAAATCTACATTCACTCAAGATCTGGTGAAAGCATTGATGTTTGTTATCATTCTGGCTGTATTTCTGATATAAAAACATGAATGAATAATAACTTTCTGTGCCTGAACGGCGGGAAAACTGAGGTCATGCTTATAGGTTCCCGTCACAAAGCGGCTCCACTGTCTCTATCTATTGATGGCTCTGTTCTAGAGTTCCAAAGTAAGATGAGGAACCTTGGTGTACTTTTTGACACTAACCTCACTTTTGTTTTTTTTTGTTCAGAGCACTGTGAAGGCTTCCTTTTTTTACCTCAGAAATATAGCCAGATTAAGACCAATGCTAAACTTATCTGTCGCTGAAAAGCTGATCAATTCATTCGTTGTCACGCGGTTGGATTATTGTAATGCTGTTTTAGCTTGAGTTTCTAAAACTGCAATAAACAAACTGCAGTATGTTCAGAACTCTGCCGCCTGGATCCTTACAGGAAGCAGGAAATATGACCATATCACTCCTGTTTTGAAGTCCTTACACTGGCTCCCGGTCAGGTTCTATGTCGATTTTAAGATCATGATGTTGACATACAAAGCATTACATGGATTGGCTCCACAATATTTAACTGACTTATTACTCCCTTACACCCCACATTGCAGACTGCGCTCCTCACAGGGTAATCTACTAACTGTTTCACTAACCCACCATAAATCTATGGGTGACAGGGCTTTTTCTGTCTATGCTCCATCACTTTGGAACTCTCTTCCCCCTGAACTCAGGGAAGCCCAGTCCTTTGGCATTTTTAAAGCTCTTCTAAAGACACACTTTTTTAGACTCACATTTGATTCCTGATGTCTTTTTGATTGTTTTATATTTATTTTTTATTACGGTTGTTGTATTCGTTTTAATTAACTTTAATTAAAGCTGCTTTAAAAGTGCTTTATAAAATAAAGTTTATTATTATTATTATTATCAAACGCCTTTTCTGCATCCAAAGAGATGACCACTTAAGAGGAGTCGCTGTTCTGTTTTGAATACAAAATATTAAATAGAGTATGAATATTAGTAAAGGAATGCCGTCCTTTTACAAATCTGGTTTGCTCCACTGAAATAATGCTAGGGAGAATCCCTTCCAGACAAGAGGCCAAAAGTTTGGCTAAAATCTTGACGTCAACATTGAGGAGGCTAATAGGTCTGTACGGATTACACAATGTTGGGTCCTTCCCATCTTTGACCAATAGAGTTATAGTTGCTTGGCTTAGTGTTTGTGGCAATGCCTCTATTTCTAAAGACTCCTTGAATACAGCCAGGAGTAATGGGCTCAATGCAACATGGAATTTCTTATAAAATTCGGAAGGAAACCCATCCGGGCCAGGTGATTTCCTGGATTGTAATGAATTGATTGAGCGAACGATCTCATCTAAGGTGATGGGACTGTCAAGTTCAGATGCCAATAGAGGGTCAACCCTGGGAAAATCAATATTTCAAAAAAAAAAAAAAAGGTTCATCCATGTTACCTGAATTGTCAGGAGCGCCAGCTGTGTATAAGGAGGAGTAAAAACTTTTAAAAGTCGAATTAATTTCTGCAGGATCTGAGGTTAATACACCACCGGACTGCAGAATCTGAGGAATAGAACGTGAAGCGGCTCGCTACGCAATTGGTGAGCCAACAACTGACCGACCTTATCCCCATATTCATAATAATTGCCACGCGTATGTAACAACAGCTTCTCCGCCTCACCTGTCAATAATAAATCAAACTCCGCTTGCAAATTAAGTTTTTGTTTATGCAGCTCAGGGGTCGGGTTGAGAGCATATTGGTTGTCAATGGCCTGAATATTATCAGATAACTCTTTTTTTCTTATTCTTGCGTTGCTTATTAGCATAAGCAGAATAAGAGATTATCTGTCCCCTTAAGAAGGCCTTCAGAGTTTCCCAAAGTAAAGAGTAAGAGATTAAATCAGTTTGATTTGTAAGAAGAAAATCATATATTGAAGTAGAGATATACTTGCAGAACGCTGAATCGGATAAAAGTAGAGAATTATTGCCTTGAGCCCATGGCTAAACGTACTAACGTACTACATATTAATAAGTCCCCTCTTTGTTGGTCAGAGTGGATCATGAGGAGGATTAATACACTCGGTGATCTTTATGAGAGTAGTGTGATGATATCTTTTGAAAAATTGGTTCAACATTTTGGGATTCCCAGATCTCAGTTTTTTAGATATCTTCAACTATGCTACTTGCTCTGTACTATTTTTGGGAGTAGCATGCATCCCCCTAATTCAGCAGATACTCTGGGAGAGGTGATTTCTGCTTTAGGAAGAGGACATGAAGCATTAGTGTATTACTCCTTACTGATTCAGAGTCTCGGGGATGGAGTCTCAACCACTCGAGATTATGGAAGAAAGATTAAAATTTTGAACTGGGGGAGGGAGAGTGGGCTAGGATTTTTAAAAATATATAATCTGCATCTTGAGACGCATGGGTGCCTTATACAATTTAAGACTTTACATCGGTTCTATAGAACCCCTCTAAATTGTATAGGCTTGAGAAGCTGCTATAAAGGCGCTTTATAAAATAAAGTTTATTATTATTATTATTATTATTATTATTATTATATTAAAGACACACCCACCTGCTGGCGATGCCATTCAGAAGATGGAGACACTACCCATGTTTTTTAGGGGTGTCGTAAGATCGAAGAATTTTGGTTGAAGGTGCAGAGCTTTGTAGTCAACACTCAGATCTCGTTCTGCCATAGACTCTGTATTTTGGGACATGGGGAGGTCACAAAATTGGAGGATAGGTATAAAAAATATTGGGTTTTGACCAGTGTGATGATTGGTAGACAGGTTATTTTAAGGGGATGGAAATCAGATGGAGCGCCCTCATTTCCAGAGTGGTGTGTGGAGATGGGGAGGGTGGCTGCCTTTGAGGAGGGGTTGAGCAGAAGGATTGGAGTTGGGAATTCTTTCAGGAAGAAATGGAGCAGTTATTTGGCGTTTTTGGGGGACTCTTGAGGAGGGGCAGTGGAGAGTATTTAATTTAGAGTTTAGGCTATGATTATACTTGATTATTGTATTTTCCTGTTTTTATTGTGTGCATTTTTATTTATTTATTTTTATTTTTGGATATGTGAGCTTATATTCTATTGACTACAGTGGTGTTCGTGGGGGGACCAGGGTGGGGTGGGTGGTTGGTAGGGGGAGGGGTTATAGTGAGGATTGATGTTAAAACAGTTTGATTCATTATATATGTTGTTTGTCTCTTTGTGTTAACTTGTGAATCAATAAAAGTGTTAATTACAAAAAAAAGTAGAGAATTGGTGGGCGAAATGGTGGGCGAAATGTGTGATGTGAAGGTAGAAGAATGTCAAGACTTAGAGGAGTGTGGTCTGAAATAACGATTGGTAGATATTCAGAGTTTACCACTCGAGAAATCAGAGAATCTGTTACGGCACGTAGTGGAGGCGGACACAGATGCAGAACAGAACTCTTTATTCAATGCAAAACATAAAACACAAAAAGTGTAGAACATTACCTTCTTGGCATGAACTCTAGCGCTGTAAACATAAACAGGTCTTTCCCTCCAGCTACAACTAACCGCTAAACGTATAAATAAGCAAATAGGAAAATAATAACGAGCGCCGCGCTCTGAAAACCCGGCGCTTAAATAGCCAACATAACTAGATCTAACACGAAACACCTGTGCTAGATCACGGTGGTCAAGCTAGCCCTTAACCCAGAAGTGCGCGCTCAACCCAAAGTCCTTCCAAATGAAGCGCCACAGCAGCCTCTGGCGGCCGTGGCGTGACAGAACCCCCCTCCAAAGGGTACTCCTCCCGTAGTACTCAAAACCCCCCACCTAACAGTAGTCCTGGGCCCCAGTAAAGACAGTCTTTCTCTGGCCCGGGAAGGGAGGCTGTCCTAGCAGGACAGCAGATGCGTGGATCGACCCCTCCCAATGGGGCCCCTGGGCCCCTGTGAATACTGTCTTTCGCTGGCCCGGGAAAGAAGGCTGTATTAGCAGGACAGCGAATGCGTGGATCGACCCCTCCTAATGGGGGTCCTGGGCCCCTGTGAAGACTGTCTCTCGCTGGGCCGAGAAAGGAGGCTGTCCTAGCAGGACAGCGGATGCGTGGATCGACCCCTCCAAAAGGGTCGAAAGTCGAGGCGCCGCCCCCGGCGGCACTGGAATGAGGAACGCCAACCCCGGCGGCACTGGAATGCGGAACTCCGCCCCGGTGGCACTGAACACGGAACGCCGCCCCCAGCGTCACTGGAACGTGGGACAGCTTCCTCCGTAGAGACCTCTCCGTAGGTCTCAGGCTGAATATCCACTGCTGAGGCCTCCCTGTAGGCCTCAGACTGGAGCTCTGCTGTCCTCCATGCCCCCCCAAAAAATTTCTCAGGGATAGCTTCCTCCGCAGGGTTGGAAGGGCACTCAGGGGCTTTAGATGGGACTGGGACATCCTGAGCTGGAGCCTGCTCATATACGTCGGGAGCTGGAGGCTGCTCATGGATGTCAGGCCCTTGAACTTTAGCTGGAACGTCAGAGACTTGTGACATGATGTCGTGGACTTGGGACTTCAATTTGACCGAGCCTTCCAGCTCCTGCATTTTGGCCGTTAAATCCTTGTTCTGTTTCTCTAGCTGCTGTCGAGCAGTCTCACTTTTCTGAGCCGTGCCACGCTCACCCACTAGCTCGGTGCTCAGTGTGTCCACTTGTGCATCAGCCTTCTTCAATCGTTCACTACCGAGTTCAATGAGGGTCTGTTTCTCTTCTAGTTCCAGCTGTGAAATACGAGCCTCCAACCTCCGCTTCTTCTCTTTCCAAGCGGATATCTTGGAGGTATAGCTGGTCACTTCTTCATGCAGCTCATTTCTCTCCTGCAGCACCTGCTGCTGATTGCAATCAGCTGCAGACAGATTCTCCTGCAAGTGTACCTTTTCGGCTTCCAGACTCTTGACCTTGCGTTCATTCTCCTCGGCGCTGCCCCGTGCAGCATCTCTCGCCGCTCGGAGTTCATCCATCTCCCACAACTGATCCTTTAACTGAGTCTATACTTCCGCCAGCTGTCTCTGTGCTTCATCTCGAGCTTCACTGGCTTGGATGAGTTGAGCTTCCCGCTCAGACAGATCAAACTCCAGCTTCTCCTTTGCTGCTACAGCCAGAGCTCTCTGTCTTCTCTCATCCTCTAGCTCTGCCTCCGTTTTGTGCACCTGTTCCAATTTCTCCTTCAATTCAGACATCTGTATCTTAACGGGGTGAAGCTGGTTTTCTGCACTTTTCCTTCTATCCTTCTCCTCCTCCAGAAGCTGCCTTAGTTGGTTTCATTCGTCCTCTAGTTGAAAAAGCTGTATGCTCATAACACGTTTCTGGAGTGTCTCATCTTGCAGCAAAACCTGTGTTTCCTGTAGTTGTGACTCCACGGATGAGCATTCTTTAGTAGCTTTGATGCATTTCTTCTCCATTTCAGACAGAGTGCTGCTCAAACTCTCCAACTCAAACTGCATTTTGCTCATTTTTTCCGCCATTTCCTTCCTTTGCTTCTAGCTCTCGCTGTGTTTCAGTTGGAGCTCTTGTAGCCGAACGTCGCCTCTCTTCTTGCGAGTCCTTTTTACTCTGAGCGATTACAATGGGAACGTGAGGCTTGGCTGTGACTGGAGCTTGAACTGGAAGTGTGACTTGGGCTTGAACTTGGAACTTAGCTGTGAGCAGAATTCTGAGAATTGGGTCAGCAGACTTGGAGATGAACGGATTCCGCTTAGCAGGATGCGCGGTAACTTGGACCTGTGGCTTTGCCTGGACCGGGACATGGACCTGGGACGCGGCAGGGGCATGGGCTTCGGGTGCGGCAGTGGTTGGGACTGGAGACCTAGAGATGAGCAGAACTTCTCCTCTTGATATCTCACCTGCTCATAGTACACGTGGAATGGGCGCTCCTCACGTTCACATCCTCCAGCAACTGATCATAGTTCTGTCCTGGTTCTCCGAACTCCTCCCAAAACACATCCAAAAACTCCCAAATATCCTCCAGCACTCAGGGTTCCGTGGCTGCCACTCGCTGTGCCCATGTGCGAGATGGGCCAACAAGTCGAGTCATGATAAACAGAATGAATCATCCTTCGCTCGGCTTCGGGTCGCATAAGCTGGAGAAATAATACTGACAGTCCATCAAAAACTCATCCGGGTAAAAGAAGCCATCATACGGCTCCACGGAATACCTCTGTGCAAAGCTCATGGAATCCAAGGCGGGAATCTTGGGCATGGGGTTTTGGGTTCGGCGTCCTCGCCGTTCTCCTGTTGCATCCATGGTCCCGCGGTTCGATCTGCTGCATCCGTATAAGGGCTCGTTATTCTGTTACGGCATCTAGTGGAGGCGGACACAGATGCAGAACAGAACTGTTTATTCAACGCAAAGTCCTTCCAAACGAAGCGCCACAGCGGCCTCTGGAGGCCGTGGCATGACAGAATCATTAATAAAAAAGTAATCAATGCGAGAAAAAGATTTATGTACATGAGAAAAAAAAGAATATTTCCTAACTGTAGGGTTTAAATACCTCCACGGATCAATGTAACCATTCTGAACCATAAATTCAGAATACCTTAGCCATCACAGAGGGAACCTTTGCAACAGTGCTAGATTTGTCCAAATCTGGGTCAATAACACAGTTCAAATCTCCCCCAAATATCAAGAGATGTGTGTTCAAAGCAGGAAGTTTTGACAATAAATTCTGAGCAAAAGTAGCACTATCAAAGTTTGGGGCATATACATTCACCAAAAGTACTGCCATCTGCAAAAATTTCCCTTCCACAATCACATGTCTACCATTTACATCAGAAATTACATTATCAAATGAAAAGGGCACAGACTTACTGATCAGGATAGAAACTCCCCTGGACCAGGAATCAAAATTGGAGTGGAACACATGTCCAGAAAGCTTGGAGTCTGTGTTGATCCCTGAGACGGAGATGGGTTTCCTGAAGAAATGCAACATCAGGTTTTTGTAATCTTTTGTAAATCTTGGACCTTTTAACGGGACCGTTCAGACCCTTCACATTCCAACTTAGGAATCTGAACGAGCTTCGGGTATTTTCCATTAATTTAGATTAATACAGAGTGGAGTACAGAAAGGTTGATATGAATAGGGGAAAAAAGAAAAAAAGGAATTCCCCCCCCCCCCCACACACACACATACAACAACACAACCCCCCTCACCACCCACCCACCCACACACAGCAAACCACCCCTAGCCGCCTCCGACCCCTCCCTCCCCCACCCTACTCTGATCAGTTAACTTCTCTTCATTCCCAAACAATGGAGGCAGAGCCCAGAACATCCGGAACTTGTAACCTGTACCGTATTCTTCTGTGTGAATTCACTCCCGAGCATAAAGGGTGCCACAATCACCATATATCACAGGCAACCGACAGATTTACATGGAAACTGATAGTTGCCCATGCGCACAGTCCTGCAGTCACATGACAGTTATTAATAAAACGGTTGACAGTCATGTAGACAGATTAAGATGGAGGATACCGTTCATTAAACCATCGTTGTGCTTTTTGGGGACAGTCGAACTGCAGCCTCTCATCACCGAGGTCCACCCGAAGGCGAGCAGGGTATCTGAGAGAAGACCGCACATTTCTCTCACGCAGGCTGTTTCTCACCGCAGAGAAGGCCGCCCTCCTCTTAGCGACGCTGGAGCTGAAGTCAGGAAAGATGAAAACCTTGCAGCCCTGATGGAAAAGTTGATCCCAATTCCCGCGTCAAATTACTTTTTCTCTGTCATGAAGAGAGTGGAACCTCACAATCATAACTCTGGACCTCTGTTTCTCTTGCTGCTCCTCCGAGGGCATGGGGGAGATACGGTGAGCTCTATCCAGCAAGGGAGCGGTAGGAAAGATATCCAATCTGAGGACATCCTGGAAAAACTTAGACATAAACGTGACCGAATCGCTCCCTCCTTCTCGCTCAAGAATACCGATGACCCGGAGATTGCAGCGCCGTGAACAGGACTCCAGGTCCTCCACTTTATCGGTGAGGTTTTTTTTTGGTTAGCTGAAGACAGCTGTAGCACAGCTTCTTCCAGCGTTACAATTCGGTCACTGTAATCATTCAGGTGCTGCTCAAGCTCGTCAATACACCGTCCTTGTGACTCAATACCTGATTTAAAACTTTCAAAAGACACGATAACTGGGGCCAGAGCTGAGTTAATAGCTGCTGTCACCTGCTCTGCGATGGTAGAAGCTAGCTCCATGAGTAAAGTTGCGTGGAGAAGTCCAGAGGTAGCTTGTCACCATGACTCGCCATGCTTGGTGTAGATTTAAGTTTCCGTTGTCTTTCAGAAGCCATAACTCTTTTCTGGTTATAATAGTAAACCAAGTAATTGAACATGAAGGCATTAAATGCCTCTGAAAAGACAGAAATAATATGACCCAGCTTAGCTTTCTTTGTTTGTTAGTTTTCCAATATGTCAAAATGTAATAATTATGTGCAACATTTAAAATAATTAAAATTCTGATTACCTTGTTCGGTTTTCTGGAAGGTTCTGAAAAACAGGCTGCCAACCCACACAAATCTCCCCCCTCCTCTCCCCATTGCTGTAGAGCTGGACCAGCTCTGTCCTGGAAGGCAAAATGGGATTTCCATCACCACATGGGATATGAGCGGAAAGAAGTTGATTAAGAATTTTTCTTGTGCAAAAATCTTTTTTTTGTTGTCATTCTCAAACAAGATGATTCAATAACGTTCAAATATCAACATTAATGGTGAGTTTTACATGTGATTTGTAGGAGTTTCCAGAGCATATTCACGGCCTGGTTCCTTCAAACAAGACATGTACGCTATTGGGATGCAAGAAGGATGTCCTGATGGGTAAGAAATGTGCCGTCTATCTTTCCACCCAAAATTTACAATTACAATTAAAATTGGAAATCCAAACCTAAATTGCCTTTTTAATGGCTTTTCAAAAGGCACAGAAGCATGCAACTGCTTTATACTTATATAGTATGGGAATGGGAATACCCACTCCATCATACCAAGGGCACAGCCTGTTCAAAAATACCCAAGCCCGAGGGTCACTGCAAGACACTTGAGCCCGGGATGGAATAAATATCCAGGCTGTAATAATGAATGAATCTGTGTGGCAAAGACCACCCTGCAGCCACACACACATTCTGAAAGGATACCCCTTAGGACAAAGTCTTAATCCAGGGATAAAGTCATGGCAGGAAGGGGCAACAGAGAGAGCTTGTAGACCTCCTACTTGCTTGAGAGATGTCAGGGCCAGTAAAAGAGCTACATTTAGAGTCAGAAGCTTCTCAGACGCTGACTCTAAGGGCTCAAATAGGGCACCCAACAGACCTTACAGGACCACAGAAGGTTCCAGGAAGGTTTGCGCAGCCTGCAGATGGGCCTCAGCCATCTGACACCACACATGAACCTCGAAGTTAGAGGATGTTGCCCTACAGAGGCTCCATCAACAGGGGCATGGCTGGCTGAAACGGCGGCCAAGTAACCCTGATTGTAGGAGGCAGCCACCCCGCTGAGAAACATTATTGTAATGAACTCCAGGGCTGTAGCTATTGCGCAGTTCACTGGGTCTAGCTGATGTTCCTCACACCACAAGACAAAAAGCTGCCACCTGAGTGCATACAATTTCCTAGTGGACAATGCTCTAAATGCTACATGGTTTCTACAATCTCAGTTGTGAAACCAGAATCTATGAGCTGGTGCCCCTCAGGGACCAGACCCACTGTTTCATAGTTCTGGCCGAGGGTGATAAATCTGCCCACCGGCTTTAGACAGTAGATCCCCTCTTAGGGCTCAAATGGGGCACCTGACAGACCTTCTCTAAAAACTATGGTATATGTGCGAAAAACTAACACATAATTTTCATGTAATAATAAATACAATACAGTTCAGCTCTTCTTCTTGGTGCCTCTTACCAAGTAGTTTCATATGTTTTATATAATACATATGAATGAGCAAATCAAAAATGTTGAACAGGTAATTACAGAACAGCACCAATCCAGTACAAAATACCACCAATGTGAAAGAAACTAATCAAGAAGGCCGTCGGGTTTCAACAACCTGAAGGAAGGAGCAGGCACACGCACACACACACACATACTCCACATATCCGACTTCACATAGTATGAGCGGCCTGCAGATGGGCCACAGCCATGTGACACTGCGCATGAACCTCGAAGTTAGAGGATGTGCCATGTAGCCAACTGGCACATACAGTAAGGGTTGTACAAACTCCTACAACAAATCTGGAGCATATGAGACAAACATACATGTGACTGGTGAAACCAAAGTTTATAGTTCTTAAATCTCCTTTTTTTCTCAAGTAAGATAAAACTTACACAAATATATACAAAGGAAGACCTAGATATAGATAGGATATGATGGATGGCTGGCTTTAAGTGCTTACAAGGTTGTCTCACAAAGCAGGCAGATAATCTTGTGTCACCTGGAATTAGTCAGTGTTGGATCACAGTAATGGAGAAGAACAAAAATAAACAAAACAAAATATATATATAACAACTGCTAAAAAAAAAAGCAGCCAGTGAATACAGACAAAGGAACAATAAACTATAACAGGAAATGGTGTGTGTGATGCACTGATATAATCTACTGTTTGCTTGTTTAAAAAAACAAAAAAAAAACAGTTGTAGTTGGTAAAAATACAAAGTTCATTACTTATAACTCCGATAAAGCAACCTCTTTAATATATAACAAACATTTTTGACATGAAAAAACACAGCATTTGTTTCCAGCAGTAAAGGTTAAAAATCCAAAGAACAATTGATTACACAGGTGGGTTCAAGTGCAGGTCCTGCTCAGCTGGAATTAAGACCTGCATCTAGAGCCGCCTGTTGTGGATTGGATTACGGATTACAGAACACACACACACTCATAATTATCGACAATGACCAGGAGAAATACAAAGTAAATATTCTCTCAAATCCTAGGAATTCCTACTCGGGAACACGGGATGGTCTCAACTCAGTGAGTGACATCAAAACAACAAGGCAGGTCACAGCGTCTGTGCCTAACAAAATAGCACTTCTTAGATAGATTTATTCATCCCAGAGGGAAATTCACCAGTTTCTTTCATTTGAATGAGTTAAAGCAGGGGCCAACAAATAAATAAACAAAAAGTGGGTTTTAAAATGGGAATAATGGGGCCAACTGACAAATTTACTGATAAATTGTGTGTGTGTGTAGTATAATTACTGTTATGAAGCACCTTGGGAGACTGGAGGTAGTGCAGTGATGATGTGGAGTGATTTCATCCACCTGGATTAAAGACAAAAAGTTTGCTTGAAGACATTTCCTCAATGTGCTGAGTTAGAGGTCAGTCAACAAGAATCACCAAACAAAACTTTAAGCTTTTGTAAACCTCTTCTGATTAATTAACACAGTGTAAAGTGCTATACAAGTGTACCATTTAAGTCTTCTGTTAAATACAAGCTGTGGGTTTTCCTTTGACTTATATAGTCTGCTTCCTAATTCTGTTGACTTTTTAAACAAACATTTCAATGATTTCACATCATCCAGTGGCTGTGAAATGGTGCTGCTTTTGGGATTATGGCTGTAGATGTTCATCAGCCCCAGCTCTTCATGTCTGGTAATCTTGTCACAGACAAAGCATCAGTGGGGCTTCAGTGTGTTGTTCCAGTGAATGTTGGTGTCTCAGTGTTATTTCTACCTAGAGGAAGGCGATAGAAATCTGAAACTCTGATCCTCAAAGGAGTGATGTGGACACCCAGATTTAGGATTTAGTATTTAAATTTTCTTTAATGGCTGAGTATGAACACTAGCTTCCAGCCCTTCAAATAAATGGGCACCTAGACACATAGAGGAGGTATTAGGTGGATATTGATGAACAGGATTCACATTTTGGGATTGACACACTATGGTTTAATAGTCACAGAGAAGGAGAGTTAGGGAGGCGCAAACACACACACACACAGACACACACACACACACACACACACACACTCTTGCGCATTCAGGGTCAGGCGTGCAGACATGGCACACACACGCTCTCTCTCCCTCTCCCTCTCTCTCTAACACACCCTCCCGAAGGCCCGAATGCACACACATAACATTATATTATATAGATATTATAAGGATAATTTAATAATATTATGAAGTAAGGAGTACAGTAAACCACTTGCAAGTAGTTTGGCCATATATAAAATAGAAATATAAAACAGATATGAAAGTAAATTATAAACCAGAAGATACAGAAAAAAAGGTAAAAGAAACTTACTCGTAATGCGGAGGATGAAGGATTCTTGTCTCGCGGGGATGGGTCAGACATGCTGTAGACATGGGCCTTGAATGTTTGGGAGAGAACCGTGAGGAGCTATTTATACGAATAGCTGCGTCACACTGCACCTGTGAGACCAAGGTCATTGCTCCAAATTGTTTTCTTTTCTCTCTCTCTCTCTTATTTTCAATCCTAATGGTAAATTTTTGAGGTTTTTTTTCCTCATGGTAATCTTGATAAGCCTTTTTTTAACCTCATGGTTATCGTGAGAGGCTTTTTACCTAATGGTAACTGTTTGAGAGGCCTTCTGAAATTTATTGGTTATTTTCTCTGTACATTAGCTATAAATACTGGAGCTTAAGCTCCAGTTATCAGATCACTTCTGGGAATTCTCATTGGTGCGGATCTCGTGTGGTTGACCAAAATAAAAACTGGACCCTTGCTTTTCCTCACTCACGTCTGGTCGTCTTTTTTCTATCTCCAATTGGGTTTACGGATGTGAGTATTTGCTTCTAATTTTAATGGTCTTTGGGTAATATGCAAAAATCGGCTCTTCAATATCCATCCATCTTTCCACTTTTCTTTTGAACACACGCCCTACATATTACAATTTTTTCTCTTTTTGCCACAACTCTTCGTTCCCACATTGCATTTTTCATCATCACAAGCAGATTGATAACTTTTCTCTTTTCACACTTTTTTATCCAATCCTAACATCACCTTATTCCATTCTGTCTCTCATTTTGTTCCCCTCTCAAATTTTCAATTACTCTCTTGCATTTTGCATTAAACTCTTCCAATACTTTGCAGCATAAAAACAAATGTAAAAACCCTTCAAAACTTCTATGATTGTCCATTTCATATTGTTCCATATACTTTCTTCTTTAAAATCTTTGAATTTCTGTTGCCAGCACTCATTAACAATGTTTTTTTAACTCCATCTCTAAAAAGACTATTAAATATTTTAAGTATTTAAGTATTAATTACAGTCTTTGAAAGCACCCAGTTCTTCTCCCACCTTCACATACACATCTCTTCCTTTCCCCCCCTCTTCTATGCTTTAAATTCTTTTTATCCACTCATTGGGTATTGCTTTTTTGATTGCTTCATACTTTATTTACATAGTTTATTATTTCTTGTCTGCTAAAGTCCTCTTTCACCACCTCCATTGCATCTACTATTTATTGTATTGGTAAAAAACCATCCATCCATCCATCCAGCAAGAGACCCCAAACTTCCCTTTCCTGAGCCACATTAACCAGCTCTGACTGGGGGATCCCGAGGCGTTCCCAGGCCAGTGTGGAAATATAATCTCTCCACCTAGTTCTGCGTCTTCCCCGAGGTCTTCTCCCAGCTGGACGTGCCTGGAACACCTCCCTATGGAGGTGCCCAGGAGGCATCCTTATCAGGTGCCCGAACCACCTCAACTGGCTCCTTTCAACGCAAAGGAGCAGCGGCTCTACTCTGAGTTCCTCTCAGATAGCCAAGCTTCTCACCCTATCTCTAAGAGAGAGGCCAGCCACCCTCCTGAGAAAAACCATTTTGGCTGCTTGTACCCGCGATCTAGTTCTTCCGGTCACTACCCAACCTTCATGACCATAGGTGAGTGTAGGAACGAAAATTGCCTGGTAGATCGAGAGTTTTGCCTTCTGACTCGACTCTCTTTTCGTCACAACGGTGCGGTGAAGCGATTGCAACACCGCTCCCGCTGCTCAGATTCTCCGGCCAATCTCCCGCTCCAATGTCCCCTCACTCGTGAACAAGACCCCGAGGTACTTGAACTCCTTCACTTGTTCTCATTCCCTACAGGAGTAGGCACTCCATCGGTTTCCTGCTGAGAGCCATGGCCTCAGATTTGGAGGTGCTAATCCTCCTCCCAGCCGCTTCGCACTCGGCTGCAAACCAATCCAGCAAGTGCTGGAGGTCACGGACCAATGATGCCATTAGGACCACATCATCCGCAAAAAGCAGCGATGAGATCCTCAGGTCACCAAACCGCAACCCCTCCCCACCACGACTACGCCTCGATATCCTGTCCATGAATATCACAAACAGGATTAGTGACAAAGCACAGCCCTGGCGGAGACCAACCCCCACCTGGAACAAGTCTGACTTCTTGCCGAGCATACCGTCACAACTCTCGCTTTGGGAGTACAGTGATTGGATAGCCCTAAGAAGGGACCCCTTCACCCCATACTCCCTCAGCACCTCCCACAGTAGACCCCGGGGGACATGGTCATACGCCTTCTCCAGATCCACAAAACACATGTAGACTGGATGGGCATACTCCCAGGCCGCCTCCAAGATCCTAGCGAGAGTAAAGAGCTGGTCCGTTGTTCCACGACCAGGATGGAATCCGCATTGTTCCTCCTCAATCCGAGGTTCGACTAATTGGCCGAACCATTCCAGCACCTTGGAGTAGACTTTACCAGGGAGGCTGAGAAGTGTGATACCCCTATAATTGGTGCACACTCTCTGGTCCCCTTTTTTAAACAAGGGAACCACCACCCCTATCTGCCACTCCTTGGGCACTGTCCCCGACTTCCACGCAATATTAAAGAGGCGTGTCATCCAAGACATCCCCTTCACACTCAGAGCTTTCAGCATTTCTGTATGGATCTCATCAATCCCCGGGGCTTTGCCACTGTGTAGTTGATTGACCACCTCAGCAACCTCCAACACGGAAATTGGCGATGATCCCCCATTAGCCTCCACCTCTGCCGCTACCATAGAGGGTTAGTCAGTCGAATTCAGGAGTTCCTCAAAGTGTTTCTTTCCACTGTGCAATTACTTCCTCAGTTAAGGTCAACAGTGCCCCCTCCTTAGTGTACACAGGTTGGATGGTTCCCCATTTCCCCTTCCTGAGCTGGCGGATGGTTTTCCAGAAACACCTTGGTGCCGACCGTAAGTCCTTCTCCATGTCCGCTCGCAGTCGGGCCCTCCCTCTGGGCCCAGCTCCAGATGGGGGCCCCAGGCTTCCTCTGGGCAGGGTAACTCCTCCTCTCTTTATTTTCTTCATGAGGGGTTTTTGAACCATTCTTTGTCTGGCCCCTCCCCTAAGACCACTTTGCCATGAGAGACCCTACCAGGAGCACAAGGCTCCAGACAACATAGCCCTCAGGTTCATAGGGACACAAAAACCTCTCCACCACGATAAGGTGACGGTTCCCGGAGAGATAAAAAACCCTTCTTTAAATTCATATAAAACACCTCTAACTCTTGTGATTCCCACATCCCACCATTTCTTTAAAAAATCCTTTTCCTTGATTTAAGATGCCGTTGCTTAGGAATAGAGGCTGATTTAAAATGTTGCATCTGCCTTGCAGATTATAATGTACATTGGTTACAAATATACTCCAGGCGCTTATCATTTCCTTATAGAATTCTGTTATCCCTTCCATCATCCAGTTCTTTGTTTTCATCCATAAAATATTATCTCCCAAATTAAAATTCCCACATTTATTGAAAAAAATATTCTATTGGTTTTATTCCATGTTGCTTTATTTTCATCGTCCAAATACTTTTTAAAAATTTTATTTTTATTTTCACTCTCAAACTGTTTTTCCTTTGCTCAGCATCTATTAAACACAATCCTCCCTTTTCCATTGCTCCTATTAAAGTTTTGTATGCAATTCTTGATGTCACGGCAGATGGCGCTGCGGCGATGACGTGCACAATCTGCAGGAGAGCGTGTACACATGTTCGAAGTGCCAATGGATGCTAAGACTTTGTTTACAATGGACATTTGCACTTGTGTTGGTTCCTGTTCTGTCCCCGCCCGGTTCAGTTATTGATGGAGTTGCGAGGGTGTTTTGAAGGGTTACCAGCTGTCAGCAATTAAGGTAATTGTGACTGGTTATTTAAACTCTTCGCATTGCTGCGCCCGACAGCCAGTATTAGAGCAAAGATGAATAGAGGAAAGACGGAATGAATAATGGTGCCAGGCGGTAATGTGTCTATGCTCTGTCTAGTTTCCTGTTCCTAGTTTGATGCTCTAGTTCAGTGAGTATTCAAGCCATGGTTAGATGAGTGTTCATGCCATAGGTAGATAAGCGTTCATGCCATAGTTAGACGAGCGTTCATGCCATAGTTAGACGAGCGTTCATGCCATAGTTAGACGAGCATTCATGCCATAGTTAGACGAGCGTTCATGCCATAGTTAAACATGCATTTATGCCATAGTTAGACGAGAGTTTATGCCTTAGTTAGACAAGTGGTTTCTGTCTTAGTTAGATGAGCAGTTCCTGCCTTATTTAGATGAGCAGTTCCTGCCTTAGCTAAACGAGTGTTCCCTGTTCATTGACTTAAGTGGAAATAAAGGTTTTACTCCTGCACTTACTTCCTATCCAAGTTGTGTTTTGTAACAGAATACTGCCCCTGACCATGGAAGTAACAGGAGGGCACCTTATTGGGAGATGGTCGCCGCCAAACTCCCACCTGCGACAGCAGGATTGGGGAGCTATCCGCTGGAATTCCTCTGCAGCTGCCAGGTTTATTTTTGCAGCTTGGCATATCCCAAGCCTACTAAGAGCCAGTGGATTGGGTTCTTGGTGTTCCGGTTTTGTGGCCAGAGACTGGGTGGAGGAACTGGTGAGTACTGGGTCCCCTGCTCTCAATGATGTCACCCAGATCGTGGAACATTTTGTTGAGGAGTTCTACTGGCCAAGACACCTTCATGGTCTGGATCTGCTGGGGTGGCGGGTCGATGGAAAGCCCCAGCCTGGCCCGCCCTTCCACCTTTTCTACAAGTGGGTGGACATGTTAGAATCCGCAGCTCCCCAGTGGGTGAACACATTTGAATCCGGAGCTCCAGCCCAAGGTCAACCTGGCGACCTCAGAGCTCCAGCTTGAGACCTACGAGGAGGTCTCAGCTCCAGAGCCCCAGCCTGAGATCAACCTGGTGACCTCTGGGCCCCCGCCTGAGGTCAACCTGGTGACCTCAGAGCTCCAGATTGAGACCTATAGGGAGGTCTCAGCTCCGGAGCGCCAGCCTGAGGTCAACTTGGCAACCTCAGAGCTCCAGCCAGAGACCCGCGGGGAGGTCTCTGCTACCCAGCAAGCTGTCTGGCTGTCCTGTCCCGCCAAGGAAGCTGTCCAGCTGTCCTGTCCCGCCAAGGAAGCTGTCCGGCAGACCTGTCCCATATAGGAAGCTGTCCTTCCGAGCTCAAGCCCTGCAGAGGATGTCCCTCCGAGCTCAAGCCCTGCCGAGGACATCCCTCCAAGCTCCGGCCCCACAGAGGATGTCACGCAGAGGTCCAGTCCCGCTGAGGACGTCGCCCAATGCCCCAGCCTCACTGGGGGTGGTGCTCCGCCTGTCTGCTGCACGGCGGAAGCCACCCTGTTTCCTGAAACATCAAAGGACAGATTACACAGGGGCCCAGGAGCGCCTTTGGAGGGGGGTTCTGTCATGATCTCGCCGGCAGATGGCGCTGCAGCGATGACGTGCACAGTCTGCTGGAGAGCGCGTGCACATGCTTGAAGTGCGCATGGATGCTAAGTCAAGCAGGAAGCAGCGTCAAGCAGGAAGCAGTGTCCTTCGAGCTAATGCTATTGGATAAATTTTTTCTAATCTCTATACTTTAAAATTATTTACCTTACGTTATACAAATATAACTGATACTACTTTAGATAAAACAATAGTAACATTGTGCTGTCGCTAAGCTATTTGATCTGTTGGAACAAACATCTGCAACTAGCTTGAGATTAGCTTATATTACCTGTAGCCCGCTAGCATCACCTACCACTAGCCTTGTTTACGTTCCTTATTTCTCATTTACCGCTGTTTTGTTTAAAAAACAAATATGTCTACCGTCTCTCCGGGTTTGAGTGCAGATGAGGATTCGCTCAAGCTTCACATGGTGCTGCTGGTACTGGAGGATGTGGAGAAGCAGATCCGCGGCCTACTCGACAAGCAAGAAAAAATTAGCACCCTGGTACAACGATCAAACGCGAACCTTAAAACAGACATCTTGACAATTAGAATGTAGATGGCGTCAAGCCAAACTGGTGATATTTCAAAACAGCATGGAAGGAGAGCCTACTGAAATATAGAAAATCTCTTGCCGATGCTAGAAAAATCTATTTCTCCACATTAATAGGAGATTAAAAAATTCTAGATTTATTTTCAACACGGTAGCAAAATTAACTAGGAATAAAACCACTACAGAGAGAAACATTCAATCATTAAATAGCAGTGAAGATTTCATGAAATTTTTCATTGATAAGGTTGAAAATATTAGATGTGAAATACAGGCCATTAAATTAAAACCGGGCAATACTGTAACAAACCCAACAGATGACAATGTAGCAATTTCAGATCAATGTTTTGCTCCGCTTAGAGAGACCGAATTAGCTACATTAATCTCTTCAGCAAATTCATCAACCTGCATACTAGAGCCCATACCTACATTTTTGTTTAAACAGATTTGTCCAGGATTAATTGAACCATTTTTAAATATAATAAATTCTTCCCTAAGCACTGGCTATGTACCTAAATCACTTAAATTAGCAGTTATTAAACACTTGATTAAAAAACCTGACCTTGACCCTTCTCAATTGTCCAGCTATAGACCAATATCTAATCTCCCCTTCATCTCTAAGATTTTAGAAAAGGTTTTAGCAAAGCAGTTATGCTTGTACCAAGATAGGAACAACATTCATGAAATGTATCAGTCAGGATTTAGACCTCATCATAGCAGAGACAGCATTAGTTAAAGTAGTAAATGATCTTCTACTGACCTCTGATCAGGGTTGTGTCTCGCTGCTTGTGTTACTCGACCTTAGTGCAGCTTTTGATACTATAGATCACACTATTCTCCTTGATAGATTAGAAAATGTTGTTGGCATAAAGGGAACAGTCCTCTCCTGGCCCAGGTCTTATCTGACCGATCATTATCATTTCGTAGATGTAAATGGTGATTTCTCCATGCGTACTGAGGTTACTTTTGGAGTTCCACAAGGTTCTGTTTTAGGCCCACTGCTTTTTACTTTATACATGGTACCCCTAGGACAAATTATTCATAAGCATGGAATTAGCTTCCACTGTTATGCTGATGATATGCAGTTGTATGTTTCAGCGAAGCCAGAGGATGGACAGAAGCTTAGTAAAGTCGAGGATTGTGTAAAGGACATTAGACGTTGGATTTAACCAACTTCCTTTTATTAATTCTGATAAAACAAATACTTTTATTAGGCCCACGTGTAGCTAGAAGTAATCATTCAGATCACATGGTTACTCTGGATAGTTTTTGTTTCATCATGTACCGCAGTTAAAGACCTTGGAGTGATTATTGACTCCAGTCTTTCATTGATGCTCATGTAGATAATACTACTAGGATAGCTGTCTTTCATCTCAGAAATATTTCTAAGATAAGAAACATATCACTACAGGATTCATCACCTCTAGATTAGATTACTGTAATGCCTTACTGTCTGGATGTTCCAGTAGGAATATAAACAAGCTCCAGTTAGTCCAGAATGTTGCTGCTAGAGTCTTAACTAGAACTAGAAAATACGACCATATCAACCCGATCTTATTCACACTGCATTGGCTCCCAGTAAAATCTCGCATTAACTATAAAGTACTTTTATTAACCTATAAAACACTAAACGGTCTCGCGCCACAATATCTAAGCGACCTTCTGGTTTTATATGATCCGCCACGCCTACTAGATCAAAAGATGCAGGCTATTTGATGGTACCTCGAATAGTGAAGGCTACAGCAGGGAGAAGAGCCTTCACTTCCTATTAGTATTCGGGACTCAGACACAGTCTCAGTGTTTAAGTCTAGGCTTAAAACGTATTTGTTTACTCAAGCCTACCCTGACTAGATTCTATTTTTACTACTTCACAGTCATAATCTTTTTTCTCCCTCTCTCCTTTTGCCGAGCTACACACGAATTTATGGAGATACTAGAGATCCAGATAATTTCAGTGTCTGGATGGAGCTCAAATCTGAAATCTCCAATTCCAGACTACTGGGACTACGGCTGCTCCGAAGGTCATACTGTCTGTTGTTACCCAGATGAGGATGGGTTCCCTTCCAAGTCGGGTTCCTCTCAAGGTTTCTTCCTTTAAACATCTTAGGGAGTTTTTCCTTGCTACCGTCGCCACTCAGTGGCTTGCTCAGTTGGGATAAATTCACACATTTAATATCTGTATACGGTGTTTATATTTCTGTAAAGCTGCTTTGAGACAATGTCTGTTGTAAAAAGCGCTATACAAATAAAATTGAATTGAATTGAAAAGTTCTAGTTCAATGTGTAAAAGGGTAATTGTGCTAAGAGGTAGCTTTTCTATGTCTTGTTATAGTTTTAGGTTTCATGCCTCAGTTCTAGTTTTTGTTAAGACCTCGTTTCCCATTTCCTGTACGAGTGACTTTAGTTGGAAATAAAGACTTTGTCCTGCACTTACTTCCTGTGCATAGTCTCATTTCGTAACAGGATCAAATTAGACTGGTCCTTAAAGTGCGTCATCTTGTAGAAGCAAAATATAAATAAAATTGTGCCCAAAATATAGGATAAGTAAAAATTAAAATGCCATCAACCAAATATTCAATCAAATATAACAATATGCAACCAAATTAAACCAATTCAGGCCTATGCAGAAAAGGCAACAACACTGTTTACAGGAGGAGAGATGCAGCCAAATCACACAATAAAGTGGTGAAGGGATGACATCATTTTGAACCGGAACCTGGAAGTTAGCATCACACTGGTTTCCTTGACAAAAACCCAATAGGATTTTCACATAGGCTTTTGTATTATTGCAAAAAAATATGCTCTGTGATCAACAAAGGTTTACAATAATAACACGTTTTGTCCAAGATCCATCCATCCTTTTTCTATACCGCTGAACCTTTTTCAGCGTCACGGGGAACCTGGAGCCTATCCCAGGGAGCATCGGGCACAAGGCGGGTACACCCTGGGCAGGGTGCCAATAAATCACAGAGCACACAATCTCACACACCCTTACACACCCATTCATACTTAGACATGCCAATGAACCTACCATGCATGTCTTTGGACTTGGGGAAACCCCTGCAGCACCTGGAGAACATGCAAACTCCGCACACACAGAGCTGCGGGAAGCCTAAATACAATCGCCAGAAATAAACAGCTAATCATAAGCTATAAACGAACTGCACCACAAGTACTGTACTTGTGGCACCACATGTACTGTGACATACTGAATCAGAGCATGATCAGTATGCAGTATTCCACCATGATAACGACCCCAAACGGACGTCCAAGACAACCTCTGCCTTGCTAAAGAAGCTGAGGGTGAAGGTGATGGACTCGCCAAACATGTCTCCAGACCTAAACCCTATTGAGCATCTCTGGGGCATCCTCAAACGGAAGATGGAGGAGCACAAGGTCTCTAACATCCACCAGCTCCGTGCTGTTGTCATAGAGGAGTGGAAGAGGACTCCATTGGCAACCTGTGAAGCTCTGGTGAACTCTATACCCAAGAAGGTTATGGCAGCGCTGGAAAATAATGGTGGCCACACAAAATATTGACACTTTGGGCCCAATTTGTACATTTTCACTTGTGTACTCACTTTTGTTGCCAACAATTTAGACATTAATGGCTGTGTGTTGAGTTATTTTGAGGTGACCGCAAATTTACACTGTTATACAAGCTGTAAATTCACTACCTTAAATAGTTGTAAAGTGTCATTTCTTCAGCGTTGTCACATAAAAAGATGGTATCAAATAGTTACAAAAATGTGAGGGGTGTACTCACTTTTGAGAGATACTGTAACTAGTGTTGTGTAAAAAATAAATATATGCAACATTTTTTTCTTGTTAATCAAACAAACATTCAAATAGATGTAAAAGGACATCACAGTGACCAGAGCCATGTGACTGACGCGGGAAAGAACTCAATGATGTAAGCTCAGTTTCAGAGGCAACTCCAAAACAGTGAGTGAGTGGGGAAAATAGTTGTTCCTCTGGAAGTTACTGTGAAACTACAATAGTAATCTGGCTCAGGGAATGGTGGCTTCAACCCAACCCCGTTCTCCGCCAGATGTTTATTCATTTATGGATTTATTTATTTGTTCATTTTTGCACCCGCAGTATCAAAGAGCAAAGTGACATACGGTACTTAAAAAAAAAAGTCAATTGCCATTTTATAAACATCAAAATAGACAAACAGAACAGATGTATATTGTAAAGTTTTCAGCTCTACTTAGTGAAAAAGGAGAGGTGTGTCGGCCATTTGTTTGATGCTGGGGAAACGTGTGAGCCTGGTTGGATTAACGCACTCTCCTTGCATACCGTTGATATAAAAGTCCGTTATTTTCTTGTCAGAAACAAAATGATGAATGAAAAGTTGTTTATAATTAAACCTTACTATTAAACTTAATGTAAATTTACTTGATCTGAATGGCAAAATGGCACACCGGCCCCTAATTTTTGTGTAATAAACAATTGCTAAAACATACATTAATAGCCATTCAAAAGTCAACATACATTAACCACAAATAAATATTAAACATTCAAGTATTGTGCAACAATCAGGTTAATACATATTTATGGCTAACCTAAGTTTTCGTTGAATATTAGAGTCCATTGAAGTGTGTCCATTCATGTGTCTAAGTGTGTGTGTATGTGTGTGAGAACGAGAGTCCATAACTTAGTAATAGGTCTTTCTAGCTTGTTGGTTTGTGTCTTAACACGTGCTTTACATAGAAATCCTTTAGAGTCTTCCATAGTTCCTATAATGCGCCCCATAGACCATGAGTTCCTGGCGGCAGAATGGTCGATAATAAACACCAGATCTCCAACTAAGAAACTTTGGTGGTATTTATTCCCCGTTATGCTGTTGCATAATGGGGAGATATTCTTTGGTCCATCTTTTTCAGAATAAGTCGCTGATATATTGCACTTGCTTCCATCGTCGTTTTCCGTAGGTTTCTTGTTTATCAAACAAACCTGGTGGTAGATTGGGCTTTCGTTTTAACAGTAAAAGGTGATTCAGTGTTAACATTCCGAGATTGTTAGGAGCATCACTGGAATGCGTTATTGGTCGGTTGTTCAGAATAGCCTCAACTTCACAAAATATGGTACTGAGGGCTTCGTCAACAACCATTTGTTGCCTAGCTATTGAGCAAAGAATCCTTTTAGTCTGTTGTACGAGACGTTCCCAGACACCACCATGGTGAGCTGGATTAATGGTCCACCTTATTCCATCCATCAAGAGTGTGTTCTGTATTTTGTTTTGATTCAAGCTTAGTGCCTGCTTCAATTCTTGATTTGCATTCACCAAATTCGTTCCGTTATCTGATATTTCTTTGACTTGTCCTCTTCGACAGATAAACCTTCTTATCGCATTAATGCAGGAATCTGTGTCAAGTGTATAGGCTACTTCAAGATGAATGGCACAGCATGTTAGACAAGTGAATATAGCACCATACCTTTTAACAGTATTCCTTCCTCTTCTTACCTCAATAGGTCCAAAATAATCCATTCCCAATGTAAATGGAGGGAGGTCCATTGATCAGTCTGTCAGAAGGGAGATCAGACATTAGACTGTTCTCCATGTCTTTGATGCTGACGGCGACATGTCATGCATTCTATGATGATCCTTCTAGCCAATTAATTGTAATGAGGAATCCAAAGCCGTCGTCGAAGCGTGGAAAGCAAATAATTTCTTCAACCATGTCCAACGTTTTCAGGTACAAAATGAAGAATGAGTTCTGAGATGATGCTACCCTTAAGAAGAATAGCAAGATTCTCCTCGGGTAATGCAGACTTGCTTAACTGACCACCTACTCTTCTGATGCAATCAACGATTGTTGGATCCAGCTTGTTTAGAGAATTGGATTTCTTAACAGCCTTTCCTTTAATCAAGCATGAGATTTCTTCTGGTTTTGCATAAAACTGACAATTGCCTTCTCTGCTTTATCGAGATCCACCACTGAAAGTCTGAGTTGACCCTGTGTTTTGGATGTTTTTTTCAGATTGTGTGTTATTTGTCTTTTTCTTTTCATTACACCTCTGTTTAAGTGTGTCTTTGACCTTCAAAAGCAATGGCACAGCCAGCTTGAGGTCTTTCCATTCGGAAAAGTATGAAATCAACTTGCTGATAGGACAAGATTCCTCCATTGGCTTGGTGGATGTGACATGAACAGAAGCTTGTCGCTTTATCTCAGGATCATTGCTTGAAACTATATCCATGTCTCCAAGTGTCTCTGGCCAAGAAGCATTTGCGAAGGATTTCCGGTTCTTTGATCCATGTCTTACATTGAAGAAAAGCTTTGGCTGATAAGCCACGTGAAGCTTCATCGGTGGGGTTCTCTTTTGAAGAGACGTGCCGCCATAGCACTACCTTTGACAGAGAATTAATTATCGAGATTCGATTTGCAACGTATGTCTTAAACCTTTTACTTGTGTTTGCGATATATTGCAGAACCCTCATACTGTCTGTCCATAAGATGGAATCTGATCATGTGAGTTGTAACTGTCTTCAGCATGTGATCCATTCGTACAGCTAAGACTACTGCTGCCAATTCCATTCTAAGAGGTGCAACTTTTGCTTTTCCAAAGGCAAAGGACACACAGACTTCACCCATACCATTTGCGAGCCAAAGGTAGGATACGACGCCATAACCTACTTCACTGGCATCACAAAAGTGGTGCAGATGTGAAGACTTCAAAGCCCGATTTACCTTGAAAGTGTCCAGTAGATGGAGTGAGCAAAGCCATTCTTCCCAGGTTTGAGCTGCTTCGAGTGGGATCTTTTCATCCCAACTCATTTTTGTCTTACATAAGCTTTGTAAGACCCTCTTTGCCACAAGAATGATAGGAGCCAAGGTTCGAATTCGGTGTTCGATGGAGTAAGACGTGAAGTTTGAGTCTCCTGCTGATTTCGATCAAAAATTGTAATTAATTAGCACTTTCTTTTGTAATATAATATTTTTATATATAATTTATATATAAAATATTATATACATAGTATATTTTGACTTATTCTACTTCGTTTCCTTATTTGTACTTTTAACTTGGTGGTTCGTTAAAGATGTCGGGGAAAAACTTGAAAATCGGTGGTAGCATTCAGACAAAACTGAGGTCCGGAGACGCGGGCGCGCGGCAAGCTCACAAGCGGCGGCGGTGCGCGCCTCCGGACCTCAGTTTTGTCTGGAATGCTACCACCGATTTTCGTTTGCCCGACATCTTTAACGAACCACCAGTTGAAAAACTTGAAAATCGGTGGTAGCATTCAGACAAAACTGAGGTCCGGAGGGCGCACCGCGAGCGCGTCTCCTTCTCGTGAACCCGCGCCCGCGCCTCCCTCTCACCATGAACCCGCGCCTCCTGCCCAGGAATCCGTAGCTGCGCTCCCTTCCCCCTGTGAACCCGCGGTTTCATCCCCGAGTGGTGGCTCTGACTTCGCCGCATTCATTGAGTTGCTGGCTGTAATGAGGAAGGACAACGCTGAATTTAGGAAGGACTTTCAGGATCATCTGAAGCACCAGGAGACTATCCATGAGAATCTTCAGAAGACTCTCAGTGATGCGCTGTCTACTATCCAGCTTGACCTGCAGGCCATGAAAACACAGCTGGCTAGTGATAAAGTCGCTACCGAGGCCACCATCTCAACACTGAAAGGTACTGTGGGGGAAATGGGGCACACTCTCTCTGGTTACACCACTGATATCGTTCATATGAATACTATCGAGTCTCTCACTGCAACCGTGACTCAATTAGAGAATAAATGTGAGGATCTGGAGTCGAGGTCACAGCGCAATAACATTAGGATAATCGGAGTTCCAGAGGGCCCCGACACCTGTACAACCGCTGCTGTAGCGGCGTTGTTGAAGGAGGCGTTTGGTCTGGAGAAGGAGCCGGTTCTGGACCGGTCCCACCGGACCCTTCAGCCGAAGCCGAAGCCGAAGTCTGGTGAACGACCACGAGCTATTGTATGCAGAATCCATTATCACAGTGACTGTGTTGATACTTAACGCCATGCGAGAGACCGCCAGCAGATTAAAGCGAGGGATCTGAACATCTCCGTTTTCCCTGACTACACAGTCAAGACAGCCCGGGCCCAGGCCGCGTTTAACGAAGTTCGGCGTCAACTTCGTGATATTGAGGGAGCTCGCTATGGAATACTTCATCCAGCTTGGCTTTGCATTACATACAACGGTGTCCAGAAGGACTTTATTTCAGCGGAGGAAGCAGCAGAATACGTTAAACTCTTAAAACCGGGGTGAACTGCATCACCTACACAGTGTAGTGTTCCTTATTTATTTATTTATTTGTTTATTTGGTATTTATTTTATTTTTTATTTTATTTATTATTGTTATTATTTATTTATTTATTTATTTTCTCTGATAATATTCTTTATTCTAATTTATTCTCTATTCTTTATTCTAATATTATTCTAATTTCTATGTTATTATCATCTTGTTATTTTGTTCTTGTATTTTATTTTAATGTGCTACACTTTGTAATATTATTAGGTATAAGTCTTTAAAAGGTATGGACATTATATTTGTTAAAGTGCGCAGACTATTTATTAGATTTGAAGTCAGCAGGGGACTTTTTTTGTACTGGAATTTTTTTTTTTTTTAGCTTACTCTAGGTCCAACCCTAGGGGTGATACACTGCTGTCTCCTTTTTTTTATGGAGACTTTGGGTGTGTGTCCCTCTTCAGCTCCAATTGGCTATTTATATTCTTATTTTTACTTTAGTTTTTGGGTTTTATAATTTTTATATAACCAGCAACAGCTATTGAGTAGCCATGATGAGCCGGGGGGATTCTTTTTTTTTTGTTTTTACATTAATTAATAATTAATTAGTTAATTAATAATAATGATAATGATAATTATTATTATTGTTGTTATTATTATAATTTTTTCTCAATTAAATATTTGGGGAAGGGAGGGGAGAAAAGGTAAATGAATCACATGAATATGAAACACATGCATGAATATGAATCACATGAAAATGTATCATATGTAAATGAATCACATGAAAATTAATTACATGTAAATGAATCACATGCATGAATATGAATCACATGTAAATGAATCACATGAAAATGAATCACATGTAAACGAATCACATGCATGAATATGAATCACATGAAAATGTAAATAAATCACATGAAAATTAATTACATGTAAACGAATCACATGCATGAATATGAAATACATGAAAATGAATCATACGTAAATGAATCCCATGTAAATGAATCATATGAAAATGAATAAATAAACAAAGGCAAAAGAAAAAAAAAGAATGATAGGAGCCAAAAAGCCCAAGGGGTCATAGATTGAACAAACGATGGATAAAATTCCGCTCCGGGTTGCCTCATGGGACTTGATTGCTATGCTTAAAGTAAAGACCTCTCTTTCATAGTGTCATTGAGCACTTTCCATTGGTAGTTGTTCCTTACTTAAATCCAAAGCTCTCATTTCTTTTGCTCCATCCTCTTCAGGAATTGCAGAGAGCATGGTACGATCATCACTGATCCATTTGTTTCAGTGGAAACCACCTTCTGAGCATACTTTGTGAGCTGTTGATACAGAAGTATTGCTTGCTCTGTACTGTTCACTGCTTTCAGGCAGTCATCTACGTAGATGTTCTGCCGTATGATGTTTGTGACTTCTTCCAGATCCTTCACCTGATCATCTGTCATCTGTTGTTTTCAGTAAAGCGCATGTTGCACAGCTGGGGGATGACACTGCACCGAAGATATGCACAAGCATCCTGTGCTCCATGAGCTCTTTAGAGAGGTCTCTATTTGGCCACCAGAGAAAACGCATAAAGTTAGCATCTTCCTTTGCTACTCGAACCTGATGGAACAATCCTTCTATGTTGGCGATGAAGGTTATGAGCCCTTGCTGAAAGCGAAGCAATATGCCAAGTAGTGTATTGGTAAATTCAGGGCCTTGAAGCAATACCTTATTTAGAGAAGTTCCACCAAATGTTGCAGTGCAGTCAAACACCACATGCAGTTTCCTTTTGAAGCCTGCCAACCTGTAATGTATTTTATACTGTTAATCTGTACAGGAATCTTAATCTGTAAATAACTTGGAGACCTATGTATATTTTTATTCCCTCTTATTTGTGGTTTATATTGAGTTTATTGTGCATTTTTAAAGTATCAGTCCCCCTTGTTCTTGTGTTGCGGCTGTTACAGGAGAAGACCACATTGGGTTTCAGTCCTGTCAGCCAAGAACAGGAATCTGAGTCTTTTGTAGCCCATCCACTTCCAAGTCTGATGTGTTATGCATACTGAGGTGCTTTTCTAGTTACCACGGTTGTAAAGTGTTAATTTTAATTACTATAGACTCCCCGTCAGTTCAGACCAGGCTGGTCATTCTCTTATCTCTCTCCACAAGATGTTTCAGCCTGCACACCCTCCATTCACAAGATGGTTTTTTTGCACAATTCTGTGCCAGCACATCTGGTACCAACAACCGTGCTGTGGTTAAAGTCACAGAGATAACACTTTTTCTGCATTCTGATGTTTTATGTGAACATTAACTGAAGTTCTTGACCTGTATCTCCATTAGTTTATGCATTGTGCTGCTGCCACATGTTTGGCTGATTAGATAACCGCATAAACAAGCAGGTGTTACTATTAAAGAGGATTGTTAGTGTATACTGACATGTACCAGGTGCCAAAGCATGCTTAAGCTATCCCTTCCATACAATGTCTGTCCTATGGTCAATAAATATTTATTTTGGCTGAACAAGCTAAGAAAGTGCTTTTTCATTTTAAAAAGGAGTGTATTTCATCTATTTATATTTCATGTATGACTTTTTGTGAAACAATTTGAGTTGGGATGAGGTGAATCAGGTGGCACACTCAGAAGAGCCTTAATAGCTTGTCTACAGCAAATGTTAGTACTTCACTGGGAATTGTAATTGTCATACTTTCCAATTATGTACTGCCATGTAGTCCCCTTCAGACTTTCAGTGCAGATCAGCAGGGACTGTTGGGTCTACAATAAAGCCTGTGAAATACAGAGGGATGTGATGTTGCCAGCCCAAGATGAAAATATAAATATTAGCAAAGGTCAGTTTGGCAACATCACAAAGTGTTTCACCATAGCTCATCACCCACACCATTACTGTATATCTAATGTACATTAGATTATAAACATCTTGTGATAACACTCAAGGTTACAAACCTCCTAAGTAGGTTTACTTGTAACTTTTTGTGAAAGGGTTTTTGGGTTGTACGGTTTTACATAGAACTTTTAAGCTGAAGAACCCTTAAAGTCTAACGTCCCAGTGCAAAATCAAGGTAAGTAATTTATTGCAGACTGCACATTACAGAGGTTAATTGCTAGTGGTGGCTGAAAGTAAGGACAATAGCATTTTGTAGCACTTCTGTAAAAATGAGAGAAAGAGAAGGAGAGAGAATTATGAGCACACAATTTCAAGAAAAAAAATCCAAATTAGTTGAAGACTTCTTTTGAAATGTCAAAATACCTTCAATCTGGTCTTCCACTTCAACAAGAGATGTGACCTCGACCTTCTTCATGACATAAACTGCTTTCACCTTGGAAATGATGCTAGGTTACCATTGTCTAAGGCAGTGTGTTACGATTCCTCTGCGGAGACAAACGCGGAAGGACAGTGCAGGGTGCGTAAGGTTGATGGAAAACGGAGTACGACCGAAATCAAGGTCAGGAGATTGGGCAAACAGGTGTGACTGGGATTAGGCAGAATCGTAGTCGATAAACACGCTAAAGGTGAAACCAGAATGGCGGGTCAGGAAATACGGCATGGTACACGACAGAGAAAAGGCTGCTGAGCATTTACTTCGCAAGCCGCTGATGTTAACGCGTCCCTTTTATAACCTTTGTCTGGTGCAGGCGTTTGTAATCAAAACTCCAGCGAACTTGAGCACGGGCATGGCTGGGAAGTGTAGTTCTCGTCCGCCCCCTCCGTGGGCGGCACTACACGCTGTGAACTGCAGCCGCGAGTTCGCCGTGGCGTAACACAGTGGTTCTCCATTTAACCATTTAAAAAAATAAGCTTTCAATATTTTCTGATGACAATAAATATTTTTCAAATATTTATTTACAGTAAATATTTTTCTTATTATTAAACACAGAACTGATTAAAGTGTTCTAAAATTGTTAAATAATATTTCACAACTCTAAAATAAGACATCAATTTGTGGCAATTGGCTCGCTAGTTATCACATACAGCGTGCAGTTGCATGTGGAATCCACAACCATAGAAATGGATCAATTTATAATTCGCAAGACTTAAAATGTTGAGGAAATTATGGACAGTCTGCTTTATTCTCCTGAACTACCTCTACTAAACGTAAGGGTACGACCCCATCTGACCAACATTGGAAATGTAGTAAATATCAAAAAGAATTCATAATGTATGGATTCACTTGCCCTACTGGGGTGAGCAAAAACATCTGGTGACAAAGCATCCTATTTGTGTTAAAAAAAAAACAAAAAAAAAAAACAAACCTATAGACTTTTTTTCACCAAAAGGAGAAGGAATTACAGTGTCAAGTATGCACAACAAACCAATATCACACAACAAACCAAAATTCATGCTAATGCTCTGGAGGCATCTTAAGAGGTGACAATAGTGATAGAGCAGTCCAAAGAGGCACACACAATTGGGGAAACTCTGATAAAGCCTGCTGCTCTGGCTGTGTTGGGCCATGCATGGTGAGAAAATAGCAAGTGAGCTTATGACTGTTCCATTGTTGAATGACACGATATCTTGCCATATACATGATATGGCAAAATATATTAAGAGTCAATTAATTGAATGGATTGAATGGGCAAAGAAATATGTATTACAGGTCGATGAATCTAATGCTGTGTCATCAGATACATATATGATGGAAAACTGTATGAAGATATGCTCTTCTGCTCAGTGCTGTATGGAACTTGTACAGGCAACGACATTTTCACAATGCTGGACACCATAATAAGAGAGATGGGACTTTAATGGGAAAATTGAGTTGGTGTTGGGTTGGTGCAGGTGCAATGATAGGTGAAAACAAGGGACTCAAGGCAAAGGTTTTAGAAGTGGCTCCTTATTTTAAATGTATACACTGCCTCATACACCACGAGTTACTGCAAAGCACTTAATCCTGAGCTTAACAGTCTTCACAAATGTGCAATCAAAATAGTAAATCAAATAAAATCTTGTCCAGTAAACAGCAGACTGCTAGCCACCCTGTGCAATGAGATGGGCTCACAGCATGAAATGTTGCTGTTTCATACTGAAGTCCGATGGTTATTGCGAGGGAAGGCACTTGACCAGTTTTTATTAACTGTGTGCGGAAGTGCACTCCTTGTTGAAAGAATCGAAATTGGAATTCGCCAACCAACTGACAGACTCTGATTGGTTGTCAAAATTTGCTTATTTGGCATGTATATTCGACAAGCTTAACAGGCTTAACATGCTTTACTGGAGCTGTCCAGTGATCGTATATTAAAAACTTTATTTTACATATCCACACTGGCTGAATTTTGGGTTGCAGTAGCAGAAGAGTACAGAGAGTTATCCAATGTGGCATTGGATGTACAGCTTACATTTGGATTTACACATTTGTGTACAAACAGTCTTTTTCAACTGTTACATACATGAAAAATAAATACAGATTACTTCTGACATTGACAATGATCTGTGAGTAGCCATAAGGCCACAGACATAGCTTTTGAGCTCCAAAATAAAAGTGCACCCATCCCATTCAAAGGTAAGCCTAAATTAATTTGATATATAGTAAATACAGTGGATACAACAGTTAAATGTGTTGAAGGACCTAAAACACCTTGTTTTGTTTATTGTTTGAATATGTTATGGTACTGGGAGTCCCGAGGAAGCAAAGTGTACAGAGTAGAGGTATAAGTGCATTGTCTGTGTTTTTTTATTTTTATTTTTTTATTTATTTTATTTTTTTTGGAGCTGGCTGGGAGGCCGGAAAGCAGTGAGTTGCAGTAGTCCAGTTTAGAGATGACAAGAGCCTGGACTAATATCTGTGTAGCCTGTTTGGTGAGGAATGGTCGGATTTTCTTGATGTTGTACAGGATGAACCTACAGGACCTTGTAGTTGCTGAGATGTGGTCTGTAAAGGTCAAGCCCTCATCAAGAATCACCCCAAGGTTCCTGGCCGTCTTGGTTGGCATGAGTGTAAGTGAGCTGAGCTGTACAGTGAAGTTCTGGTTGATTGAGGGATAGGCTGGGATGACGAGAAGCTCCGATTTTCCCAGGTTAAGCTGAAGATGGTGCTTCTTCATCCAGACCGAGATGTCTGACAGGCAAGAAGAGATGCGTGCAGAAACAGATGGGTCGTCAGGCTGGAAGGACAAATAGAGCTGGGTGTCATCAGCATAGCAGTGATAGGAAAAGCCATGAGACTCAATCACCTGACCGAGAGATGTAGTGTAGATAGAAAACAGGAGTGGACCCAGAACTGACCCCTGTGGAACGCCAGTTGTGAGTTGCTGAGTTTCAGAAATACCTCCGCTCCATGATACCTTGAAGAATCTGTCCGAAAGATAGGATTCCACCCAGCGTAGAACCGTTCCAGTGATGCCCAGGTTGGAGAGAGTTGATAGGAGGATCTGATGGTTCACAGTGTCGAAGGCAGCAGAGAGGTCAAGTAGGATGAGGACAGATGATCTAGAGGTTGCTCTTGCTAGTCGTAAGGCTTCAGTGACGGAAAGCAGAGCAGTCTCCGTGGAATGGTTGCTCTTGAAGCCAGACTGCTTGGTGTCTAGGAGGTTGTTCTGTTTGAGAAAATTGGAGAGTTGATTAAAAACGGCTCTTTCAAGAGTTTTGGAAAGAAAGGGGAGGAGGGAAACAGGTCTGTAATTGTCAACTATAGAAGGATTGAGTGATGGTTTTGTAAGCAGTGGGGTAACCCGGGCTTGCTTAAATGAGGTAGGGTATGTGCCAGTAGAGAGCGATGTGTTAAAGATGTGTGTAAGTGCAGGTAATAGTGTGGGAGAGATGGATTGAAGAAGTTGAGAAGGGATAGGGACAAGGGGACAGGTTGTGGGACGGCTAGAGAGGAGGAGTTTAGTGACCTCAGTCTCTGAGAGGGGAGAGAAGGAAGTCAGTTGGGAGGTACGTGGAGGAGGAGTTGGTCTATGCATGTCTGGGGTTGAGAACTGGTTCCTAATTGATGTAACCTTGCTGGAAAAGAAACTTGCAAAGTCATCTGCAGTGAGAGTGGTAGGGGAAGGGGGAGGAGGGGGACAGAGAAGAGAGGAAAAAGTTTTGAAAAGAATGCGGGTGTTGGGAGAACTACCAATCTTATCTTGGAAGTATGTGGCTTTAGCAATGGAGATGCTTTTGGAAAAAGAGGAGAGAAGTGTCTGGTAATTGGTTAGGTCAATTGGATTGTTTGATTTGCGCCATTTCCTTTCAGATGCTCTTAGTTTGGCCCGGTTGCTACGCAGAGCTTCTGAGAGCCAAGGACAAGAGGGTGATGTGCGAGCAGGTCTGGAGGTTAGGGGGCATATGATGTCAAGAGAAGATGTTAAGGTGGAACATAGCATGTCGGTTGCGGTGTTTACGTCAAGTGAGGAAAAGTGGTTGTTAGAGGGAAGTAAGGTTGCGACAATGGAGGAGAAATGTGAGGGGGAAAGGGAGCGAAGATTGCGGCGAAAAGAGATGGAAGGAGGAGACAGTGAAGGGGGTGAGGGGAGAGAAATAGAGAACTGGATAAAGAAATGGTCAGAGGTGTGGAGAGGACTAATGAGAAGATCGTGTGTGGTGCAATTACGTGTGAGGATGAGGTCAAGCTGTTTGCCAGCTTTGTGAGTTGCTGGTGTGGTGAGCTACTTGAGGTCAAATGTGTGAAGGAGAGCAAGAAAGTCAGCTGCATGTGGCTTGTCTAGATGAATGTTGAAATCACCAAGGACCAGAAGAGGAGTTCCATCATCTGGGATGGTGGATAGTAGCGTGTCAAATTCATCGATGAACTTCCCCAGTTGACCTGGAGGACGGTAAACAACAAGAAAGTGCCCATAACAGCATGAAATTCAAAAGAAGTGTATGAGCAAGAGGGAGAAAGACAGGTAAATTTCCATGTTTTGGAGAGAAGCAAACCTGTACCACCCCCTCGTCTGATGGGGCGTGAGGTATGGGAGAAGTTGAAGTTGGAGGCCAGGGCAGCTGGTGTGGCAGTGTTCTCAGCATGGATCCAGGTCTCAATCAGAGCCAGCACACTGAGGTTAGAGTGGGTTGCAAATGCAGAAATGAAATCTGCCTTGTTGACAGCAGATTGGCAGTTCCAAAGTCCGATTGAGAATGAGATGGAACCTGCAGAGGCCGCATTCAGAGAGCGTAGGTTGTCCAAGTTGCGTACGTTTTTGGGAGAGTGCCACCGTTTGCGCCTGTGACGAATGACAGGGATAAACTGATGACACATGTTAGTGTGTGTAGACAGGTAAACAGCAAGAATAATAAAGGGAGGAAAAGTATACTTAGCAGCACGTGTGGTGTCTTGTCTGTGTCCTTGCTCGGTGGACTCGCGCAGGTAGACTCGCAGGTCTTTACACGAGCTTGGTCTTCACACAACAAGGGCTGACGCTTCCGCTGACACTTCCGCCTCAGCGTTTCTTACTTAATAAATACTGATGTGTTTCAGCTGAGCACGCCTCTTTAGTTAGTAAAACAATGTGTGGTCGTGTGAACGAGCGACTCCCGACCGAAACCAAAACTGAGTACCGGAATTTGCTTTAATCTAGCAACAAGTATACGGCTCATAGCAACAAGGAAGCACAGTTACAGCTTCTATCTGACAATCGGTGCTAAAACAAGTTCCAACTAAAAAATCCAGAAAGAAACACTTACCACTTACTGTTCGCCTGGGTCAATAATCACTTCTGCTCCAAGAAAAAGAAATAAATAAAGAATTACCAAGAAATAAAAGCTGAAATGCTAAACTTGTCTCATATTAATCATTTGATTTCAAATCCAAATAAATAAAATTTTTAAGTAATGTAATATAAATACTATAAATACAATAAATAAGTGAACATTAGGGACAGGTGAATGTTTGTTGAATGTTCTGAAAACATCTATCATGCTAACAACTCTGTGCCTAATTAACTTCTAAGCTAACTAAACAATGTAACTAATGTCAGTCACTACCAATATTAAAAGACATGGAATTAAATAAATATAAGCTATTTTCCCACACCTTTCATATGTACAGTAGCAACATGTTTACTGTTAAGTTTTTACCAGTGGGCTTACCAGACTTCCACTCTTATTACGCCTTCATGTCATTAGGTAGTTGGATTGACACCAGCATAAAAGGCAAAAAGGTGCAAATTAGGCCTATAGTATATTGTAAACCACTATACATTACATGTTTTTTTTGTTTGTTTGTCTGTTTTTGTGTTTTTTGTTTGTTTACAAATAACTGAATTTTTAAAGATTACTTTTTTTTTTTTTTTAGAAGCTGACACTCCTTCTTCAGGGTCACAGGGGAACCTGGAGCCTATCCCAGGGAGCATCAGGCACAAGGCAGGGTACACCCTGAACAGGGTGCCAGTCCATCGCACAATCACATACACACCCTATTCATACCCCATTCTACGGACACTTTAGACACGCCAATCACCTTACCATGCATGTCTTTCAACTGGGGGAGGAAACCGGAGAACATGCAAACTCTGCACACACACAGGCGGGAATCGAACCCCAGACCCTGGAGGTGTGGCAAATGTGCTAACCAATAAGCCACCGTTAGCCAAGCTTTGTACTACCATGTATGAAATGTATCTTTCTGTGTACAAAGAATATACTTTGTAAGAATGAATGAATGAATGAATGAATGAATAAAAAGATAGATAAATGTATTTATTGTTGCTTTTATTTTTATTCTTTTTAACTTTTTATTTATTTAAACTTTTATTTCTTTTTTCCATTTATATTTAGATTTATTTATTTATGTGTTCATTTATTTTTATATTCCCGCGTTTATTTATTTCTTAATTCATTTAAACATTTTCTTTTTACTCTTCCGTGTGCAACATGCAAATGAGGAGGCGGTCCTTGCATAGCTCCAGTGCATCATTGGTTGAGAGCTCTTGTGTAAGCATCAGGTTATACGATTTTCCAGAAATAGTGTACAGGAGAGTTCGGTTACCCCGTTTTTCCTTCAGCGCCGCGCATGTTGACGTATGTGACTGACACACACACACACACACACACACACACACACACACACACACACACATTTTCTGCAGGTTTGGTCCTCCATAGAACGTAACATGTTCATGCAGGTGTGTCAGTCTGCATTAACTATATTGGTCCTAATGGGACACAACTACGCATTTGTCTCTTTATTTTCTTTTCTACAAAATCAGATTGAATTATATCGTTAACTGTTTAATTAGACATAATTACAAGATACTTTTGTTGGCAAACCCTGCCAAGCTTTAGCATATGGCCGTCACAGAAACCTGTATGCGTGTATATAGGAGGTTTTTCGGTAACCGCCATAGCTTCCCTGATATAATTTACGACCTGCGATCCGGAAAAACCTAAGAAAACTCAACTCGGAATTTCTAATTGGAAACTCGGGGTCGTCTTCTCCACTCCGAGTTCAACGAATGACGTAAAATCAACACAGCCTGCGCAGCAGTAAACAAAGTAGCGCTTATTATTTTTTAGTTATGAGTTATCCTGTGTGTAAAAGTATTCGCTTGTTAAATCTAAACCATTAACAATACAGTGCGCTGTTTTGAGGCGAAAAATATACATCACTCATTAGTTGGTTAGTTTGTTGCTAACAAAAAAAATGGAGATGTTGTTCCCACCCACTTTGTAGATCGAATGCACGGAGATCGAAAATGACGTCATACCATGCTCCGACTTTCCACTTCCGAGGTAAACACAGCAATACGCCGAGCTCCTGAACCGACTTTCCCCAATAGGAATTCCGAGTTCCGACCTTGATCAGAACGTAGCATAAAGGGAATGCAGCATTAGTACCACATCTCCCAGAAGTCCTTGGGGGTCTTCGGCTTCGTTTTTATTGGACGATGATAAAATAGAAATTGGTTAGTGCATCTTCTACTTGAGATGAATCGGATCAATCTGCAGTATAGAACGTGCTTAACGAGCTGCACTTTAAATTGATTGTGTGTCTGTGTTTGGTTCGTCCATGAGAAGATTAGCGCTGTTTCTACTCCCCTGTGTGATCGCGGTGCTGGTGCATGAGTGGTGGTGGCTGAAAGACCAAACTGATTTCTTCTCGAATGTCAGGGCTGTAGGTAGGAGCTCACAACTTTTCGTTTCTAACTTAACATTTGAGATTATTAAACAGAATTTATTACAATTACGCCTTCGATATCTGCATGTATAAACGTGATGACATACCTGCGTGAAACTTAAATTAAAAAAACACGATTCGGCTGGAATATTTGAAAACCACCCTGTGTTGTGAATTTGAATAAGTTGAGAGCACAGAATAATTGTTTCACCAATAAAATGTAAAACGTGTTGTGCACGATTTTACAGGTCTATAGCATATTTTAACCATATAATGTACACTTTAAAAGTGTCTCTGGTTTGACATTCTTGCGGAAATTCAATTCGGTTTTATTTGCGTAGCGCTTTTAACAATAGACATTGTCCCAAAACAACTTAACAGAAATATATACATTCAGGACAGATTTTAAATGTATGAGTTTATCCCTAACGAGCAAGCCAGAGGCAACTGTGGCAAGAGAAAACTCCCCGAGACGATATATGGAAGAAACCTTGAGAGAAACACTGAAAAGGGGCTCAAAAAGGAACCTAATCCCTAATCACCCTAATCAGGATGGCAACGATAAATAAATCCCTTCTATAAATGTACTAATACTACATGGTCAAATAGTGCAATTGTGTAACCATGAAAATTAATTCGTTTTTACATTAAGTCTGTTTTGTTGAACTTATCCACTGTTCACTGATGGAGACTTGAGTGCAAAACTGTTTGTGGTAATTGCAGTACCAAAGCTATAATGGCAATTGTAGTCTTGGCTATCATAGCATAATTTCTCATGAATTGAGGTCCAAAGCCATCTTATGGTTTTTCAGTGGTACCATCCTCAGTAATCTCAATGATCTTTAGGCTGCACCATGTGGGGCCATCCTCAGTAGCAGCATGTAACATCCAATTGATGAGAACTGAACCAGACGTAGGGCATCAGGATGGATCAGGCAGGTCTGGAGAGCAGAAGGGGTCAGGATCGCTTCTGGGAGAGAGAGAGAGAGAGAGAGAGCGCGCTATGCTTATTGCCCCGTAATGTTTAAGGACAATGTATTTTGCGGGAGTGAAAGAAGGACTCCGGCAAGACTAGCTATGCAGTGTTTCCCACAGGTTGAGAATGTACTTTCTGGTGGTGGTTGGCGAGGAATGTGACGTTGCAGGTTCAGAAATATACAAGTCAAACAAAGGTTTATGAATAAACTGTAAATAACTACTCAATATAAATAACTATTAAGAAATAAGTAACTACATATTAAAATACATTTTCAAAATATATTAAAGAAAAAGACTGATTTCAGATGTACATATCAAAATAAATAACTTTCAAAATAAATAAATATTTATATTATGAAATACATTTTCAAATGTGTCTGTTTGCACAGTTGGGATTGCTTGCTGGAACATTTAACATTTAATTATCCTTGGCTTGTAAAAAAAAAACTGAGAACACCAGTCTGCAGGGGTATGCTTCAGGGGCAGGTTCATTGCTAGAGATTCTGATGCATGCAGCCCGGTGCTCTCCTTTCAGCCTGTTTCTGAGCTCAGTTTTGACCTGAAATAGAAACAAACTTTTCTATTACAACCATTTTGAAAGATGTGCTTCAATACCACGATACTATCGACAATGGGCTTCATAGCTGGTTCTAGACTGCCCATCTGTTTGTTTCTCCAGCTTTCCATGATGTCACACACAAAAGTTGGTGGTTGTACACTCTTCAAAATGTTAGTAAGTAAGCTGTTTTCTTAACTTATTGCTAACGTTAGAGCTACCTCACTTTGCACTGTGTTCAGTTCGGTGTCAAGGCTAGCTCTACCATTACTAGACAACTAGCTAGCCAGACCAACTAATTTTGCTGTACCCTCGTAAGTTAAAATAATGTGTAGCATTTAACGTTAACCCATTAAATATGAAAAGCATTCTTTTTAGGTATCCAATACACAAACTGCTAAGTGTGGTGTTTATACCATTAAGTTAGGGAAAAAAGGCAACTTACTGTACCTTAGAAAAAGTTGCTGTTACTAGCCTCCCATTGAGTTTTGACATACCAACTGAATCGCTGTGTCAAGCACGCCTGACATGCACATTGTCTTGTGAAGGGGGGTTTGAAGGTCCGCTGGTTTGTATTGACAATTGCACATCTAGATTGAAAAGAAAAATTGAAATTCAGATTTTATCTACCTGGGCGGGTCTTAATCTACCTGGGTGGGTCGCCCAACTATAGCGGAAACATTGCTATGACAGCATAACTAAAAGGGAGAGCCAGAAATGAACATAGATATGAGGGTGCCCTAGGACATATGGAGGCCAGCCACTCCACCATCAACAAACTTGGGGGAAACATGTGAAAGTAGGGCTGCCCGATTATGGGCAAAATGTTAATCACGATTTTTTGGATCAATATTGAGATTATGATTATTTATCACGATTATTAATTGATTTTAGGGACAACTTTTTATTTATTTATTGCACATTCACATTTAAATAAACAGTCCACTACTTTCACCTCCATGTTGTGCTACGTTCCTGCTAATGTACAAATATTTGCATGAAATTAGATAAGTAGGATAAGTAAAAATAAAAATGCCATCAACCAAATGAAAATATGTATCAAATATAACAATATGCACCCAAATGAAAACAGTTCAGGTGTAAGCAGAAAAGGCAATTACAGTGTCTACAGGAGGAGTGACGAAGCCAAATCACCCAATAGAATGGTGCAGGGAAGACTTCTGTCTTTTCGTACTGGAACCCGGAAGTTAGCATCACACTAGTTCCCTCGACAAAAACCCAAAAGGATTTTCCCATAGGCTTTTGGATTATTGCAAAAAATAAGCTCTGTGATAAACAAAAGTTTACAATACTAACATGTTATATCCATCAACTTTTTTATGAAGTTTGAAGCCTAAATACAATCGGCAGAAATAAACAGCTAACCGTATGCTATAAATGAATTAAACCACAGTCGCTCGACTTCGTCACCATCACCAAGCTTCCGACAACTTTTCCTAACTTGATTTTAAAACTGTTTTCCATAATACATATTTACTCTGTGGATTAATTTTCATCAACATTTTTGGGGGAATTGTGCACAGTATACCTGAACCTGTTTATCTGCAAAGTTTTTTCCTGTTTGGAATGATGACTTTTAATGTCCCCGACAACATCTGTAGTCCCATTTAGCAACATATTAGTGTCGCACTTTACCCTCGCGCAAGTGCTGGAGCATGCAGCACGCTTCTGGGTTTTTTAGTGACTTTCTACACGTGCATTTAATGATTTCTGTCCTGTCTCTGCCCCTGTATTGTCATTGGTTGTTCCCTTATGTGTCATCATTGGTCTCAGCTGTTTTGTGTTCACGTGTCTCTTTGTTCGACGTGAAGTATTGCGTGAATTTTCAGTGTACCAAGCCTTTGTTCATGGTTTTGATCTTATTCTCGATCTCATTGTTGGATTCTTGTTTATGCCTGTGTCTGATCACCTGACCTTTTGCCTGTTTTCGTCCACGCTATTGTTTCACGTTTTGGATTTGTCTGCCTCTCTTTAATAAAGCTCTTATCTGCACTTGCATACTTCCTAAACCCTCATTACGTGACCGTTAGTAAACAAACGCCTTTTTCAATACACATAAAAGCGTAAAAATAAAATAAATAAATAAATAAAAATCATGAGTCGAGTTTTACTGGCATAGTTTGTCATAGAATAAAACATGAAAATAATGTGAGTTTGTGTTCACCACAGACCTTATTTCAGGCATTTAACCAAAATACTATTCAATAAACCAATTGATTTGGGTCGATGGAACTGAAGGGAGAAAATGCTAACTCTTTCCGTGTTTTGGTATTACAAAATGTCGTCATCCCTGTGCCACTCTGTGGTGACTGGCTGTGAGTTTGTACAGATATTTCTATGAGCGGAGGATGAACTTTAAACGTCAGTATCAGTCGATCATGTTCATGTAATCGTGGGCAGTCAAAATTTATCATTGAAATTAATATTCAATTAATTTTGTAGCCTTACATGGAAGTGGGGATTGGACACAGCATCCAAACATCTCAGTTCATCACAGCACTCGATGCCTTTTGAGCGCTCTAGATCTACTCCTTTACAAAAGAAAAAAACTATGCACAAAAAGCTTTACTTAAATATTTTCAGCCTGGACTTAAACACATGTCTGGTAAACAATTTATTTTAAACAATCAGGATTTTCAAGTAAAGGAATGGTATCAATATAGCAGACAAATTAATGGTCAAATTTGTGATCGCACAGAGAATAGTTTCATAACCAATTCTGCACTGAGCCGTCATGTGTTGCTTCAATATTGGATGACACCAAAGGGTGTCAGAACCAATCACTATGCATGGATTACAAAAAGAACAGCACTCACAGCCGCAGCATGCAGACGTAATGCAAACAATTGCTGAACACTGAAACCAAAAGAGCATACTCTACCAGAAGAGCATGCTAAACCACGCATGGTGTGAAGCTATTAATGTATTAGAAACAGGAAAAATTCAACAGTGAACAGAGCTTTCACATGAGGCTTTGTGTAACTCGCCACGTGACCTCAGGCTTGGGATTTAACATGCGTGTTATACAGGATTTAACATGCGTGTTAAATGTGCTCACACAGGGCTTCAAAACACTTTGCTGTAACAGAGAATTAACAATAACATCAATATCAAGGGCTTTCGATTCTGATATGGGATATTGTTGTTTTACATACACAGGATGAGAATGTTTTGACTTAGCTGATTGATAGGACATAGCATGTCCTTGTGGTCTAGAGAGTGTGGCAGAGTCTGTAACCTGGATCTGATTCTTAGTGATGCACATTCTGACAAATTGAGCTGATTTTGGAAATTTACTGCGTTTCCACATTCAAAGGTTTAGAAATTTAGAGGTTTAGAAATTTAGAGCCCTAGAATGCAAAATTAGACACTCCAGCATGTTTGGAGCATGAAAATTTCATGCTCCAAACATTATAATAGTTTGTACTATAATAATATTTATATTCATAACAATCCCTGAATATTATATACAATGGCAATAGTAAGAAAGTCTTTCAAGTGTTTATCTTTGGTTTTAAGTATATCGGATTCAAGTGTCAGCTGATAAATTTTATCTTTGGTCAGACAAAAATGACTATATACCTGAGCAGAAGAACAAAGTGTCACAAAACACAGACTGATGCCATAAAAGTCCTCTCCAGACTGAGAAAATCAAGAATTCAGATTTGATTTTTAAGTTTTACAGAAGTATGTTTTATTTTTATTTTATTAATGCTCCTTTAAATATTTATTTATATATGGAGTCACAACAACAGAAAAATCTCTCGTGCGTGCTGTGTTTAGAGTAACGTGAGAAACACAGGAATTAAAATGAAAATGATTTGGAGCTAGGTTTAAGTTTGATCAGCACACTGGGTCACAAGAGCTTTGTGGCTCTCTATTGATTGTGATTATAAGAAGAAGGAGGTGGAGGTGGAAACGTATCTGATTGATGGTTTGATTGGGACCTCGACCTCACTGCAACAGCTGATCTTTTTTTTTTTTTTTTTTTTTTAGCATAACATTCATGAGCCCAATGGCCAGGCTTCTTACAATAATGACATGATGTGCCAATCGATAATCAGGACAGGTCAGTGGGAGATGAGCACGACAGGACCGTGCTCGCGCTGGGTGTGTGGCGGTTTATCATGAGTGGGTTTTTGCTTTGAAATCAGAGCAATAGCGGCGCTGGAATTTAGGCTTGTAACTTTAGTTCTACGTGGTGGTGCGCAAGGTGTTTTATCATTTACATGGAACATTTTAGGTAATATATCCTTCCAATTATAATGTTTATTCCATAAGGGGAGTAGACGAAGCCATCCCATATAACATTTTGACATGTAGTCATAATCCCAAGACGCATCACCTTCCCCATCATAAATCATTTGTTTGATCTGAGCTAATACACGCGACTCAAAAATAATTTGAAGCTGCGGCGCGCATGCAACTGACCAACCATATAAACAATCTAAATATGGAACTGTATAAAATCCACCTAACACGGACTCAATCCAATCTCTTGGTGTCATGCCAGGAGACGGAAGAACCGTGCTGGATGGAGACCCTCCCATAACCAGTTTGGAAAATACCACGCTAAGACGCTATGACCTTGAAGCAAAACACTATGGCAAAAACTAAGCATAAACCAGAGACTTAAACACAGCAACAAAGACAGTGGCAAGACAGAGTGCAGTGTAAATTGTGGCTATATACACATTAGTGTTCATTAACTTGATGAAGTGCAGGTGGTCATGTGACTTTGATACAGTGAGGTGCAGTGGCTGCTGGCTGCTGGCTGCTGTAGTTCAGATCTCTGCTTTACATGAAAGCACCCAAAAATTAAACTTTTCATTTTCACAAACTCTTAATTTTAGAAGGGTTTGAATACTTCTGGTAAAATCTGTTTAAAGAAACATGTAGGTAAGATATCTAGTATACAGGTTGATGATTTTCATGGATAAATAATGAAATTAGTTCAGTCTCAAATCGGGTGGAAAGATACATTGATCTAGCAGCATTAAGAGATTTTCTATATTTCAGGAGGCTCTCTTTCCATGCTGTATGAAATACTACCAATTTTGGTTTGATGCAATTTACTTTCTAATTGTCAAGTGGCCTGTTTTAAGGTGCATGTGTGATTGTTATACCAGGGTGCTAGCTTTTTCTCTCTAGTTATATTTCTTTTAAGTGGAGCTACCTTATCTAGCATGTAGCAGAAGGTTGACTCTAAGCATTCAGTCTCCTGATCAAGTTCTTTTGAATCAGACAGTGATCCAATTATAGTGATCCAATTATAGTTGATATTTCTGGGAGGTTATCGATAAAACTTGCAGAAGCTGATGTGAATGTATATTCGACGCGTTAGCATGGCAAGGTGTGTATTATCAATACGCAGCAATCTTAATATTTCTACAACAGAAACTTTCACTTTCAGAAAAGCGTCCACGCTTCCTTTCAGAAGTGTCCTTTACACATCCAAGGAACAATTGAGGAACCATTCTAAAGGCTGATTTAAAGGCTAGTTTTCACTTGCTGTTAACTATATGTACATGGTCGCTTGTGCACATCTTCAGAAATTAACTTGACACGTCTCCATGGTGCGATACCAACATAAATTAAATTTTATTTGTATAGCGCTTTTTACAATAGACATTGTCACAAAGCAACTTTACAGAAATATCAACATGGTATACAGATATTAAAGGTGCAAATTTATCCCAACTGAGTAAGCCACTGAGTGGCGACGTTGGCAAGGAAAAACTCTCCTAAGAAACCTTGAGAGGAACCAGACTCAGAAGGGAACCCATCCTCATCTGGGTAACAACAGATATTGTGAAAAAGTTCATTATTTACCTATATGAAGTCTGTATGGCCTTAGGAGCAGCCGTAGTCCCAGCAGTCTGGAATTGGAGAAGATTTGAGCTCCATCCAGAGGCAGAAAGCATCTGGATCTCTAGTATCTCCATAAAATCGTGTGTGGCTCGGCAGAAGGAGAGAGGGAGAGAAAAGATTATTAGGACTGGGAATTAGTATAATAGAAAGTCTAGTCAGGGTAGGCTTCAGTAAACAAATACATTTTAAGCCTAGACTTAAACACTGAGACTGTGTCGGAGTCCCGAACACTAATAGGAACTGTTCCATAACTGTGGGGCTCTGTAAGCGAAAGCTCTTCCTGATGCTGTAGCCTTCACTATTCGATGTACCGTCAAATATCCTGCATCTTTTGATCTAAGTAGGCGTGATGGATCATAGAAAACCAAAAGGTTGCTTAGATATTATGGCGTGAGACTGTTTAGTGCTTTATGGGTTAATAAAAGTATTTTATAGTTAATGCGAGATTTCACTGGGAGCCAATGCAGTATTGCTGAGATTGGGGTGATATGGTCGTATCTTCTAGTTCTAGTGAGGACTCTAGCAGCTGCATTCTGGACTAACTGGAGTTTGTTTATATTCCTACTGGAACATCCAGACAGTAAGGCATTACAGTAATCTAATCTAGAGGTGACAAATGCATGAACCAGTATTTCTGCATCATGTAGTGACAATGTATTTCTTATCTTAGAAATATTTCTGATATGAAAGAAGGCTATCCTAGTAATATTATCTACATGAGCATCAAACGATATTCTGGAGTCAATAATCACTCCAAGGTCTTTAACTGCTGTACATGTTGAAACAAAGTCCATCCAGAGTAACCATGTGATCAGAAAGATTATTTCTAGCTACATGTGATCCTAATAATAGTATTTCTGTTTTGATCAGAATTGAGTAAAAGGAAGTTAGTTAACATCCAACGTCTAATGTCCTTTACACAATCCTCAATTTTACTAAGCTTCTGTCTGTCCTCTTGCTTTGCTGAAACATACAACTGTGTATCATCGGCATAACAGTGGAAGCTAATTCCATGTTTACGAATAATTTGTCCTAGTGGTAGCATATATAAAGTAAAAAGCAGTGGGTCTAGAACAGAACCATGTGGAACTCCAAAGGTAACCTCAGTATGCGTGGAGAAGTCTCCATTTATATCTACGAACTGATAACGATCGGTCAGATAAGACCTGAGCCAGGAGAGAACCGTTCCCTTATTGCCAACATTTTCTAATCTATCAAGGAGAATAGTGTGATCTATAGTCTGTAAAGCTGCCAGGAGGTAAGAATTGGAGGCAGGTATAGTATTGGTTATCGCTTCATTAACTTGTGTAGGTGTAATGTAGATGTGTAGGTATGTGTATAGCCTATAATGGTTTTGCATCTATATGTTTTTTGTTTTTATTTAAAGGTGGTTGGGGACATAGAAAACTTGTTGTGGTGCCCCCTGCAGACTGTGGCTATACAGGAAGGATATTAAAATGGTCAAGAACAAAAGAAAATACTGTTATATATATGTAGCTCTTCTCCAAGAGGAGCTTGACCCTACTCCATTGCCACCAAATGCAAAAAGCACATTTCTGCTTATAACTTCTGAGCAATTTGTACTACCCCACTAAATCTAATGAAACCAATCTGAGGATTTTATGACAATGATATGAAAAATTATTTTTTATGAACAGCACAATTTTATGTATTTTATGAACACCTTGGCATATCATTACGAAACTCGGCGGTCACCTCGCTATTAAGGGACTCGAAACGTTTTGGGTCAGGGCCACCCTGTGGTCAAAAATGATGATGCAATTTATTAAAATGCCAGTAGTTATTGACTCCTTTTGCCTACTGTCATGAGACTGATCGTAATAGATTCTGTTGTTCATGCCGAGAACAATGATACCTTTGACATCATGGTCAATATAACTTCCTGTCCGCTATTTTTTATTTTTCAAAGAAATGGATTTTTATGATTGAAAGTAATTTTTTTCTATCTCATCGGACTCGAACAAAAAACATGTCACAAAGCTTCTTTTACTGCTTGTGGTGCCGATAATTGACTTGACCCTGGTATTGGTGCTTGTAGTTATATAGGTTTATTATTATTATTATTAATAATAATAATAATAATAATAATAATAATAATAATAATAATTAGAACCATAAAGTTGTGAAATTTGGCACACTGATTGAGAAGAGTCTGAACATTAACCACAGCAATTTTGGAGTCTATAACTCAATCCCTCTGGTGCCACCAACTGTCCAAATCTGCACACATTTATGTTAATAACATTTGAACAGGTTCTTCGAATTTTCACCAAAATTGGCTCAGATCATCTTCAGACCATGCTGACAGAAGGTTATTAAAAGCTTTTTGATAAACCCAACCGTTCACAAAAAACGTGTGAACGAATTCCATGAAGAGCACGCCAAATTGGACGCAAGGCTATATCTTTGCAATTCTTCAGCGTATTGAGAGAATTCATGGTAGATGTCATCACTTTAGCCTTGATGCACTGTTATGAAAAATGGACATTTTTGTTTATAACCTCTGATGGTTTGGCCAAAAATCACAAAACTGGTCTCTTTAGATTCAGTGAAGCATTTCAAGTGAAACGATACCCTATTGTCCCATGTTGGCTATTTTGGTCGTCGAGCATTCTGAATTTTGTTTTAAAATGCTATATTTTACGAACACCTTGGCATATCGAACGAAACTTACTACCTGTCTTTGGCACCATGCCCTGAAGCCCTGGAAAAGTTTCGGCAGTGCCACCTTCTGACCAAAAGTTCAAAAATAATATCTTTTGATTACTTTTACCAATTGTAAAGACACTGGACTTGATAGATTCCGTGAGTCTTGCAGAGAATACCAATTATGCCATAGTCAGTTGAACGTGAATTTGGATTTTCACCAAATTCGATTTGGATCATCTTCAGACCAAGCAGACAAAAAGTTATGGATTTTGTGTTCATATACTGAACTGTTATTGTTTAACAAATCAACAACTTTGATGGCGTGTTGCCAAAACTATCAAGGCTGACCCCACACTGATCAATTTGGTCACATCGCCACTTATTGGTCAAGTATGATAAGTCAATAAATCATATAATTGATTATATTCATGAATGTTCAGCCATTTTGCCTAAATCATATACAAATGTCTAAGATTGCTCTTTTTTTACAGTTGGTCTTTATGCTTCCTGCCATGCTTGTTTAGCTCCTTGTTTAGCCTCTTTAGTGCTTGTCCCCTTAATTGCTAACCCCTGCAGCTCTATTATTATTATCATTATTGTTATACCCTAAAACTGAGTAAGGCCTAGAGACTGAGGGTTGTTCTCCTAAAGTCTACTCTGGTGCAAAGTCTTTCCCTAAACGGCCATATGGTGGTGCTACAGTGATGATTGAATTATTAAAATAAATAAATAAATAAATATATATATATATATATATATATATATATATATATATATATATATATATATATATATATATATATATATAAATAATATATAATTACACTTATTTATTTATTTATTTATTTCTTACTATTAATAATTGTAATTAATTTAAAAAAATATATTTTTTTTTTACAAAAATGGCCATAACTTTAGAATCGTTTTCCAAATTTCAGGGAGCTCCAAGGGATTGTAGCATATATTCTCTCACCTCCCTGTACGATTTGGTTAGCTATTAGCCAGCTGACTTACAGCAACAAAGTTTGCTAGCCAGGTATCAGATCGATTTAAGCATTATTTTAAAAAAAACTATATTTTCACTTGATACATTATCCACAAATATTAAGTAGCAAGGTCACAATATTAATTTAGCTAGGAATGAATTCGCTAGCTAGCTATCTTTGCTACCACTACTTTTGCTATAAATTGATTCCATGTAGCGAAAATTGTGTATAGCCAAAGTTATAAAATTCTACATAAAATATGACCTTGTATGTAAACAAGTGCATTGGCAAATTCATCTAAATTCTACCCAATATGCCTGTACCAGCTAAATAATATATACTTCTGCGAAGATTTTCTGCTTTCTGGCAGATCAACCACCAAAAGAAAATAACGTTTGAATTAAAAAATTCAGCACCAGCGCGTGCCTTCATTCTCACAATATCAAATCCCCTTATAACTAATGAAGCTAATTGATCATTTATCATCTTTTTGATTGTGTGTTGAAACATCTTATTTCTTTTCAACTCTAGGCCTTTGTTTTTGAGACATTACGATGTACATTTTATAGCCTGTAAGGGTCACTCAATATTCACTCTGTAGGCCTGTCACTGGCCTAATCACTAGAAAAGTCTTATTCATTTGTGGTGTCAAAAGACAGCTCTGTGTGTGTTTGAACACCTAAAATGTGTTTATAAACCATGTGCAATGTAAACATACAAAGCCACATATATACAGTGAGGGGAAAAAAGTATTTGATCCCCTGCTGATTTTGTATGTTTGCCCACTGACAAAGAAATGATCAGTCTATAATTTTAATGGTAGATTTATTTGAACAGTGAGAAACAGAATAACAACAAAAAAAATCCAGAAAAACGCACGTCAAAAATGTAAAATTTATTTGCAGAGGGGTCAAATACATATTTCCCTCATTAAAATGCAAAACATGACTTGGTACTTGTTGGCAAAACCCTTGTTGGCAATCACAGATGTCAGACATTTCTTGTAGTTGGCCACTAGGTTTGCACACATCTCAGGAGGGATTTTGTCCCACTCCTCTTTGCAGATCTTCTCCAAGTCATTAAGGTTTTGAGGCTGATGTTTGGCAACTCGAACCTTCAGCTTCCTCCACAGATTTTCTATGGAATTAAGGTCTGGAGACTGGCTAGGCCACTCCAGGACCTTAATATGCTTCTTCTTGAGCCACTCCTTTGTTGCCTTGGCCGTGTGTTTTGGGTCATTGTCATGCTTGAATACCCATCCACGAACCATTTTCAATGCCCTGGCTGAGGGAAGGAGGTTCTCACCCAAGATTTGACGATACATGGCCCCGTCCATCGTCCCTTTGATGCGGTGAAGTTGTCCTGTCCCCTTAGCAGAAAAACATCCCCAAAGCATAATGTTTCCACCTTCATGTTTGATGGTGGGGATGGTGTTCTTGGGGTCATAGGCAGCACTCCTCCTCCTCCAAACACGGCGAGTTGAGTTGTGGTCAGATGAGACCAAAATGAAGCTCTTTGGCATCAACACTTTCACTCAGTTGTCCTCTGAATCATTTAGATGTTCATTGGCAAACTTCAGATGGGCATGTATATGTGCTTTCTTGAGCAGGGGGACCTTGCGGGCGCTGCAGGATTTCAGTCCTTCATGGCGTAGTGTGTTACCAATTGTTTTCTTGGTGACTATGGTCCCAGCTGCCTTGAGATCATTGACAAGTTCCTCCCATGTAGTTCTGGGCTGATTCCTCACTGTTCTCATGATCATTGCAACTCCACGAGGTGAGATCTATCATGGAGCCCCAGGCCGAGGGAGATTGACAGTTCTTTTGTGTTTCTTCCATTTGCGAATAATCGCACCAACTGTTGTCACCTTCTCACCAAGCTGCTTGGCAATGGTCTTGTAGCCCATTCCAGACTTGTGTAGGTCTACAATCTTGTCCCTGACATCCTTGGAGAGCTCTTTGGTCTTGGGCATGGTGGATAGTTTGGAATCTGATTGATTGATTGCTTCTGTGGACAGGTGTCTTTTATACAGGTAACAAGCTGAGATTAGGAGCACTCCCTTTATGAGTGTGCTCCTAATCTCAGCTCGTTACCTGTATAAAAGACACCTGGGAGCCAGAAATCTTTCTGATAGAAAGGGGGTCAAATACATATTTCCCTCATTAAAATGCAAATCAATTTGTAACATTTTTGACATGCGTTTTTCTGAATTTTCTTGTTGTTATTGTCTCTCACTGTTCAAATAAACCTACCATTAAAATTATAGACTGATAATTTCTCGTCAGTGGGCAAGCATACAAAATCAGCAGAGGATCAAATACTTTTTTCCCTCACTGTATATCACGATATAGAGGCTGTTTTAATATGCATTAGTTATTCAAGCCATGATTTATGCTCTAAATGTTACATATTAAATGTCACATATTAAATCCAGATCAGCAGGGATGTGTATGCTCTGGGAGCCTCCTACTATTTAATTGCATATTCAGGGATATCATCTAAATCAGTGTGGTATATTTTTAATCCACATGACTGTTGTTTATATCTAGTGCTAAATGACCATCAGGTAGGGGAACAAATCCGGATATTCTTGAGCATTCACTAAATTCACTATCATTTCATATTGGACCATATAGGGATGTTTCTCAAAGATTCTGTAAAGAGAACATAAATAACGTTTCATACAGGACCAGACAGGGAGTGTATTCTTGCAAACATCTCTCTAGGACTAAATTATTTTATCTAGGATCTGTTGTCAAGTTTATAATGTCCTGGGAATACAGCTATAGCTAACATTGCATTTGCAATTAAAAGCATCCTGAATGTTGGGAATGCTGCAGCACTGATTTCACTGTGGTAAATTAGGAGTAAGAACATAATTTACTATTAAAATGTGACAGGCAGCGGGAGGCCGGTGTATGAAGTTGTGGTTGGAGTTTTATCTGCCAGGCACCACCATGATCTGAGGGAGGCCATAAGAGGCACATGGATGGGGTACGTCAAAGACCGCCCTGACTTCCAGAATCGGTGTGTATGTGTCTCTTGTTTGTTTTTTGTCCATTGCTAGGTATTAATTGGACTAACTGTCCCTCTCAGACTTATGACATGCCCTTAAAACATCAAAGAAAATTTACAGGTAGCAATGTTTGTTGAAAAGTAAATCAACTTCTATGTGGTGGTCAGTATCTGGTCTGTGTGTACAGTTCTAGTAGAACATCCTGTTCTTTCTGTGGGTGAACAGAGATTTGATTAACCACTATGAGAACCATCACATTATAAAAGAGTGATTTGTAATTTCTTGTATAGATTATTTAGATTTAGGTGTAGTGCATCATATATTGTAGATATAATGTGTTAAAGTATTTGTGTAAGCACCATGTCACGTTTTATGCATTATTAATACTTACAGGTATTAATACTATTAAATCTTTGTGTTAATACATCCATATATTCAGTTTGTAACATGAGAAGGTATATGGTTTAAAGCAATGCTTTATCCACAGCTTAGACTTTTGCATTATCTTAAAGGGTGCTGGTGAAATTCATCATTGGTAAACATGGTTGTGCAATACCTGAAGAAGATCGAGAAGACCCATATTCCTGTACCCAGCTTAACCTCACAGAACCAGGTAAAGCACACCACTTCATAAGAAAGCCCACAGACTGACATATAGCACCATGTAGAAGCCCGTATGTTGTCTGAAAAATGGATTTAGAGTAGATGTATTTGACCTTTTTACCCATAAAGGAAGTCCTCCCAACCCCCCAAGGGACTTGTCGCATTTAGTTAATCTCTTGTGGGTTTTGAGTGAGCACATACTGTTGGTTGTTGTAGGTGTGTACTGATTTTCTTTCTTTCTTTCTTTCTTTCTTTCTTTCTTTATTTATTTATTTATTTATTTTTAGTTCAGATGAGAAATGCTCTTCTCGCAATAGCCTAAATGTATAGCCTACAGCACGTGATTTACTTTTGTTTGAAATGTATTTACAATGTACTCTAATCTTTTAATAAAATGGGGAAAAAGTCTGAAAATAGGTTTTTGATGTAGGTTATGTGCCGAACTTTGTTTGTTTTGCACCAAAGCTCTCTGTTAATTCCTCCCAAGCTTTAATTTTCTTTGTAATGTCTGGGAGGTTGCAGGAATGTGGGAAGACATTTTACATTGTGGGTGCTGGATTTTTAAGCAGCATGCACGTGTGCTATCTACACTCACTGTCCTCATTTATACAGTTACACAATCAGCCAATCATGTGGCAGCAGCATAATCCATAAAATCATGCAGATACAGGTCAAGACATTAAGTTAATGTTCACATGAAACATTAGAATAACAAAAAAGTGATATCTGTGACTTTAACTGTGGCGTGGTTGTTGGTGCCAGTTGGGATGGTTTTTCATACAACTTTCTCAAAATGTACACAAAATGGTGGCAATAACAAAAATATCCTGTGCTGAGGGTCTGCAGGATGAGAGACCTTGTTGATGAGAAACGAGGATGAAGCGGATGGCTGGTTGGAGCTGACAGGCAGTCTAATAATATGAACTCAAATAAGCACCCTTTTCAACTGTGGTGAGAAGAAAAGCATCTCAGAATGCACAGCACATCAAACCTTGAGAAAGACTACATTAGGATACATTCCTGTTAACCAGGAACAAGAATCTGAGGCTATCATAGACACAGACTCCTCAAAACTGGACAGTTGAAGACTGAAAAGGACCAGGGGATTTTTAAGTTTTTTCTTTTTTTTTTTTTTTTTCTTCATTTTTCTTCTAGTCTTCAACCGTTTGGGTGAGTTACTGGCCTCAGATTCCTGTTCTTGGTTGACAGGAGTGGAACCCAATGTTGTCGTCTGCTATTGTAGCCCATCCACCTCAAGGTTTGATATTTTGTGCATTCTGAGATGCTTTTCTACTCACCATGGTTGTAAAGAGTGATTATTTGAGTTACTATATCCTTACTGGCATTTCAAACCAATCTGGCCATTTTCCTCTGTTTCTACACAAAGAGCTGTCAGTCACTCATTTTCACTGTTGTCTGTGAAAATCCCAAGAGATTAGCAGTATCTGAAATACTCAAACCAGCCCATCTGGCAGCAACAACCTTGCCACGGTCACAGAGATCACACTTGTTCCCCATTCTGATATTTGATACTTGAACATTAACTGAAGCTCCTGACCTGTACAATGTTGACTGAAAGTTTGTGAACCCGTTAGAATTTTATATATTTATGCATGAACATGACTTAAAACCTCATCAGATTTTCAGAAGTCCTAAAAGTAGATAAAGAGAACACAATTAAACAAATGAGACAAAAATATTATACTTGGTCATTTATTTATTGAGGAAAATGATCCAATATTACATATGTGAGTGGCAAAATTATGTGAACCTTTCAGTAGCTTTCAGTATCTGCTGTCACGCCTTGTGCTGCAATAACTGCAGCTAAACATTTCTGGTAACTGTTGATCAGTCCTGCACATCCGCTTGGAGGAATTTTAGCCCAATCCTCAGAACAGAACATCTTTGACTCTGGGATGTTAGTGGGTTTCCTCACATGAACTGCTTGCTTCGGGTTCTTCCACAACAATATTTCTATTGGATTAAGGTCAGGACGTTGACTTGGCCATTCCAAAACATTAACTTTATTCTTCTTTAACCATTTATGATAGAACTACTTGTGTGCTTAGGGTTGTTGCATGATCCACTTTCCCTTAAGATTCAGTTCACATTCAGATATCCTGATGTTTTCCTTTGTTGGTATAATTCAGAATTAATTGTTCCATCAGTGCTTGTAACCTTCCCAGCCCAGATGCAGTAAAAGAGACCCAAACCATGATACTATCACCACCATGTTTCATAGATGGGATAATGTTCTCTTGATGGAATGCAGCGTTTTCCTTTCTCAAGCATAACTTATTTAGACCAAAAATTCTATTTTGCTCTCATCCGTCCACAAACCATGTTCCAATAGCCTTCTGGCATGTGTTTCGGCTGGAGCTGAAGCCCATACTAGATATGGGGGTAATCGATTGGTCCCACAGTGACTTGTCTAGTCCGGTGGTTCTGGTTCCCAAGGCATGGGTGGACGCGTATCCAATGCCCCACGTTGATTGTTTAACTGCTTGATCGGCCAGGAGCAGCTTGCTAACGAGTGTTCTGGGTTTCAGTAAAGGGTGGCAAGGATAAAAAGGGTAGAGATGAGAGCCACAAGAGAGTGAGCGAGCTAAGCAGCACAGAGCCATGTATGTTTGTGTGCAGAGAGAAAGATATTTGCTGAAAAGTGAAAGCAATATATTGAAAAATAAAGAGCTCCTTTTTGAGTTTTCCAAGCCTACCTCCCACCTCCTCAATACTGGTCAAAAAAAAAGTAAGTAGCATTAAGTGTTACTTATTATTATTATTATTATCTGAAATGAATCGCATTTTAAACGTAGCTTAGCTAAGTGCTAAAGTGTGCTATTACAGCTATTAAACAGGAAGTTATAACTTGCATACAATGCCTAATATTCCCAAAACATCACGTTTGATATGAATCCTGGCCCGAAAGCATCTACATGCCAATATTCAGTTATAGTCATAGCGCCACCTGCTGGCAACAGGAAATACCATGTTTTACACTGTGATGCCAACAGGAAGGATTTTTTTTTTTTTACATGGTGATACACACCTAACAACATATAAGTGCTAAAAAGTTAAACCAATGGAATGGCGTTCCTATGGTAGAGCATCCCCAACGTGCACCCAGGTGCAAGGGCCTGTTCATCGTAGCTTGCAGTTTTAGTTATTAGGACCCAAGCACAGCTGGTGCGCGGCCGTAATGCATCTACTCCGTTTCTTCTTTTACTTCTTGTTCCAAATTACTGCATTTTGACGGCCTAAATATACCCAAAAACTCAGGAAACTTTGCACGTGCATCGGAACCCGGGAAAATTTACATCTGATTGGGGTTCCAGAAATTAAGGTGGCAAAATGGTTCAATAGTGCAACCTACCTTGAAAAATTTCAACAATGTGCCTCACTCTACGTTTCACATGCATGTGCAAAATTCAGTACATGTGTCGCATGCCAATACTTGTCAAAGTCTCTTGAACCCACATATATTGCACTACTTTTCATCACCTCAATCAACCGAACAAGTGTGCAAATACTGCAAAGAAGCTGTTATGATGAAAAGAGTAACACTGTACATCATATGTTTCTCTCAACTTGTTGATCTCACAGACCGCCATCTTTTATTGATCATGCAAAATCACCTGAACCTGAGACTGTGACATGCTCGTAGCCACAGCGGTGTCGGTTGGAGTAAGCTAATTATAATTCTAATGCTACAAGGTGGGTGTAATTCAAACTTATTTATTAAATAATTCCTCACCAATCATAATCAACAGTAGCAACTGTTCAGTCTGCAAACATACAGTACGCTTCTGCACTCTCTTCACCAACTCCAATAGACAGCGCATTCGCTTCATTTAAGCTCACAGTTGCCAGAAAACACTAGTAAAGTCAACTCCAGTTTTCATGTTTTGATTTAATCCCCCCCAAAAATTCAATATTATCAGCAGACGTGGCAACACTGTACTGGGGGAACCAATCTAAAACCGATTAACAAGCAAACAAAAAAACTCATAAAAATGTAAAGACAGAAAATGTGCTTGATTATAAATAAATAATTTCATATAAAAATAGATAATAAACTTTAATAAAATCAGAAATGATTTGTTTAATTACAATGGTTGCATTTAATATCAATTTAACATTAAGCTTAGTAATTTCCTTAGAAGGCCATCATCCATCTTTTTCCTAATATGGATCATGCTTGTGTTGATCTACTTTTAATTAGGAATCCTTATTGTTTAAGATATTTAAAAATAAATAGTTTATGCTTGTTTATTTATCAATTAACCAACAGTATTTCTTATTGATATCATTTTAATTCAATTAACAGTGACCATGAGCAGAGAGCTTACATTTCATTTGTTTGCTAGACCTCCTGATTAAAACTTAAAGATTGGTATGTGGATCAGTTTCGGTCGATCAAGATGACAAGAAATTGGTATCGGCTGTAAAAATCCTGATCGGAGCATCGGTAATGAACACCATTAACCCTTTTACCCCGTATGGCCGAAAAACTGGCTTGCCCGTCTTCAATTTCTCTAGTTAAGAATTGTGCTCCAAGTGGAGTAAAAACACTGAACTGCTTCATTTTCAAATTAATATTACACAAATACATGTGGGGTTAAACTAAAGCTTTTTGCATCTGGTGGATAAATTAACTCACCCAGTCACATCTTATATGGCTGGGCAGTTAAAGCTCTGGGCTACTAATCGGAAGGTCGGGTGTTCAAGCCCTAGCACTGCCAAGCTGCTACTGTTGGCCCTTGAGCAAGGCCCTTAACCCTCTCTGCTTCAGCGGCGCTGTATCATGGCTGACCCTGCACTCTGTCCCCAGCTTCCTGACATGAAGAAAATAATTTCACTATGAATATGTATGTCTGATCAATAAACTCCACTATCATTATTCAGATAGGCCTATATACACAATATACACAGAGCAGTTCAAAGGCTTGGCTTTGGAGAATTTGGAAAATGGCTAATAGTGTAGCTTGAAATATTTTTACCATCTCTAAAACAAACAAACAATCAAACAAACAAAAAATGTGCTCCTAAATTGAATGTAATTCGGCGCACAACTGCTCCTAACATAAATTGTTACCGTAGAGACCTGGTCAGTCTCCTTGAAAGGCCTTGACGATTCTAAATGGCAACAATTTTGCGTTTTTTCTGCATGGTGTGGGTGTGGTGGTCTCACAAAGTTTGATTTTTCGCCATGAAACAGGAAGTAAGTTTCATATAAGTTTCAAACATACAATGTCCAATCTGCTCCAAACTTCACAAGTTTAATAAAAGTCCCAGTCTGAAATATTTGGAGCATCCGAAAATAACACAATTGTGTGCAGCACTGCAATGCATGCAGATACATGCCAGCAGTTTCCGGTAATGTCCACAATTACAAAAAAGAGTGAACTTATTCATTTTGGCCATGACATGAATGTTGGTGCCAGACAGGCTAGTTTGAGTATTTCTATATCTGCTGATCTCCAGGGATTTTCACAACTAGCAGTCACTTGAGTTTACACATAATGGTGCAATAAAGAAACAACTTCCAATGAGTGGCAGTTCTGCGGAGGAAGCACCTTGTTGATGAGAGAGATCAACGGAGAATTGTCAGATTGGGTCAAGATGAACGAAATGCTTCAGTCACTCGGATAACCCCTCTACAACTGTAGTGAACAGAAAAGTATCTCAGAATGCACAACACTTCGAACCTTGAAGTATATGGGCTACTACAGCAGAAGACCATGTCAGGTTCCACTTCTGTCATCCAATAACAGAAATCTGAGTCTGTAGTGGACACAGGTTCAACAAAACTGGACAGTTGAAGACTGGAAAAACTAAATCTTGTCTGATGAATCTCCATTTCTGTTGAGAAATTGGTGGCAACAGCATGAATCCATGGACCCAGCCTGCATTGTGTCAACAGTACAGGCTGGTAGAGGTGGTGAAATGGTGTGTGGAATGTTTTTTCTTGGCACACTTTGGGCCTGTTATTACCCATCAATCATTGCTTGAATGCCACAAACTGTTAGAGTACTGTTGCTGACACTTCATGGCCACAATTTACCCATCTTCTAAGGGCTACTTCCAGCATGATAATGCAGAAAGTCATAAGGCAAAATCCAAAATCTCAAACTGGTTTCATGAACATGACAGTTCATTGTTCTTCAGTGGCCTTCCCAGTCACTGGATCTTAATCCAGTAGAGCACCTTTGGGATGTGGTAGAACAGGAGATTTGAAGTGCACCTGAAAAATCAACAGGAGTTATGATGTGATCATGTCAACATCAGTGGTACATTTATGATAAATCCAAATTTTTGTCCAATTTTCACATTTCTAAAAACAATTAGCCCTCACATGCAAAAAAAAAAAAGCATGAAGTTGGTTTAAAAAAAAATTATGGGCGAAAAATCTTGGATCAGCGCCGGAGGATTAACAGTCCAGCTAATGCACCTGGAATTTTTATTTTATTTATTTTTTTATTTATTTATTATTTTAAACCTAGATCTCACTTCAAGTTGAGATGCTGCGATTTTTCATCAGGAGAAACAACTGTTAGCTTACGATTAATCACATAGCTTAGCTAATGTTAGCTAAAGTGACTGCAACCGCTTTAAATAATAATGTTACCACATAAACGTTACCACATAAGTTTACATTATGAAGGTCACTATTTTTTTTGTAAATAGCTATTCAATTTCATAATAATAAAAGTGTTTCTTGATGGGCACGTTTGTCTGAACTGTAGCGAAGCACGATGACAGGAAGATACATTCATTTTTTACAAAGAGGACAAGTAAAAGCAAAACTGAATATGAAAAAGATGCAAGGGAAATTAATACTACGAATAGGGAAGAAGCAGGAGAAATATCTGCTGCTAACAGAGAAGGAGGAAGCAGACATACAGTCAGAGATGGAGCATGTGGAGAGCGCTACAGAGATGGCACAAAAAAAAATCAATAGCAAAATTTGGGTCATTAGCAACTAAATATACAAATAATGTAGAATAAGGATTGTATCAAGTTTTTATGTTTACATACAACTTATGCAATCTACATACCTGGTGGGTGATGATACTAGGCTGTTTGGTGTCGCTAGCCAAGTGAAGGCATAACGAAGCTATTACCTATAGGTATCTCCCTCACATTAACTGTTGTGTGAGCTAGCGTTTGGCAGAATTGAGACCTGTCGGCCAAAAAAAAAAGGCTTTCCACATATTTTCCTGTAAACCATTTCTGATTGGTCTTGCCACCATACACTGAAGATACAATACAACACTCAATTCACTGAAGATAGAAAAAAAAAAAAGTTGTCAAAGTGCTTTGCAAAACAGGGGTGGCACTGGGCCACCCATGGCCACCACATAGATTCACCACTGATTGGGTAATAGTAAACTACCTTTTTATTTGTTAGGACTACACCGCTGGTCAACATGGATCAGAACCTCAAAGGAATTTTTCCAACATCTTAGAATCCATGCCATGAAGAATTGAGGCTGTTTTGAAAGCAGTGTGGCCCTACCCAGTATTGCACAGTATCTACAGTCATGTGAAAAAATAAGTACACCTTATGGAAATTGTTGCCATTTTTGACATATTTGGACAAGCAAACATTGGATCATCTTTGAAACAGTGTCTATTAATGAAGTTGATATACTCGAACAAAGGAGAATTAGCTTTTTCAATCATTTATTCAACTGAAATATCAATAGATGTAATATTCTTCTGAGGAAAAAGTAAGTACACCCTTGGCCTAAGAAGCTAGTAGAAATAACTTCTTATAGGCATTTTGCATACTTTTTACCAATATTCCCTGCAATATTATTTTAGTTGCAAGATGTTTGAGGGTTTTCTTGCATGTACTGCCTGTTCGAAATCCCCCAAAACATTTCAATGGGATTCAAATCCAGCTTTGACTAGGCCATTCCAGAACCCTCCATTCCTTCTTTTTGAACCATTCCTTGGTGAATTTGCTAGTTTGCTTAATATCATTATCATGTTGAAAGGTCCACTTTCGGTTCAACTTTCAGACAGATGGCCTCACATTATCTTCAAGCACTCTTGGCATGATGATGCTTCAATAGTAAAGAGAACACCATACAATTGATATGATAGAGGTATAAATACGACTGATTCCACCTGCAATCCCTAAGAAGGTTCTAATCACCGGCACCCTATCGTGAACACCTGTTTCAAATTTTAGATATTTGAAGGTGTGATAAATATAGGGGTGTTTTTGTAATTTTTTCCATGTGACTGATTTGATCTGTTTGTATTTATTTATTTAAATTGTGAACATTACTACAAAATGTCAATTTTGTGTCATTTGATAGTGTATCAACTTTATTGATAAGCAATGTTTTAAAGAGGATCAAATGTTTGTCCAAATGTCAAAAAGCCAACATTTTCCATGGGGCTTTCACATGACTGTAAATGGAAAAGTGTTTAATGTATGATTTTTGTTTCTGTCAATATCATCCCCTCTATTTATTGAATTTTTCCACCAAATTGTAAAGGCACTGCTTGCACTCACAGAGCCTCACGTATTATGGATTAAACTTGGACACTTTTTTCCTTTTCAGACTTCCCTTCTGTCTACAGTTTGTTGTACATTTTCCTATGAAAGCATGTCTCGAAGTGTCTTGTTTCTCTTATACCACAGCAGTTTGTCAATGACAAAATTATAGCATTTTTTAAATGAACATTATACTTTTTTATCTGCTTATAGTTGCATTTAATACTGTGGAATGTCTGCGAAACAATTTAATTCCTGTTATCACTGTTTACAGCAGCTAAACACAAAATAAATCTTCTCATGGGATATCTGAATTACCTGTTGCTTTCTGACTAATCAGGATCAAACATTCAACAGCACTTTGGTATAAAGGATAAATTTTAGATAGACATGACTTCAGTGGTGAAGTCCAGGATTTTGTTTTCTATTAATGTTTCTTTCCATGCCATATTTGTGATTTTTTTTTTTCTTATCTTTTTCTCTGTTCTTATATAGTACATTTTTGATTGCAAACATGTAATTATTTGCAAATTATTTCCTGATTGCTGTCATTCTAAGGGGGGAAACCCATCTATTTGGAATAATGCCTTTGTGTACTGTTTAAATAACTTTTTTCCATGAGTATGTGAGAAGTAGAGGCCTGAGCGTCATGTTTCTCTTAACAGCCATATTGTTTCTCAGTGATATTGATGGTTTAATTAAGAGAGTCCAGGGTTTATTTAGAGCTCGTCTCTAAGCCTGTCTGCTGTACAAGAAAAGCTATTTATAAAAGGGTTATGTAAATGTAGCAGCAGATTAAAGTCTTCTGTCTGTTTGCATTTTGTCTCATTCTTGTCCATACATACAACTCTTAACCATCAGCGGGTTTTAAATTCTAACCACTTTAATTCTTGTAGTGGCCATGCAGGATGTGACCATCCTAAGCAAGCCTGATGCTTTGGTGCCATCTGATGTCTCAGCCATATGTTTGGATTTTAAGGTGCTCCACCCTGTTGTGATCACGCAACTGGGTGTGTTTCCCAGTGGCCCACAGAAGGATTTCAGGGGAAGTGTCACAGTAAAGTTATTTCCAGTGGACCAAAAGGTAAGATTAAGTTAATAAGATGAGAGTTTTGAGATGTGAGTGAGGAAATTCTTAATTCTGATTGGTCTAAAGCAGCTCTGACAGTATAACAGTTATAGTAATGTACTCTAATGTGTTGAGATCCCATCCAAGGTGAATACTCCTGCCTTGCACCCGGAATTGGCTCCAGATCCACCATGACAATGACCAGGATAAAGCAGTTACTGAAGATGAATGAAGCAATAAATACTGCAATTTCAATACATAACAATATAATACCAGATATGCTAATTATGTCTATGCAGTTCTTAATTCTCTCATATCTCAGGATTGTGCGAGAAGTGTTCAGTGCTTTGCTACACATGAATTATAACTCTCCTGATGAACTACACAGATAAATGTCTATGTTGATTGATCTAAAACAAATATGATTATATACAACATAATTCATTTAAATTTAAGAAATTACTTGGTTTACTGTTCATATTGTGAGCAACCATGTTGATTTGACATCACTTGCTGAACTCACAGTAAAGGAATTTCTAGTTGAGGGGGCACTTTCTTTTTTTTCAGTTTCCTGATGGAGGTTGGAAATTCCAGTTTATGACCTTTAGTCAAATTCAGCAATAACTAATCAGATATGGGAAAACGTATAACTTTATTATACATATATAAGTAGTTTATTTCTATAAATTCTGTGGGTGTGTCTCATTCTGTACAGGAGCCTATTGTGACTACTCACCTTACTGCCCTGAGTCCAGGTGTCTATGCGGAGGGAATCTGGTATAAATCTGTGGAACAGTTCGTTTTGCCCAAGGTGGGGGAGATAATAGGAAAGTATAAAAGTGTGTAAAGGCATTAACAGTAGTTTGTGTTCTTCTTAGTCATTACAGTGAAATGTCAGTTATACACTTGCAATCAAAATTATTCAACCCCCATTGGGGTTTATTGAATTTCAGCTGTTTACAATGAACAAATCAAACAAAAGCAATTGAAATTGTTCAACACAACAAATGCTTCAAGTGGTTTCCCCAAATTCAGCTGAAAATGCAACTCATAATGATTTCTCCAGTTTCAAAATTATTCAACCCCCTGAGTAGAATCCCTCACAACAGCACAAATATGCAAAACAGGTGTTGTCTCAAGCACACCTGATCTAACTAATCAAGGGCTTCATTAGTTGCACCAGGTATGCTTGAGCTGGAACACATGAAATACCTGAACTGGCTAGGGAAAGGAAATACCAGGATGGGGTAACCCTCGAGTTACTGCAAAAGACCTGCAGCAAGAGTTGGTGGCAACAGGCACTGAGGTTTCAGTGAGCACAGTAAGGCACATTCTAAACAACAAAGGTTTCCATGCCAGAACTCCAAGATGTTCACCATTAGTGATCGAAAATTTGGCTCAAAATCACATAAATAAGCCACAGAAGTTTGGGATTGTGTTCTGTGGAGTGATTAAACAAAACCGGAACTTTTCAGCATGATAGAGCAAAAGTATTTCAGGAGAAAGAAGAAAGAACACTGTCCACAGTCAAGCATGGTGGTGGCTTGGTGATTCTCTGGGGCTGCTTTGCGTCCTCTCCTTTTCTCCTGGGACAAAAAATCATGTCGTTTGTGAGGAAGTTTAAAGTTGGGCATCATTGGACCTTTCAACAGGACAATGATCCCAAGCATACCTTATATATAAGGTATGCTTGGTTACAGAAGTAGTCCCAAGGCTTGGTTACAGAAATAGTCCTGGAAGATTCTACAGGGCCATCACACTTACCTGGCTTGAACCCTATATTAAATCTCTGGTGGGATTTGAAGAAGGTGGTTGCAGCATGCAAACCCAAGAACTGGAGGCCATTGCTCATGAGGAATGAGAAGATTCCTCAGGAATGCTGCCAGAAGCTATGAATCTCCTTGGTAACAGGTCTACAAAGTACTATTAAATTAAATTTGTATAGCGCATTTTACAACAGACATTGTCTCAAAACAACTTTACAGAAATATAAACACGGTATACAGATATTAAATGTGTGAAATTATCCCAACTGAGCAAGCCACTGAGTGGCGATGGTGGCAAGGAAAAACTCCCTAAGATGTTTAAAGGAAGAAACCTTGAGAGGAACCCGACTCTGAAGGGAACCCATCCTCATCTGGGTAACAGCAGACAGTGTGAAATAGTACAGTATGGACGTACATGAAGTCTGTATGGCCTTCAGAGCAGCCCTAGTCCCAATAGTCTGGAGTTGGAGAAAATTTGAGATTTGAGCTGAAATGATCTGGATCTCTAGTATCTCCATAAATTCGTGTGTGGCTCGGCAAAAGGAGAGAGGGAGAAAAAAGATTGACTGCGAAGTAGTAAAAATAGAATCTAGTCAGGTTAGGCTTGAGTAAACAAATACGTTTTAAGCCTAGACTTAAACACTGAGACTGTGTCGGAGTCCCGAACACTAATTTAAAGACTGTTCCATAACTGTGGGGCTTTATAAGCGAAGACTCTTCCCCCCTGCTGTAGCCTTCACTATTCGGGGTACCGTCAAATAGCCTGCATCTTTTGATCTAAGTAGACGTGGCGGATCATATAAAACCAGAAGGTTGCTTAGATATTGTGGCGCGAGACCGTTTAGTGTTTTATAGGTTAATAAGAGTACTTTATAGTTAATGCAGAATTTTTACTGGGCCAGTGCCAAGCGCTGTGAATAAGATCGGGTGTATATGGTCGTATTTTCTAGTTCTAGTTAGGACTCTAGCAGCAGTATTCTGGACTAACTGGAGCTTATTTATATTCCTACTGGAACATCCAGACAGTAAGGCATTACAGTAATCTAATCTAGAGGTGACGAATGCATGAACCAGTATTTCCGCATCATGTAGTGATATGTTTCTTATCTTAGAAATATTTCTGAGATGAAAGAAAGCTATCCTAGTAGTATTATCTACATGCTCATCAAATGATAGACTGGAGTCAATAATCACTCCAAGGTCTTTAACTGCTGTACATGTTGAAACAGAAAGACCATCCAGAGTAACCATGTGATCCAAATGATTACTTGTAGCTACATGTGGGCCTAATAATAGTATTTCTGTTTTATCAGAATCAAGTAAAAAGAAGTTGGTTAACATCCAATGTCTAATGTCCTTTACACAATCCTCGACTTTACTAAGCTTCTGTCTCTCCTCTGGCTTCGCTGAAACATACAGCTGTGTATCGCTGTGTATATATATCGCTTTGCTTATTTGTAAGTCGCTTTGGATAAAAGCGTCTGCTAAATGAATAAATGTAATGTAATGTAAATGTATTGTCAGCATAACGATGGAAGCTAATTCCATGCTTACGAATAATTTGTCCTAGGGGAAGCATATATAAAGTAAAAAGCATAAAACAGGGCCTAAACAGAACCTTGTGGAACTCCAAAAGTAACCTCAGTACGCATGGAGAAATCACCATTTACATCTACGAATTGATAACGATCGGTCAGATAAGACCTGAGCCAGGAGAGGACTGTTCCCTTTATGCCAGTGGTGTCAAACTCATTTTAGTTCAGGGGCCACATACAGCCTAATTAGATGTCAAGTGGGCCGGGCCAGTAAAATCATAGTATAATTACCTATAAATAACAAGAAGTCCATGTTTTTACTTTTGTTTTCATGCAAAGACATTTATATTTAATGAAATATCCTTTTATAAAATATATCATGAACAACCTCAGATTTCTTAACACAAACGTGCAATTTGCTTCTGATTATCATTCACATATGTGCATTACAACTGACCAACATTAAATTGAAATTTTTTTTATTTTTTTTTATTAACTATTACCCATTCATATCTGTGAATAAATAGGAAGCGGTCCATTTTTCATGGAAAACTCTACACTCTGTATCAACTTTTCTGCTTTTTGGCAGACATCTAATGAAGGTGTGGGGACGAGTAAAAAATAGAGTAGACCAGCGGTCCCCAACCCCCGGTCCGCGTTCCCCCAGTCATTTGGTACCGGGCCGCACAGAAAGAATAAATAACTTACGTTATTTATCCAGAGAGCGTTACGGGGGAGAGAGGATGTTACCAGGACGCTGCTAATAAAGTTGCGATTTCACATTGGATTCACGTTTATTATTATATTTTTAAAATACCCCAGTTTTTATGCCGGCCGTATCATTTTATTTTGTTGTATTTATCCGCCACACCTTAAAGGCCGGTCCGTGAAATTATTGGCTGATATTAAACCGGTCCGTGGCGCGAAAAAGGTTGGGGACCTGGAGTAGACTACTCCGTGATGACAAATTGCTGCCATCTGCTGTTCAGTCGCAGAGATGTGCAGCGTCTTTTACCCCCTGGCGGATAATTTAGGAATAGCATTTTATTAAAAATGACACATTCGTGTCTTTTTATGCATATTTTTTTTTCACTTTCAAAATCCGTCCTGCGGGCCGGATTGAACCCTCTAGCGGACCGGTTTTGGCCCACGGGCTGTATGTTTGACACCCATGCTTTATGCCAACAACATTTTCTAATCTATCAAGGAGAATAGTGTGATCTATAGTATCAAAAGCTGCACTAAGGTCGAGTAACACAAGCAGTGTGACACAACCCTGATCAGAGGTCAGTAGAAGGTCATTTACTACTTTAACTAACACTGTCTCTGTGCTATGATGAGGTCTAAATCCTGACTGATCCTGAAGCGAGAAATCTACTGAACTTTTCTGCTCCACGTCTGAATGTGGGAAGAGGTCCAGAGACGATGATCTCTGCAGTTAAAGATGCTTTCCATGAATTGGTTGAATAATTTTTAAACTAGAGAAATCATTATAAGTTGCATTTTCAGTTGAATTTGGGGAAACCACTTGAAGCATTTGTTCTGTTGCACTAATTCAATTGCTTTTGTTTCATTTGTTCATTGAAAACAGCTGAAATTCTGTAAGTGTTGACCATAAACCTGATTTGCAATGGTCGTTGAATAATTTTGATTGCAACTGTATATAAAGAAACTCAATGGATAATCTCACTTAGATACTGTAGATTTACTTTATGATTACAGTAGAGGTTCTTAGAAAGACTCATCCCTGGGCTCCAATTTACAGTATGCTCATACTTTGCATCCTTTCAACACTTACGTTACTCTTCTACAGCTGCTGTCTGTAATGATTTATTATCCCATGACCTGGGGTCACCCAGAAGAGAATGGGTTCCCTTTTGAGTTTGTTTCTTCTGTAAGTTTCTTAATAAGTTGGTATCTGGGAGTTTTTCCTTGCCACTGTTGCCTTATTTGGGATCCAAATTTATATGCGTATTTCTGTTAAGTTGCTTTGGGTAAAAGCACTATATATAAATAAAATTTTATTAAAATTGAATTAAATATGCGCTGTCTAAAGAGGACATCGTGACCGCAGCATATCTGTGATTACCATTGACAAAAATGCAAAATATCAACAGATAACCCTGCACAGAGAAATAAACCTATTTATGCCAAACTCACGTATAATTGAAATATAAGGGTGCTTTTACAATTCAGTTAAATTTTACTTTAATTTAATTTAATGAGTGCTTTTAACAATAGACGTTTTCATATATGAATTCATTATATGAATTTTAAATGTGTATGTTTATACCTAAAGAGCAAACCAGAGGTGATGTGGCAAGGAAAAACTCCCTGAGACTATGTTCATGAAACCTTGAGAGGAATAAGACTCAATGGGTAATCTTCCCTTATTGATTTATAGCCAGGTTTGAATTTCTGAATGTCATTTGATGTTTCCAACAGTGTCACATGTGTGCAGGGTTTCGAGGGTAATCTGTTATGGGAGAGCCAGGATCCGGCAGGCTTGATGACTATCGATGTGTCCAAAGTTCAGCTCAACACTGGTGGAGGAGTGATAAAGTTAGGACCAGTAAGCACAGCTTTATTTCTTCAATGAGTGTCCATTTGTTTCTTTGGGTGACTAATTCATCTTCAAATGCTTCTGATCAGTTTATTATTACAATCATCTCTGTTAAAATATACCTGTAAAGAATTTTACTTGGCTGTTAAAGATGATTAAAACTCCTGTTTGTGTTGCAGATAGAAGAGGGCACCCTACCTCACAGAAACGCACATGGTTTTCCTGGACTAGCTGGAGGATTCATTTTCTCTGTTTATGGTACTTGCATCTCAATGGTTCTTGTGAAATTATCTTCTGTTTTTTTGACAGCTACTCTAAATTAATTTGAAATTTAATAAGTATACTGAAGTGGGGTTAGGGTTATTTGCTCACCTTACATTAGTAATTGCAAAGTGTGATGCTGTTAATAGGTATGGGCTGTAGTCACATTAGTCATTTAGCAGTCAAACGTTTAGACAAATTAGACCCCATTATTATTTAACTCTGACAAAATTATTGTAAACACAGAGAGGAAATTAAATAATGAATATAAGCTCAAAGTGCAGACCTTCAACTTTAATTTGAGGATATTTACGTCCAATTCAGGTGAACATTTGTTGTGTGTGTGTGTGAGAACAAAGTATTTGTACAAACTAACATGGGAATAACCAGATGCTGGATTTCTTCCCTGCCTCTGACTCTCAGATGTGGAGGGATTGAAGGCACAGCTGCGTGGCCGTGCAGACAGACAGCAGGCTCACAAAGCCAGGCTGAGAGAGGAAGAAAAAGCCCTGCAGGAGGAGAGTTACACATATGGGGATATTATTTTTGTTGACGTTGTGGACACATACAGGACCGTGCCTTATAAACTGCTGTACTTTTACAAATGGTGAGCGCATGCCTGAGTAATGCCTTAGATTTTAAATTATTTCAGTATAATTGAATTACAAGTGAAGTGCTACGATGTAACTCGTGTTTTTTTTTTTATTATTATTATTTATTTAATCCTTTGCCAAGGCCACAGGCGAGGAGTAGCGGATTTGGAGTTTGTGGTGAACTTCTACAAAATTTAGACTTTTGATTTAATCCATTGAACCCTGTGAATGCTATTTTTAAGCCTTCTGTCCTAAGACTTGGAAAACGTATAACTTTACCTCTAACTGTTACACAGTGCTGACACTGGAAAGCCACAATCCAAAATCTCCTCACTGAAAATTTTTATACATTTTAACATTTATATCAGCAGTTACACACATTTGTAAAATGTTTGTGCGGAGAATCCACCATACAAGTCCATGTGTAGCCGGAACTACTGTCAGACTAGAAGAGGCTGGGGGTTTAAGGGATAATACTGACTGGTAAACCTCTTCCAGTACACTCAGTTGATGAGTAAATGCAGTTATATTCACTTTCTCGATTCACATTATATTCATCTTTAAAAATCCACTTTATGCACTTTGGCCAAACTGATCATCACCCCTATATGTGGGCTTTCCGCAAACTGTTGCCACAAAGTTGGAAGCACACAATTGCATAGGATATCTTTCTATAATGTAGCATTAGAATTTCCCTTCACTGAAACTAAGGGCCCTAGCCCAAGCATCTTCCAGCATGACTGTGCCCCTGTGCACAAAGTGAGGTCCATGAAGACATGCGAAGGTTGGAGTGGAAGAACTTGAATGGACCACAGAGAGCCCTGATCTCAATCCCACAGAACACCTGTGGAATGAATTGGAATGCCAACTGTGTGCCAGGCCTCATCACTGGAAATCCATGCCAGACCTCACTAATGCTTTTGGGGCTGAAAGGGAAAATCCCCACAGCCATGCTCCAACATCTATTGGAAAGCCATCCCAGAAGAGTGGAGGTTATTTTAACGGCAAAAAGGAGACGAAATCTTTAATGGGGTGTTCAAAAATCACACATAGGTGTGATGATCAGGTGTCAACAAATGTTTGGGTTTATAGTGTATATTTATGAGTAGCTCTTAAAATGGAACGTTTGTAATGATGGTTTGTGAATTTTTGAGGGCGGTGAGGAATACTGACTTCAGTCTGCTCCTGAAGACTGATGATGATTGCTATATCAACGTGGATGAAGTGTTAATGAATATTGACTACAAGAGTCTGATGCGCAGCAATCTGTGGTGGGGAAAGTGAGTACACTGTGGCCCTTATAGACCTTAATAGGTTGCATTAATCTCTAATAACCAGTTCTTATAATGGTAAGCAGAAATTCATGTTAGAAATTAGGCACAATGAAATGATATTAGATTGTTTATCCATCTATTTTCAGTAACTGATTTATCCTGGTCATAACAGTAGATCTGTAGATCTGTAGATTCTAATTAACTATTCAAATATAGATAATGCTTAATAAACAGCTGGTTCTGCGCTACATAGGGTGATTAGTCCACAACATGAGTTCAAACAATCTCATAAATTTTTTTACTTAAACTTAAAATCAGTCGGCTGATGATTCATATACATTATTTACCATTACAGTGCACTAAATATACAGTTCTTAAGCATTGGGAAGTGCGTGTGTTCTGATTCATTAATAAACTCCAGTCTTAAGATTGGATAGATTAATATATGCGTTTAGCAGTAATATAATGTAATTGGGGGAAAATTCAAAGTGTATATTCAAAGTGTAATGTACCTGTTCAGTTTTCGCCAGAGCTGGGCTGTGGATCGTGTAGGGAAGTGGCAGGAGTTGGAGTACACTAGTCCTGTGTATCCAGCCTTTGCATGTGGCTCTGGGTATGTGGTTTCCAGAGACTTAGTGGAGTGGCTGGCCAGCAATGCAGAGAAGCTCAAAGTTTACCAGGTAATCTCCATCACCTAAACATATACTGTACCGTGCAAATGGCTTAATAACCATAATGTTTTTAATATACATTTTGTCTTTGATGTTTATTTTATTTGTCTTCTGCATTACTGGCTCAGTGTAAAGTGTGCATTATATGTATGCACTAGATTGCCAAACATTAATTTTCCAAAAGAGATGTTGCAGAGAAATGTTACATTCATTGAAGAAAGTTGCATTCAATATTATCTATAATAGTATTATCTAAAGGGGAAATATCTTTTGAAGGAACAGTTGCAAAGTTCTAAATGGCTGACATTATAGAAGCTATACACCAGAGTGGAAAAAAATAAGTGAGGCTGCTGAAGATATTACTAAGTTAATAAGACGAAAAATGCAGTTTGTCATGTCACTGAGAAACTAGAAAGCACAAAGTACTCTGTCCTGAAGAATCTTGTGTGAGAGAACTTACTGACTATTAAAAAGCCCTGATACTGGAGCCTCCTTTTATAAATGGTTAATAAACATCTCCTTATAGAAAGCTTTATCATATCAATGATTATACTAAGGCTGGATGATTTGAGTCCAGACCAGAGACTTTTTCTGGATCAACTTCGACTTCCTCTCAGATTCAATTCAATTTTAGTTTGTATAGCACTTTTTATAGTAGACATTGTCTCAAAGCAGCTTTACAGAAATATTAACATGGTATACAGATATTAAAGGTGTGAATTTATCCCAACTGATATCCCAACTGTATTTCAGTTTGATATGATAAAACAGAAATACTTTTATTAGGCCCACGTGTAGCTAGAAGTAATCTTTCTGATCACATGGTTACTCTGGATGGACTTGTTTCATCATGTACAGCAGTTAAAGACCTTGGAGTGATTATTTACTCCAGTCTTTCATTTTATGCTCATGTAGAGCATAGGGGAAAACACCCTAAGATGTTTTAAGAGGAAGAAACCTTGAGAGGAACCCGACTCAGAAGGGAACCCATCCTCATCTGGGTAACAACAGATAGTGTGAAAAAGTTCATTATGGATGTATATGAAGTATGTATGGCCTTAGGAGCAGCCATAGTCCCAGCAGTCTGGAATTGGAGTTGGAGAATTGGAGGTTGGAGATGGAGAATTGGAGATTGCCTCCATCCAGAGGCAGAAAGGATCTAGTATCTCCATAAATTCGTGTGGGGCTTGGCAAAAGGAGAGAGTGAGAAAAGATTATTATGACTGCGAAGTAGTAAAATAGATTCTAGTCATGGTAGGCTTGAGATTTTCTGCCATTTGGACTTGTCTTGGTCATGGTGGAGGTTTTATGCTAAGCTTATGGCATCATGTCTCTTTTACCGGAGTCAAGAAAAGTGTGGAAAGTTTATATTCCCAACCGCTTTTCAGCAGAGTCCTGCTGCATAGGAGTGATAAAATAAGCCATTTTACACTGCAAAGTGATTAGCTGAATTGTTCAGGAAATAATTAAAAGATTAGCCATTAGAACAGTAGCTCCAAAACTAACTGCATAACAAAAAAACACCTCCTACACTTACTAGTTGGGCATATTTGAAATTGTGTAATAAATATGTAAAGGAGTTTAAATTAAATATTAATTGATTAAGAAATAGAAAGAAATCAGGTTCAATTAATGTATGAGAGTGGCTGAGTAGTTGGTATAATATCACAAATTTTACTATCACATGTCACCATGATATTTTCTACAAGGTTGACAGTGTTGCCTAAAACAAGTTATATATACATTGTCTAGATTAAACTACACCTTTGTGCACCTTTGGACATTTTCTTGCTTACTGAATTTTTGTTATCTGGGCCAAAATACAAAAAAAAAAAAGGCCAAAGGTTTGTGGACGTCTGACCTTCACACCCATTTTTAAGCCTTCCTCAAACTGTTGCCACAAAGCTGGAAGTACACAATTATATAGGATGTCCTTCAAGTTCCCTTCACTGGAACTAAGGGGCCCAGGCCAAACGTTATAGCACGGAAATTCACCCTGTGCGCAAAGTGAGATTCATTAAGGCATGGTTTGCAATGGATTGAGTGGAAGAACTGTGTTCTCAAGAGACAGAGATAACACATATAATCTCATGAGTTAAAGTAAGAGAGCATGCTATATTAATATTTATCAATCCCCTCTTAGGTCCAAACGGCACCTGTGCACACTCTCTGCTGCAAGGCAGCTTAAAGCCTTCACAGAATAAGTCCTTCCCTCACAAAGGAATAGCAACATGTGAATAATTAGTAAAAGAGGAAAGGGCCCTGATGCACACGAGAATATACATGGAGCGAAAATAAGAACTAATAGTATGACCACGACAACTGGTAACAGGTGTGTATGATCCAATAACCCCATCCTCCATGTAGAGAACCAGGAAAACCATGAATCATTTGCTTGAGGTGGAGTAGCTATGGACTCGGGCATATGGTGTATGAGTGGTAATTCTAGCATAGTTATTAGGAATGTAGAAGCAGCAAGTGGTATTCAGCATTTTGCAGACCCCACCATGCTTAGCAGAAGAATATCTAGAATCGGATGGTTCTGGAAAACAGCTTCCCTAATTTTGCTTTGTTCATTGTTAATCAAAGTAAATTCTTCCTAAGTATGATTAACCAAAGACAAAAGCATGTAAGTTAACCTATTTGATCTTATTCAAGCAGCTGTTTTACCCCCTCCTAGGAAAATAGACCAGCCAATGTTGGCACCAAGAGTGTTCCACAGGTCGGCTAACGTGTACCCCCTAAATTTGCTAGCAACATTACACTTAAGACGTGTTGGATGCTAGGTTGGCTATTGTAACCAGAGAAGCTAAGAGGAAGAGACGTATTACTGTGATACAAGTTGTCGAGGAGACGAGAAAAAGGTCACAGTGGTCTCGAGAGAGAGAACTCGCATAAACTCGTGAGTGAAAGTAAGAGAGCATGCCATATAAATATTTATCAATGTATATGTGTGTGTGTGTGTGTGTGTGTGTGTGTGTAGTGCTGTCAAAATGTATTTGCCACATCCTGATTACTTCTGTTTTGGTGTTTCTCATACTGGATAGTTTTAACATAAATCAGCAAACCTGAGTAAACATGCAATAAATGTTTTGTAAGCATAACAAAAAGATTCCACACCAATCACCGATGTGAAAAACTAATTCCCTCTTAAACTTAAAATCTGGTTGTGCTACCTTTAGCAACGATAACTGCAACCAAATGCTTCCGATAACGGGAGATAAATCTTTCACGTACTTCTGGGACTAAGACTTACTCCTATGCTTTGGACTCCTTGCTGCATAATTCAGTTGCACTTGAGTTTCAATTTATAGACTGAAGACCAGACATTCTCCTTTGGGATTTTCTGGTAGAGCGCAGAATTCATGTTTCCCTTAATTATTGCAAGTTGCCCAGGCCCTGAAGCAGCAAAGCATCCCACACCATTACACGGCCACCACCATGCTTGACCACCATGGTATGATGTTCTTTTTGTGGAATTCTACATTTGGTTTATGCCAGATGTAACAGCACACTTGTGTTCCAAACAGTTACACTTTCGACTCCTAAATCCACAAAACCTTCTCCCAAAAGTTTTGATGATCATCAGGGTTTGTTTTGGCAAAATTTAGATGAGCCTTAATTCTTCTGGGTTAGCAGTGGTTTTCACCTCGCAACGCTTCCATGGATGCCATTTTATCCAGTGTATTTCTGATAGTGGAGTCATGAACAGTGACATTTATTGATGCAAAAGAGGCCTGTAGGTCCTTTTGATGTCATCCTTGACATCCTTTGACTTGCTGGATACGAAGTCGCTGTGTTCTTTTTGGAATTGTGGAAGGTCTGACACTTTTGGGAAGGTTCACTACATTTGGTTTTTTTTTCTTTTTCTTTTATTTTTTTTAAACCTTTTTATTAAGGGGGGTGATGTTGGCTCTGTCATATCATAGCAAACCTGTGACTACATTTCCCATCCTGCACTGCGGCCTACAAACATGGCCGCCATGGACTGCAATTCCCAGAACACTATATAATTCTAATCACACACACCTGCATCCGATTCCACACACTCACGCCACAGTATAAAAAGTGTCTTCTAACGATTTCTTTGCAAAGTATTAGTGTTACCACTGTACCAAGTGATTATACCCTGTTCCTCATGTCTCGTGTTTTGGATGTGTCTTACTGGCTAAGACCTTTAACCCACCTCATACTGTTGAAAGATTTATATTTAAGCATTGATTTGATTTGAACAGGGTTTTCAGTAATCAGGCTTGGTTGTGTATAGTCCAGTTGAACCCCATTATGAATGCACTTCATATCTCACAAAAGTGAGTACACCCCTCACATTTTTGCAAATATTTGATTATATCTTTTAATGTCACAACACTGAAGAAATTACACTTTGCTACAATGTAAAGTAGTGAGTGTACAGCCTGTATAACAGTGTAAATTTGCTGTCCCCTCAAAATAACTCGACACACAGCCATTAACCCTCTTACCCTGTAAGGCCGAAAAACCGTCTTGCCAGTCTTTGACCTATTCCCGTAAGGATGATATACCGGCGTGGTTGTCCATGCCAAATCTCCGTAAGGCTGATATAGTGGCTTTACAGTGTAAACGTTATCCCCATAAGGCCAGTATACCGGCATTACTCTGCTATGATTCCTGCCTTATTTAATTATTATTTTTTGACCTGGAAGGTTGATGACGTCACGACGTGATTGCGACATTATGCCATCATTACAATGAAGATGATCCAAGTGTGAATGTTGTTGATAAACTGAGTTAACTAAAAATGTCAAAGTGAAAAGCTAATCGTGTTCCAGCTAAAGTTACACCTACAGTGAACACGGGTACATCTAAAACAGTGGGAAAAAAAAAGAAAACGTACACAGTTACACAGGCGAGAGCAAGGATTCTAGATAGTGACAGCAGTGAAAGTTCAGGCGATGTTGAAACGGAAACTGATCATGATGCAGACTCTCCTGATTCAGACCCTGACCCGTCTTCATCTTCAGCATGAACCTGATGATGTTTGGAGTCATAACGTGACAATTTCTGTGCATTCGTGAAAACAGTACCTGCTGGTCTGATTATCACCAGAAAGGTGACTTTTGGTGCTAAAATGCATTTATTCAAAGCCATTGACCACGCTGATGCTCGTACGGTACTTCTAAATCAGTATAAGGATTTTAGTGAGCATTTTTCATAATTTCTCTAGTTAAGAACTGTGCTCTAAGTGGAGTAAAAACACTGAACTGCTTAATTTTCAAAGTAATATTACACAAATACATTATTAGAAGTTGTTTCAAGGCCTAAAAATTTTAATTAAAATGTTGATTTTGGGGCCATTTTTTGCCCGGGAACTCGGGGTTGGCATGCTGTTTCTATGGGGAATATAGGGTTGTGGGACATACTATTAAATTCAATTCAATTTTATTTCTATAGCGCTTTTTACAATAGTCATTGTCTCAAAGCAGCTTTACAGAAATATAAACAGTGAGAAACCGAGAAACAGATATAAAACAGAGAGAAACATTAATGGAATTTATCCCAACTGAGCAAGCCACTGAGTGGCGACGGTGGCAAGGAAAAACTCCCTAGATGTTTTTTGAGGAAGAAACCTTGAGAGGAACCCAACTCCGAAGGGAACCCATCCTCATCTGGGTAACACAGATAATGTGAAAGTAACACAGATAATGTGAAAAATGAGAAGTCTGTATGGCCTTAGGAGCAGCCGTAGTCCCAGCAGAAGATTTGGGCTGTGGAATACTGTGGAAACTAAGGGGTAAGAGGGTTAATGTCTAAATTAACTGCTGGCAACAAAAGCGAGTACTCGCCTCAATTTGGACATTTTCAATTAGCCCAAAGTGTCAATATTTTGTGTACCCACCATTATTTATATAAGCCTCTTGGGCATGGAGTTCACCAGAGCTTCACAGGTTGCCACTAGAGTCCTCTTCCAGTCCTCCATAACGACATCACAGAGCTGGTGGATGTTAGAGGCCTTGTGCTCCTCCACCTTCCGTTTGAGGATGCCCCACAGATGCTAAAAAGGGTTTAGGTCTGGAGACATGCTTGGCCAGTCCACCACCTTCACCCTCAGCTTCTTTAGCAAGGCAGTGGTCATTTTGGAGGTCTGTTTGGGGTCGTTATCATGCTGTAATAATGCATACTGATCATGCTCTGCTTCAGTATGTCACATTACATGTTGGCATTCATGGTTCCCTCAATAAATCGACGTATGAGTGCTGCCAGCATTGCTGCAGAGGTTGAAGGGGTGGGGGGTCAGCCTGTCAGCGCTCAGACCATACGCCGCACACTGCATCAAATTGTTCTGCGTAGCTGTCGTACCAGAAGGAAGCCTCTTCTAAAGATGATGCACAAGAAAGCTCACAAACAGTTTGCTAAAGACAGCAGACTAAGGACATGGATTACTGGAACCAAGGTAAACTTATTTGGTTCAGATGGTGTCAAACGTGTTTGGCTGCAACCAGGTGAAGAGTACAAAGAAAGGAGACAGCAAATTTATACTGTTAGACGAGCTGTACACTCACTACTTTACATTGTAGCAAAGTGTAATTTCTTCAGTATTGTCACATGAAAAGATATAATCAAATATTTACAAAAAATGTGAGGGTGTACTCACTTTTGTTAGATACTGTTTCCGCTAAGCAATTTTGGTGCTGGCTGACCTGTCCGAGAATGATAAAGTTTATCAGACAAACTGGAAACAATCCGGCGAGGGGTTGTGGCCAAGCATCAGCTATTTGCCCGTGTTTACTTGTGTGTGTGTCTGTCTGTGCTTTCAGTGCCTCCTGTAATGAGCGAGAGAGGGAGAGATGACCAGCACAAAAACGTGTGTGTCATTGAATGAGTCCGCTGAAAATCTAAAGTAAAAATAGAGAGAATATAAAGGCCGTTTGGGTTGTTCTCAGCCTCCTGCCTTCTCATTTCCAACCCAGATGTGTTACAGCAATACAATAATAACAAAAAAAATCAAGTCAAATGAAAGATAAAAGTTTACTTATTTTATTTTATTTTCCACACTATTCAAAATAACAAAAAGCAGTTGGGAAATTAGCTGCTACTAAAACAAAACTGGGCACAGCAAAACCTTAAACTGTAGTTTGCCGTGTAAATTTTTGTGATCGTGGAAATATTAAATATTAGTCTATTTACTGTTTCCTCCTGAAGGTGGCTACACAAGTCTGTTTTAATGCGAGCATATCAGAGTACACGTTACAGGAGAAACATGAAAAAAATAATTTTCTGTAGACAGAGACCTTATTTAGGTGTGCAGTTGTGAACATACTTTGTGTAACATCTGCTTTGTGTTAATATTTTTACCGGACATTGTTTCCAAAAATTTATTTTAGTGGACATTTTGAATTTTTAAAAGTCAAAAACCGGTATTTACTGGTTAACAGAAATTCTGATCTATACCAAAGCCAATGTGCCAATCAAGCAAACACACATAACATGTATGTCTCCAGCTAAGCAGGTTATACTAAAGGAACAATTTCGAGAAATGTTGACTGCAGGAATCATTGACCCATCTCACCCAGTGAGATGTTCTCCTGTTCTAGTACAAAAAAAGGTGGTGGCCATAGATTTTGTGTTTATTACAGGAAATTGAATTCCATCACAGAAAATTATGCTTACCCACTGCCAAACATTTCTGAAATCCTTGAAAGTCCATCTTTTCCACCATTGACAAACAGTGTTCATCACTCCTTCAGACCTTTACCATTTTAATGTAATGGCTTTTGACTTCAAAATGCTTCTACAACATTTGACAGGCTGATGGAGATCTTAGAGAACTGTGTGGTCAGTGCTACTTAAATGTCCATGGATTTCGCAGGTGTTTCACTCTAATTTCAACTCTAAAGCCAGGGGAGTTGCCATTTTAATTGGTAAGGCAATTCACTTTTCATCTTCCAAAGTAATATCAGATGAAAATGGCAGATACTTAATTTCAGGTAAATTGTTGCATGTCCCGGTATTATTAGTTAATATTTACGCCCCAAATTTTGATGACCCGCACTTTATCAATAAGCTCTTTGAGCGCCTCCCTTTATTACATAATACACTCCTTATATTTGGAGGAGATATGAATTGCGTTATTGATCCTAGGTTGGACCGCTCAACTTCTAAGACCATGACACCCTCACTAATGTCAAGTACACTTTCTGATTTCATGTCTAAAAATGGTTGCATTGATCCTTGGAGATTCCATAATCCCAGTATCAAGGAATATTCTTTCTTTTCGCAGGTGCATAAGTCCTTCTCTAGAATTGATTATTTTTTCATTGACGCCAAACTTATCTCCAAAGTGTCAAGGGTTAAATATCATCCAATTGTGATTTCTGACCATGCCCCACTTTCTTTGGATATCCAGCTTTCCCCCCAACCTCGAAATTCAACACCATGGAGGTTTAATACTCTGCTTTAGTCAGACAACAAATTTAATGCATTTATTGCAGCTCCAATTGATGATTTTATTGAAATCAAGCAAAACGAGTTTGAACCAATTTCTTGTTCCCTGCTGTGGGAATCATTAAAAGCATACTTGCGGGGCCAAATAATTCCCTACTCTGCACATTTAAACAAAACGCGTACGGCCAAACTTCAAGAGCTATCACGTAAAATTGACGAACTAGATAGACAATTGGTCACTGGCCCCTCTTCCACTTTACTTAAAGATCGGGTTGAACTACAGGCTGAATTTGCCCTTGTTACAACTGCTGATGCAGAGCGCCTTCTACTACGTTCACACTCCGCATATTATGAACATGGTGATAAACCGAGCCGACTTTTGGCCCACCAATTCAAACGTCAAGCAGCTTCACGCATAATTCCTCAGATAAGCGATTCATCTGGCATACTCCACACAGACCCTAATACCATTAACTCAGTCTTCTGCTCATTCAATTCCTCTCTATATACGTCTGAATTTCCATCTGGGACTTCTGATATGAATGCTTTCTTAGGCAATCTCAATTTCCCTACCATTAACCCAGGTGTTGCTAAAGATCTTGATTCTCCATTAACCTTAGAGGAAATCAACCTAGCCATAAATAACATGCAAAACAATAAAGCTCCTGGCCCTGATGGATTCCCAGTAGAATTTTTCAAAAGATTTAAGTCTAAACTGTCCCCTTTATTGTACTCTGTATATAGGGAATCTCTGCAGAATGGCTCTCTTCCTCCTACTTTGCGACAAGCCTCTATAAATCTGCTTTTAAAGAAAGACAAAGATGTGAATTCCTGCAGCTCTTACAGACCCCTCTCTTTGATAAATTTGGATGCTAAGATTCTTGCTAAGGCTTTGGCTAGTCGTTTGGAAAGAATTCTTCCAGTCATAGTTTCAGAAGAACAAACTGGATTTATAAAGGGGCATCAGTTATTTTACAACATCCGCACCCTTTTGAACATCATCTACTCCAAATGCTCTACTACAACCCCCCAAAGTGGTAATCTCAGTCGATGCTGAAAAAGCGTTCGACAGGGTTGAATGGGACTACCTGCTTACAGTATTATGTAAATTTGGATTGGGTGACACATTTATTTCTTGGATACGCCTTCTGTATACATCCCCGTAAGCTAGTATCTCCACCAATGGTATTCAATCAATCTTATTTTACTTTGTCCCATGGCACTCGACAGGGTTGTCCCTTGTTTCCTTTACTGTTTGCATTAGCTATAGAGCCCTTGTCAATTTATCTGAGGTCCTCCCTCTCTTTCACTGGGATATCACGTTTGGGCATGGAATTTAAACTTTCTCTGTATGCGGATGATTTATTACTGTATGTTTCCAACCCAAGTCACTCTTTACCTGGAATTCTCTCCTTTCTCCAGAGATTTGGCTCATTTTCAGGGTATAAAGTTAACATTTCCAAGAGTGAGTGCTCCCCAGTTAATACTTTGGCATTACAAATGAATCAATCTAATATCCCCTTCAGAATGAGCCCCTCTGGCTTTAAGTATTTAGGAATTAACATAACCAGAACTCTGACTTCACATTTCTCTGCTAACTTCTCCCTGTTGATGTCTGGAATCAAAACTGCCCGTCAGCGATGGAGGTCTTTACCTCTGTCGCTGATTGGTAAATTAATATCCTGCCTAAGTTCCTCTTTTTATTCTAATGTATTCCTCTATTCTTATCGAAGCGATTTTTTAAGACCGTTGATCAGGACATTTCTAGCTTTTTATGGTGTGGTAAGACACCTAGAATAAGTAAGTCAATGCTTCAGATATGTAAGCTCAATGCTGGCCTTTCTCTTCCAAATTTCCAGCTGTATTACTGGGCATCACATATTCACAAAATCTTATTTTGGTTGAGACCAGCCCATTCCCCATGGTGTACGATAGAGTTACATTCATGTGGCTCGTCCTCTCCATTGGCTCTGCTTACCTCATCATCTACTTCCAATTTCTCTGGCTTTACAGGCAACTCTGTGGTTATCTCAACTCTAAAAATCTGGTACCAGTTTAGGAAGAATTTTAAATTCGCCTCTGCGTCTGCCTTAGCTCCATTACTGAAAAATCACTCATTTCAACCTGCATCATCTGACCCCACATTTGCTATCTGGCATGACAAAAGTCTCAAAACCTTCAAAGATCTCTATAAAGACGGGGCTTTTCGTAGCTTTGCAGATCTGTCGAGTGAATTTCAGCTCCCACCGTCGCATTTTTTTCGCTATTTCCAAGTTAGACACTGCGCAAAATCACTGTTTCCTACTTTTCCCTCCTCACCCCCAAATCAATTATGGGATGATTTTCTCTCATCTGACCCTCTTCAAAAATCTCGTATTTCAAGTATTTATAATAAACCTTTATCCTACGACCGCTCACCTATCACTAAAATCAAGGTTGCTTGGGAGGGCGAACTGGGGTTTGACCCTACATGAAGCCTGGTGCGACGGTGCCCTTAGCAAGATCCACACAAGCACATGTTGTGCTCGTCTCTCTTTGATGCAGTTCAAGGTATTGCACAGGATTCATCGCTCCAAAACATGTCTCACAGATTTATCCCACTGTCATTGACAGCTGTGATAAATGTCATGCCTCTCCCTGCAACCTCACTCACATGTTCTACTCCTGCCCATTGTTATTCTCCTTCTGGCAGAAGTATTTCGATAGTATCTCAGAAATACTGTCCATTACTGTTAAACCCTCTCCCCCATATTGCCATATTTGGGTATCCGGAGGGTTATAATAGGTACAACTCGAACCAATTAGATCTCTTGGCATTCACTTCCTTTTGAACATATATAGGATATGTTGAACATGTATCCTTTTTTCATTTTCGTATTGTTAGCAAGACTGCACCTTCTTTTCCATTGGAAATCCACAAAGCCTCCCTCCAGCACTCAGTGGTTTAGGGATGTAATGTCTCTGCTAAAATTGGAAAAGATTAGGTACTCTCTGGGTGCCAACTCTGACAAGTTTCAGAGGAAGTGGCAGCCTTTCTTAACCTTCTTCAAATCTCTGCCGTCTTTGCCTTCTGATTGAGGGAATACCCTGTCCCCCACCCCCTACATTATTTATTTGAATTTGATTTTGTTTATTCATTTATTTTATTTATTTAGTATTATTTTATTTTTGTTAATCATTTATTATTATTATTATTATTATTATTATTATTATTTTTTTTTTTTGTTTTTTTTTGTTTTAGTGGGTATGTATGAACGTATGAATGTGTGTTCTGACCTGTACAAAAAACAAATTTGGCTCCCGATTTGTTGAGTCACTGAGATAGACAGGATAATTTATGTTAACTTTTTCATTAACTTTTTTCTCCTTTTATACTTGTGTCTCCAGTGTACTGAAGTCTGTTTTGTTTGTTGTTCGTTTTCCAATGTGCCATGTCTTCCAATAAAAATACATTTTTTTAAAACAAACAAAAAAAAACAGCTTTTGGCAGCATACAACTTGCAATTTGTTGAAAAACCGCTGAAAATTTTACAGCAAAGTGTAAAATCTGTTTCTGGTTAAAAGTCTCGAGACTTCTCCTTAAGTCACATTATAATTACAGTTTTTATACTTACATTGATGATGGCTTTTGACAGTAAAAAAAAAAAAGCCCTCATTAATAAAAAAAAAATAAACACATTCTGACCATCAGATTTGAGAATTTAACAGTGCTTTTTATATAAAATTGTATAAAATGAAATCAAACTACTTCTTTTTGAAGTAAAACTACTTCAAAAGGAATAGGCCAGGTTCTCATTTCATTGTATACTGTAATTAACAGTGTGTGACAAATAAAAATCTTGAATCTTCTCGCTTAAAATGAGAACTAGGTGAAACTCTGCATCTTAGTGTATGGCTCTTTAACTTTTTTAAATGTGTGTTTATTTTATAGGGAGAGGATGTGAGCATGGGAATATGGATGGCTGCAGTAGGGCCTCAAAAATATCAGGTAAACTAATGGGCTCCTTTTTGTCACCAGTGTGGAGACCCTCCAGGCTATAATACTAGATAAATATAATAGTTTGTAACTCGTATTTTATTGCTGTTAATCTAACATGCTCAGTTTTCAATGCTTATTTAATTGTACGCTACCATTGGCTAACTTTAGTAAATAGTTGCCACATTTTGTTAATGATGAACTGTTCTCTTTTTACTTCAGTATATCACGGGTAAGAGTAAGCAATGTGCAGCATAGTGCCTAACAAATTCTATAAGTGCCAGTAAAACAGAATTGATGCATTTTGAACTCAATTTTTACAGTTTTAATTTTGTTTTAATGATGTTTTTAAATTAAGGGTCAATGCAAAAAACAACTAAATATTACTAAATACAAACTACTAAATACTTAACTGTACGTAATGGTGGTGATATAAAATAACTGATGATACCTGCATCACAGTTGAAGAAATGTCAATATAGCTGTCATATTTTTTGTTTTGTTTTGTTTTTGTTTCGTTTTTTTTTTTTTTTTTTTTTTTTGGTGCTGTAATGTTACCCTTGTGCTATATATGTTCAGGATGCAGGCTGGCTGTGTGAGAAAGAGTGCTACGTGGACATGTTGTCATCACCACAGCATACAGTGAAGGAACTACGCTTTCTCTGGGATCAGAAAAGAGTTTGTGGGGATCCATGTGGCTGTTCTTAGCATCACAACTGAATCCTCCATTATGCTCCTGCACACTTTTTAAAGTAACACAGTTTATATATATATATATATATATATATATATAAAAAAATTGTGTGTCTGTAACCGTTTATTTTAAGGGCCTTTGTAAACCATTTATATGTATTGCATATTATTTTAATAAAGCAGTCATGGAGGCTTAATTCAGAACTTGTGAGGTGACACTTTTTATGCAGCCTCAATTATTATTTGGGGTGGATTTCAAGGCTGTAGTGCATGGGTGCCCAATATGTCGATCGCAAAGGAAGTGCGGGTAGATCGCCATTAAAAAAAAAAAAAAAAAATAATAATTTTAGTTGATGTACAGGGCAGCCAGTCTGAGATCTTGACTATTCTTTCACCACGCGTTTGCGATCAAGCACGCCAGTGCTAAAGGCTAGCGAGCAAAATCGTGGGGAGAGGACATTTTTCAGTCTTTTAAAGACTTCATTGATAAAACCCAGCTTCCAGTGTGCAAATGGGTATCAATCAATGGTTGGCAGTGCAAATGGATTAATTGCCAAGTGCAGGGTAGACGATGCTTTCCCTGACTTCCTTAACTACCACTGCATAATTCACCATAAGCCTTATGCTTAAAAATGCTAAACATGAAAGAGATCATGGATGTGGCAACAAAGATCGCCTGTTCTATACGTGCTAGATCACTTCAAAGACAGCTGTTCCGTGCACATCTGGAGAAGGCAGACTGCGACCACTCAGCTCCTGATACATACTGACGTGAGATGGCTTAGTAAGGGTAAATTCCGGCAGAGATTTCTAGAGCTCTGTCCGGAGACAAGGGAGTTTCTTTTTGCTGTTAAACATGCAGAATACACCCAACTCAATGATCAGTGGTTGCTGGACTTTTTTTACCCGAGCATTTTAACCAATCTGATCAACTTAATTTGAAGTTGCAAGGAAAAGACAAAACTTAAAGGCAGTTAATGCCTTTAAACTGAAAATGGAACTTCTGTCCTCAAAGCTGGAGTGCCATGATTTTGGGAACTTCCAAAACCACGTGTCAGAGCTGGAGACACAGCGGAAGGCTTGTGCACGGTTTAACATTGCACGCTACACAGAGCAGATTGACAGCTGTCGGTCAGAGTTTGACAGACACTTTCAAGACTTTGCTTTATTGGAGGCATTCGTCACATTCAAGTGCTACCCATTTAGGGACAATATGGAGTTTGATTCACTTGCATTGAAAATTCACTTGCATCAAATTTACAGATCAATTAAACAAATAAACGATGACAGTATAAATATATGATGATGATGATGATAATACTAATAACTAGATAGGTAAAGTTATTCATGACAAACTTTGATGTTGGCTTGATATCAGTTTGAAATCTGAAGGTAATTTGCGGTTATAAGAAAGAAAGAGAGACAGATGGATAAGGTGCCAGGATTTGTAGAGTTGGAGAGCTACAGTAGGTTGCCGGGGACATTAAACATCACACCGAAGAGGAAAACTCATCTACTACAGCCTTGTTGTGTTAATACGTATGCTCTTGCAAACTATTCCAACTCAAACTTTCCAACTTGTAAATTTATCAATTTACAGTATTTTCCAATGGTAGTGTTTTTTCACACTGTAGTGCTATAAAGCTTAATGGTGGTGACAAAGTCATGCGACCATGGTGGGGTTCCTTTATAGCTCAACTTTTTACTTCCGGCGATTTTATTTAGGCTTCAAAATTCATCAGTTGTGTTCATTTATGAAGATTATGTTGATGAACAAAATGTGAATCATAAATTTTTGGTGGTCACAATAATTAAAAAGTCAATGGAAAAATATTGGCTTATGTCGAGAATTGTTAACCTTCTCACAGCGCTTGAAACCTTTTTTGTGATCTCCATCATACCGTAGCCAGCCAAGATAACAGCAACAAATTTACCTCTGCCTGTTTACACTGCCCACGTTATTAAACTGCTAATTCAGTAACTTTCCTGATCATTTTGCTGTTAGTGTTGTTGCTTTAATCCGGTGGTCCGTATAAGGTTTTAGTGTTTATGGTGATGTCAAAGGTCACATGACCATGCCAACATGGCGGATGTAGTATGATTGGGGTTGTATTCATACACACACATACTGATTAGTTCATACTGTTTAAACGGCTGTGCAGTAGGTACTATGTCAAATGCAGTATGTACTGTCACAGTACGCAATTTCGGATGCAGCCTTATTGCTTTATGAAGCTTCATTTCTCCCAGGAGAAGCATTACAACACGAGTTAAATTGCATTGAGTTGACCGATAGCGCCATCTGTTGCATTGGAAGAGGAAGTTGCCCAGCTGTATTTGTGAGAAAATCAAGCCAAGAAAATCTCAACAAAAAAGTCTCAACAAAAATTTCTCACAAATTCAATTCAGTTAAAATTGAATTTGAAAGCAAATCACTTTCTGTTGTTCAAGAGTTGAGTTTTCCTTTGCAAATCAGATTGTTTGTTTTTAAAACTGGTAGCTTTATTTGTTTACTATCGAGATAGACATTCTGGTTGACTAGTTTTTCCATAAATTTATTACCGCCTCCACAATGCCACTGTGGTAAACACAATGTGAAAGCCATTCATGAAATTAACACCTGGTGGTGCAAAGGGATGGTTTGCAAAACGACTGGAAGTGTGACCTGGAGATCAAATAACAGAATAAATAATAGTAATAAAAATTAATTTTGTCAACTAAAAAATCGCACTGACTGATTTTCATGTTATTGTTATTTTCAAAAATGATCTCTCTCACAAAGTTTTTGGAGGAAATTTTGACAAAAACAATTTCTCCAGCGGTGGATAAAACCAGAAATATCTGGGTTTTCCCATGTTGACACTGCCCCCTATTGGCCAGGGAACATTTCCGTTATGTTGTGGTTGTATACCATTGTGGTGTTAAGTTATATTTGTTTTTTACATTTCTTTGTGTTGTGCACTACTGGGCCATCGTAGATTTCCACTCAGCAGAAACACTCTGCTTCCTTCAGAGAAAGTTGGAATCACCAGTATGAGATCTTTCTTTGCCATTCTCAAAAGTCTACAGGCAATTTTTTTCTTGGACATGAAATGAACATTTTCACCATTATTAGTTACAGGGAGCCATAAACATAATTGAGTTTTGTTTTACAGCTTAAATTCAACACTGTATTCAATCTAGCAACTGATAAAAATATGGCTTTAGTTTTGTACAAGCAGCTAGCCTAAGAGACTGCTCTGAATGCAACAGAGAGTTTTCTCTCCCTAGACCTGGTCCCTCCACAAGGCTGAGGCGTGCAGTATTGGAAGCCATTTTTCTTTATCTTCCACTGCATTATGACTGTCCCTTAAACACACACAAACACAGATTACAGAGACAGACAGAGAGAGTGAGACAGAGAGAGTGAGACAGAGAGAGTGAGACAGAGAGAGAGATATCTATCTCCTGTAAATTGTCAGGCACCAAATGTTGCAGATTTGCAAAATCCACATTAGAATCCATATTACCAATCATGAATTACAGCTGTGTTACCTTTACAGCTCCAGCACCTTTCTGAGTAGTTTGACACCATCATTGTGAATATGGGCCAAAAATCCATGGACTAGGTCACAAAAGTAGGTTTAGCATATTACGCATATTATGCATTATCACATTTAAATGAGCAGGGCTAATAGGCCCAAAGGGCAAGTTTTAGAGTAGGAGCAAATACATTTAAAAGAATGTTCACTGTACTTTCGGAGAGATACTTTTTTTTTTTTTTTGTGATTCTATGTACAGTGCTTTGAGAAACTGCTTTAAAGGTGCTTTATAAAATAAAGTTTATTATTAGATATGCTTGTTTTTTTGTGTAAAACATGAATCGCACGCCCAATGGTCAATTTGTGAGATTGCATAATATAATAGTGGATCCAAACTTTAAAGTTTCACCTGGATTGGATGCACACAAGCATTCATGAGTTACAGCTCTTTGAAAGAATTATGATCCACCTTGTTAGAATTGATTGACATGTGACAGCCCTATTGTTTATAAATGTCAACATGTTTTTGAAAATTATTGAGGGTCACACTCTCAAAAATAGTTAGACTCCACGGTTGTGAAGATTGGTTAAAATTTTTTAAACTAGTTCACAAAAGTACAATTTGCATATTATGCAAATTAGCCAAAGTGGCTTAGTGGCTCGGGCTTGAACAATTAAGCAGAAGTCAGGGAATAAGAAGATAAAAGAATTTTGAATGTATGATTTACGGTTTTTGAGATGTACGACAAAAGGTTAATGCTTGAGCTATAGTGCACCATCAGTCCGATATTGGTCCCTTCTTTGACTTCTTTGAGTAGCGAATTCTGCAATATATATGACAAGGTTTGGTGTTTCTATGACTTAGGGTTTTGGCTACCCATTGTAGTTTATCAAAGAATTAGAATAATAAGTATACAGTCATGTGAAAAAATAAATTACACCCCATGGAAATTGTCAGCTTTCTTGACATATTTGGACAAGCAAATATTTTATCATCTTTGAAACAGTGCCTATTAATAAAGTTGATATACTCTCTCCAATAATACATAAAATTTACACTTTGTAGTAATTTTCACAATTTAAATTAACAAATAACAGATCAGTCACATGAAAAAAGTAAGTACACCCCTACACTTATCACATCTTTAAATCCACAAAATTATAATCATGTGATTAGAACCTGCTTAGGGAGTGCAGGTGGAACTTGTCTTATTTAAACCTTTCACATTCACTGTTTGATGTTACCTTTGCTATTGAGGTGTGTGGTGTCGTCATGCCAAGATCTAAAGAGTGGTGTAAGGCCTTCAGAAAAAAGGTTGAGGATGCCTAGGAGTCTGGCAAGGGATTTTTAAAAGACCCCCCAATTTTTTTAAATACATTATTTCACTGTAAGGAAAATCACCTACAAGTGGCGCAGATTTGTGGAGAGGTGGGCGTGGGGGGGAATAGCCCCCCTCCCAAGGGCGTAACCATGGTATGGACACTGGGGAGGTCCAAGCGCTAGAACCCCCGCCAAACTTCCAAAGTTTGATACTGAAAATTTGCATATTTAGAACATAGTTTTAGGATTATGATTACTGTTTGAATTCACATGTTTCTGAGTGATAGAAGCTCCCACAGCATGGGGAAATAGTAGGGTGCTGTGGATGTCCTGTGGCCAGATGTATTCTGTCAATGAAATGCTGTGCAACTTTCCTCACTTTCTCTCGCATTTATAACATTTATAATATAACAAAGTCTGTCACAACGTGAGGGCTCACAACAAACTCGGCGGGAGGATGTGCACGTGAATGTACCGTTAATGGTCAAAAACTGGAACTAACATTAGCCTAGATATCTAGGTATCTAGTTACTGACTGTCTGAAAATAGCTTGTATGTTCTGCTGCACTTTTCTACGCTTAGCTGCTGTCTCCATTTCTTACAGACTGAGAGGCTAAAATATATCAACCAACTTGCGTTGAGTATGGGCAAAACCAAGTGTACAATTGGAGGGATGAACAAACAATCCATCCATCCATCTTCAACCACATATTCCTTCTTCAGGGTCGTGGGGAACCTATCCCAGGAAGCATCGGGCACAAGGCCCTGGACAGGGTGCAAGTCCATCGCAGGGCACAATCACATACACACTCACACACCCATTCATACACTATGGACAATTTAGACACGCCAATCAACCTACCGTGCATGTCTTTGGAATGGGGGAGGAAACCGGAGTACCCGGAGGAAACCCCCACAGCAAACTCCTTAACAAACCGAAATGTATTTAAAAAATAAGACAAATAGATAAATAAAATAAATAGAATAGATGAAGAAAAGACAGATCCATTGCCAAGGAAAATTAAAGTGGAACATATAGAAAATATTGTATATTGGGGGGCAGATTGGTATTTCCTCAACATTGGGGGGACTCGACTCCCCAAAAGAGTGCGTGGTTATGCCCATGCTCCCTCCCAACAAAAGGTGTTTATGTTAATAAGTTTGGTTTTTGGTGGGGTGAAATACGTCTGAAAATAAATAATGTTTTTAATATGTTCTGCTAACACATATGTTTAATTTACTGTGTGGCGTTATTTTGTTTGTGTAAACACACTGTTAGAAAAGCATGATGTTTGAATGTGTACATATATGAGTAGAATATTTGTTTTGTGAAAATAATGAAAACAAATGTTGATTACATTTTTAGGGATCCCGGTTTACCTTTCAATAAAAGGTTTCGGAGGCAAAGTGTATTTAAAAAAAAAAAAAAGAATCTGTTTAAAAGAATCGTTTGTATTACACATATTCTAAACAAACCTTTAGGATGTAAAAATGATTAAAAGAGCTGTTTAACATTTTTACCTCATAAGGATCTTTGTTTAGACGTCATGTAATATGCGCTATTCTTTTTTAAAGTGCTGTCTAAAAGAATCTCCATAATTTTTAAAACTAGGAGATAAGTTTTTTTTCAGAGATGTATTCCATTCTCTGTAAAAGCAGTAATGAAGTTAAAACAAACCAAACCTCTCTCTCGCTAAACCCCGCCCACACATACATGTTTTCAGACACGCCTCTCTGTCGTGCTCTCTCTCTCTCTAACACACCCATACACGTGTTTTCATCGTGGCCAGTACGTTCTGTTAAAATGTCAATCATGGCGGTAAAACTAGAGGCCTAATTTATGGCCCTTTGTTTCTTCCTGACCTAGAGTTTTTTTTATGAACATGGGATCGTGGTGTGTTCCTGTCAACTTGTTTATGATAATGAATGTCTGTGGGGGTGTTAATGAATTTTAAATAGTATGTTAAGATATAGAAGACAGTCTGCAACGAACTGCTACAATGGCTACACCGAGAACTAATATCTCTAGAAGATGGTCCTGCATCACACCTATAAGAGGCTCTGATGAAAAGCTTTAGGAGTTAACTATTGCTCCAAGAAAAAAACAACAATGTATTATTTTGTAAAAAATAAAATAAAATAAAAAATTATTTGTGGGGATGAGCTTGTAAAGGAGCTGTTGTTTAACGGGGTGACCTGTGTCACAGTCAAACACATTATGATGATGTCTCAAGATTCTACATACACCTGCTACAGCAACACCCTGGAGACAGCACCGGCTCTGCCTGATGACAACGCTACAATTCTAGAATCCCCACCACAAACATATGACAACAGGTGGTTGGATAACTTCTGCAAGGAATTAGGATATCACAACCTAAGTTTCCTCACACCTCTGTAGGGTATCAGTGGCTCTTTAACTGACGCCTCAGCCTACATCGGCATTGATGACACAGACAGCTGTATTCGATCTGACGTGTTCAAGATTATAAAAGCGACAGTCGTGATCCTTCTTCAACATATGAAACTGAAAGATATCTGTCTGGGGTGCGAAGTGGAACATCCGAGTCAGCTTAGACACTCCAGGCTGTTCGAACATGACGTGTATTTCTTTGACAAATACTTTGAGGAACTATCGCGTGATTTGATCAAACCTGGGCTTAAACATTTCATCGCTCAAGCATTGAGTTGGTTTTGTTTGCGGGTTAACCCTCAGAGAATTCAAATATCGGGGATAGCGTTCTACACAAGCTGCGCGACGAAGTGTACATCGTGCAAAAGCTTCATCAGACATCAGAGAGAAACTTATATCGTCTATGACGCCATGGACAGCTGGAAGGGGGTCACACCAGCCGTTTGAGATGGGGAATGCATGCAGCGCTACAGGATTAGCCAAGTCTGCTTAAACGCCGTATTAAGTGCGAGATGTACAGTCTATTGTACAAACGCCTTACGGACTGTGTTGGTGTGGCCGTAGCTGTACACTCCCTCAATGATGATGTATGATAACGTTTATGATCTTTTACTGAAATAAATAACATGACGTTTAAGACCATCTGTGTTATTTTTTTGTGGTTGTTAAAGTGACGACATGTCGGAGGATATGAAAAAAGTCTAGTACACACCTTCAAATGCGGGTCTTTTGGTGGTATATAGCATTTAAAAGATGCCGTTTTTAAAAAAAACTGGTTCTTTTAACAAACAAACAAGTTTATGGTATTGATATGCAGTTTCAGGCAGATCTGATCGATATGTCTGCATACGCCAAAGAAAACGACGACGTTCACTTTCTGTTGACGTGCATAGATATGTTTAGTAAATATGCATGGACTCGGGTTTTAAAAAATAAATCCAGTGTTGATGTGTCTAAAGCGTTCCAATCTATACTGGATGAGGGCAGGGTTCCCTGTAAACTACAGACAGATAATGGGAAATAATTTTTTAATAAACATTTTCAAAACATGACAAAAAAGTACAACATATAACATTTTGTAACCGATTTAAAAGCGTGCATCGTCGAACGTTTTAATAGAACCTTAAAAGGGCGGATGTGGAGATATTTAACTTCTACAAACTCCAAACGCTATATGATATTCTACAAGAGATCACGGATGGATACAATGCCAGCTATCACAAAAGCATTAAGATGAGGCCTATCGACGTGTCCAAAGAAAATGAATCTGCTGTGTATAAAAACCGATATGGATCTAAAGACGGCCCCGTTGTAACCCCTAAATTTAAATAGAAAGCTTGCGATATTGTTACAATTTCTAAAGTAAGAGGTCCGTTCACAGAAGTTTCTAAAGAAAACTATACGCAAATTTTTTCACCGTGACAGAGTGCATATCATGCGAACGTCCCGTCTATAGATTGTGTGATTATGACGGCGACGTCATCGATGGTGTTTTTTATGAAGAGGAATTACAAAAAATATTTGTGACCAAAAACAAAACATTTAAAGTGGAAAAAATTTTAGACAAGAAGAAACAAGGTAGAAAAACAATGTTTTTTGTTAGATGGCTCGGATGGCCCTCAAAATTTACATTGTGGATTGATCAGAAAGAATTGGTCAATGTACAGAACCCATAAAACAGACGAAACCTAGCAGATGGCACACATTCATGTAAAAAACCAACCACGCTTCCCTGTAAAGCATTAAGGACTGTTTATCCAGAAAAGAGTATCTCGTGTTATACAACTTGACTATCGAAAACTATCAATCTAAAAGGAGAGTGGCAAGTCGGGTTAATCGAATTTGAATATCCTATGTCGTGGTACACATTTAATGAGGAAGATGCTACGTTCATTTTCAACTCTGGTGAAGCAAGACAGAGAATCGGGTCAGCGAATATAATATTGAAGACAATATATCAAACACATCTTACAGGTTAAAGACTGGATATTATGACGTTGTTTTTTTGATCAGGGAGATCAACATGTCCCTGACACCACGGGCGTGTCTCAGCTATGACCATGTTAAAAATAAAATTTTTCTCAAAGGCACACATCGCTGACATTTTATGGAAAGGTGGCCAATATTTTAGGATTAAAACCGGGTGTTGCTATTGAAACTACGGACCATGCTCTTGAAAGATCTGGCATGACTTATGCTCCTTTTCAGTTTGACATTAATGCGGGGTTTTACAGTATGTACATTTATACCGATATCATAGAATACCAGACCGTGGGGGATTTCTACGTACCGCTGCTAAGATGTGTACATGTAGAGGGGGAGAACCACAAGAATGGTAGTTTTAGATACGACAACCCACACTACTTAATCGTCCATCAGTGAGATAACCATACAAGTGAAAGATCAAAATCGAGACATTATGGGAAGGTGTGTGCTAAGCTGCATTTTAGACCTGTGAAACAATTTGTATAAAAAATAATAATAATGTCATATTTCAACAATCACCACACAGACCCTCTGCGTTATGTCCCATATTACCAGAATCAAGCGGGGAATGGACTCCCCGGTTATGCTGGGGGCGGAATTATGTATGGAGCCGGGTTAGGGGGTATGTTTTGAGGTCTCTTTAGAATGGCCATTTCTTTGCTAAAACGTGGTTTTAGCATAGCCAAACCACATCTTAAAACAGCTGCAAAAAACATACTAAGCAATGTTGTTAGCACTACATTATCGCATACGTTTAATAATACCAATAACAACACTCAAGACGGGTCCGGACTAGCTGTGATGGCTCGCAGAAGAACATCTAGACCACCAGGGGTTCGGAGGAGTGGCCAAACAATGAAGAAAAGAAAACATAACACCAAGAAATCGTCATTTGTAAATCGCAAGCACAAGAAGACACCAGCCAGCTCTACAGCTAAAAGACCAAAGACCTGCGTAAAAACAATATTTTAGACCATGTCTTTACTACACAATATGTCAGAAGAATGCTTAAAAACCGAACTGGACCTATTCACAGTACCATTAACACAAACCGTTATTGAAAAAAAATACATATATAGAATTACCACTATTGTCAGCAATATCAGAAACATCGCCTCTGGAGTTTTTTATAGCGGGGACTGGCAAGAATTATGTGAACCTAAACAACACCCTTGTTTTTTTACGTGTCAAAATCACTAATGTAGACGGCACAGACACTGCAGACGGAGCCCCAGTGGGACTTATTAACTATGCTGGATCCACAATATTTTCACAAGTGGACGTGTTGCTTGGAGATCGTCTCATATCACAAAGTTCCAACACATATCCTTATCAATGCATAATAGAGTGTCTCACCAATTATGGTAAAAACACTCTTGAGACGCTATTCTCAGCGGGGCTCTTTTACAAAGACACTGCTAATCACGTGGACCCCACTGGTGGTAATAGAGGTTTGACCAAACGAGCTGCATTTACCAACGCTTATTTAGCGGCACTTCAGTTTTGCCAGTCAGTTCTTATGGAGTAATTGTCTATAGTAACAGCAGACCACATGTTTGTTACTTGATAATAAATGTTTCAGCATATGGAAATAATCCGTTGCCAAGAACATTGGTTTTCTTTTATTATGTTTTGAAACTATGAGTTTAGCTGAGTTAATTTAGCCTTAGTTGACATTCGTACAGCAGGTAATAGATAGAGCCAAATATATTTTTAAGAAGACACAACTATTGCTCACAATTGAAAAAGTACAAAATGTATCTATATTTTGAAATAATAAAACAGTAACATAAGGCATGGAAAAACAGTTTCATTTTCACCAAAAACATTCAGTAGCCACTGCATCTAAAATAGTGTGGTGGGGTACAGTAGAAACTTACATGCCATCTTGTCAAATATTGCATGTGCCATGCATGTTAAAACAGAACAGACTTAAACATTACAAACAGTAACAGCACTTTCATGCATATGCTGTAGAATTAAACATTTACGCTGCATGAATAAGGCAACAATGAAAGGGTGAACGTTAGTGAAGAAATATGCAGTTAGAGCTGCTGAATAATCAAAGTTAAAGTTACACATGCCCAAAACCAAACTTGCATAACCCAATGCACATAATCAAGTCCATCCTGAAGGACTGTTAATCTTTGTAGTGCCCTGGTAATCTGAGAATACAGAAGCAGGCAGAGGCTCTTGGGAGGTCACCACTAACAACTTCCACAGCCAGACTTTCTTTAGCAAATTCCCATCCTTCAAGTCCTTGCTACATGCTGAAATCGATTAAACAAAATCTTATTCAACAAGTTTTTAAAAAGTTATTTTGTCAGTTATGACTGCAACAATTTGTGGTCTTGGGCAAGGCACATTATTCACTTCATTTTAAAATGCAAAATAGAACAATAAACATTTACATAGACATGAAGACACACAAATGTCAGATTATGACAAACATGTTTATTTGGATCATTCTAAATCATCCAACATATCTTCTAAGTCACTCAATGTATCTTCAGAACTTACTCACTAAGCAGACTATACATGTTTTATTTGTCACGACTTCAAAATTCTATAAGTACTATGTGGATTAAATATGCAAACCAGATTTACAGAGTGTAGAGACCAAAAACACAAATGGAGAGAAATTAAAAAACTACATTCATCAGAGGGGCAGTAGTTCATTGCCTGATACTTCAAAGGAGTTTCCATTAAAATGATCTTTAAGCATAATTCCGGCATACTTAGAAGACATAACATACAGTGGTGTGAAAAAGTGTTTGCCCCCTTCCTCATTTCCTGTTCCTTTGCATGTTTGTCACACTTAAGTGTTTCGGAACATAAAACCAATTTAAACAATAGTCAAGGACAACACAAGTAAACACAAAATGCAATTTGTAAATGAAGGTGTTTATTATTAAAGGTGAAAAAAATCCAAACCATCATGGCCCTGTGTGAAAAAGTGATTGCCCCCTAAACCTAATAACTGGTTGGGCCACCCTATCAACAACTGCAACCAAGCGTTTGCGATAACGTGCAATGAGGCTTTTACACGCGTCCTGGAGGAATTTTCGGCCCACTCATCTTTGCAGAATTGTCCTAATTCAGTTACATTAGAGGGTTTTCGAGCATGAACGGCCTTTTTTAAGGTCATACCACAACATCTCAATAGGATTCAGGTCAGGACTTTGGCTGCGAGCCACTCCAAAGCCTTCATTTTGTTTTTCTTCAGCCATTCGGTGGTGGACTTGCTGGTGTGTTTAGGATCATTGTCCTGCTGCAGAACCCAAGTTCGTTTCAGCTTGAGTACACGAACAGATGGTCGGACATTCTCCTTCAGGATCTCTTGGTAGACAGCAGAATTCATAGTTCCTTTTATCACGGCAAGTCTTCCAGGTCCTGAAGCAGCAAAACAGCCCCAGACCATCACACTACCACCACCATATTTTACTGTTGGTATAATGTTCTTTTTATGAAATGCAGTGTTCCTTCTACGCCAGATATACTTGGACACACACCTTCCAAAGAGTTCCACTTTTGTCTCATCGGTCCACAGAATGTTGTCCCAAAAGTCTTGGGGATCATCAAGATGTGTTGTGGAGAAATTGAGGAAACGAGCTTTGATGTTCTTTTTGCTCAGCAGTGGTTTTCTCCCTTGGAACTCTGCCATGCAGGCCATTTTTGCCCAGTCTTTTCCTGATGGTGGAGGCATGAACGCTGACCTTAACTGAGGCAAGTGAGGCCTGCAGTTCTTTGGACGGTTGTTGTGGGGTCTTTTGTGACCTCTTGGATGAGTCGTCGCTGCGCTCTTGGGGTAATTTTGGGCGCGGCCACTCCTGGGAAGTTTCACCACTGTTCCATGTCTTCGTCATTTGTGGATAATGGCTCTCACTGTGGTTCGCTGGATTCCCAAAGCTTTGGAAATGGCTTTATAACCCTTTCCAGACTGATAGATCTCAATTACTTTCTTTCTCAATTGTTCCTGAATTTCTTTGGGTCTCGCATGATATGTAGCTTTTATAGGATTTTCTGGTGGACCTTACTGTGTCAAGCAGCTCCTATTTAAGTGATGCCTTGATTGTGAACAGGTGTGGCAATAATCAGGCCTGGGTGTGGCTAGAGAAATTGAACTCAGGTGTGGACAACCACAGTTATAGTATGTTTTAACAAGGGGGGCAATCACTTTTTCACACAGGGCCATGATGGTTTGGATTTTTTTTCACCTTTAATAATAAACACCTTCATTTACAAATTGCATTTTGTGTTTACTTGTGTTGTCCTTGACTATTGTTTAAATTGGTTTGATGTTCCGAAACACTTAAGTGTGACAAACATGCAAAGGAACAGGAAATGAGGAAGGGGGCAAACACTTTTTCACACCACTGTAAAACATGGTCTTGTCCAGTAGGGAAATACACGTATTTGAATACATGTAATCACATACCACAAACAAGAAATTTACATTACCGCGTGTGAAAGCAGACGTTCGTAGAGCCACCTTCTGTTTTCTTCGGTTGGACCCGGGAGATCCCAAGACAAACAAAGCTTCAAAACTTTCATCAAAAAGTCCTCATCCAATGGATACTGTACATTAAGCTCAATTAAAATTTTTATTAAATTAGTACAAAACAACCTTAGAGTAAAAAGAATATTTACTAAAAAATTTACCAAGTATCTACATTGTATATACATACCAGGTTGATGTTCTCTCGCACATCAATATCAGGACAGTCTTCCAACAGTAAAATGGCTGTATCATGTGAACCAAGAAGCAGCACATGGACAAAAGCTATGCTGAGCCCTGCAAGACATGGTCTGCCATGAAGGAAGGAATGGCCGAGCGTTCGTCCTGCTACTAGGAAGAGGTCACTTTCGATAAGAAACTGTGAAGATGAGGGCACCAAGTGGTCTGGCTGCCCCACAAACAGGCAGGTAACTCCCGTGTTTCCTGTTCAACATAAAACATGCAGAAACATTAAAACTGTTTGACATAATTCTACTTTTTAACAGGCCAAAACAATTATAAAAATTGCCAGAACTTAGAGTAATGATGATGTATACCCAAGTTCAAACTGAAACCATACTTCAGTTTGTGAAGACTTGTGGAAAAAAAGTGTCTGCTAACACCATCACCAATAGCATTGTCCCCTAAAGAACACACAAAGCATATACAATAGCTACAATACTGCAATGCTACACTACACATTGCATAGAACTCAATTTCAACTGCTCTTTACTATGCTTTACCTTGCAATTGGCATCTAAGTAGGAATGCCCACTTCACATCTTTTTGCTTATAGAAATTTATAAGTTCTCTCTCTTGTTCTTGAACACCTGATCTGAGGTCCATGTACATCAGAAGCGGCTTCCCAGTCTCATGGAGACGAACAATTGGGTGTACAAGGACACAGCCACTTTGGGATCAGGGTGGGTCTTCCAATCTAGATAGGCAGAAAGCACAGATTTTGTTAAGTGTGGCATTATTAGATGAAATGCACTCAAATGTCACCCAACAGTTATTCACTGGCATTAGTCAAGTACAAAAAGAAGCAGCAATTGTAATTACCGTTATCCACACGCAGGACATCAATTGTGTTTTGATTGTGTCATTGACTGTTCTACAGTGTAAAAGAAAACCACACATATAAGACAAGGCACATTTTAAAAATATCATCATATGTTAATAATATCAGATTTTATCCATCTTGATTACCTTTCCCCACATATGCTGGCATGAATTTCCAAGACATCAAGGGCCATTTCTTCCTGGCATATACAGTAGGACAGCAAGTCTATGATGTATGACACATTAATACAAAAAATATTAAATAGCTATGGATACAAATGTAACCAAGACAATACTGAAATGCAAAATGTATATATACACACCCACACCCCTCCTGGCTTTCCAAAAAAACTTTACTAGCGCCAAGTGGGAGGCTGGGACTGTACTCATGAAAAAAAAATTGGACCATTTGTTTCTTGACATACAGCACCAACAAACTAGTCAAATATACTGCTCAAAAAAATAAAGGGAACACTTAAACAGCACAATGTAACTCCAAGTGTTCTCTTTTTTTGAGCAGTATATATAGTGACAGTTCAATTGTACGCAACTCCAAACTTGTATCAAGAAAGATTACATGTTCATTGTTCCCCAGTTCTTCTTGATTTTATCAAGAAAGATTACCTGTTCACTGTTGCCTGGTTCGGCGTTATCCACAATAACAACAGAGCATGAGCTGATGTGGTCAGGACTTGAAGAGGATAGGATGAGTTGCATTTTTTACATATTGCCTTTGGCATGTTGCGGAAGCCTCAGATGTTAGTGGCAATGGAGTAGTGTCAAGCTCCTCCTGGAGTAGAGCTACATATATAACAGTATTTTATTTTGTTCTTGACAATTTTAATATCCTTCCTATATAGTCACAGTCTGCAGGGGTCACCACAACATGTTTTCTATGTCCCCAACCACCTTTAAGTGAAAACAAAACATATAAATGCAAAACCATTATAGGCTATACACATACCTACACATCTACATTACACCTACACAAGTTAATGAAGCGATAACCAATACTATACCTGCCTCCAATTCTTACCTCCTGTTCTGTAAAACAACCAACCACCAGTGACGTCTTTCAACTTTGACTATAATTCAGAGAGCACATCACATATTTTTTACAGGGAAAATGAGACCACGATTATGAAATAATTCAATTAACCAAGCTACTAGACACTCATCTGAACATGTTCAATTAGTCAAACAACATATGACTGAGAACAAAAATTGCTTACTTCCTCATGAGTCATATTTTCATCCAAATGTCCTGTTCGGCATCCCAATCCTGCTTTAGCATGAAGCAGCTGCTCTTGGTCATTTGGAGAGCTCTCACTCTGGGTTGGGAGAAGGTGGAACACCACCTGAAAACGCTTTGGTTTGCTGGGTAAGGGATATGCACCAGAAAAACAGCGTTTTCCTTTGCGATTTACAAACAATCCAGGGAAGGATCTAGAAGAAAATGATTTCTTCTAATTATCAAAAAGACATTGCCTACCTACATACCGGTAAACTATTATGTCGTAATAGAATACAACATGCTAAACCTGGTCATTTCTGCCTGAACAGACATCCTTGCTGTGGGTCCTCCTTGACTGTGTTGTCTGTAAATTAATTGTGAAGAGAGAAACTAACCACAAAAGTATTTAGAAATAATTATCTGTAAATGTTTGTGTAGAAATGTACAACATACAAAATACATACAAAATACTACCTGTTGCTGTCCTTGAAAATTGTTCAACAAGGACACAAGATGCCTGGCTGACCTCAGCACTTCCTCGTTGCCTGCCTAGTAAATCAGTCATGAATGCAATGTATTCCATATACTGTAGAAACAGAACTGTGACACCCCCCTTGACTTCAATGGAACAAGCTTTTGCCCCGTATAGTAGCACATGGTGCACCTCAAAGGTTTCAAACATTCAGTTTAACTCTATCTGGTTTAACTGCTATGATTGACTGCTTAATTACAATTAATTGTAAGGATTTTTATTATTCTTTTTTAATTTTGTTATAATTCTGACCTAAAATTGACTGTGCAGACCAAACCGTAAGTACTAGAGACCTGAAACTTTGAGGGAAGGTAGTACCAAACTACGTAAAGTCAAAACTTCACAAAACTCTGTGAGGATGTGCAACATATAATTGGAAAGATGCATGCAAACTTTTATGGAGATTGGTGGTGTTATAGCTGTTTAAAAGCTTTTTTTTTAAATTCCTTACTAAATTGCCTGTAATGGCTATAAATTGTCTTTTCCATTTTTCACTTTTCCATGACCTAGGTGGCTACAGGTTAGTTAAAGAATACATAATACCTTTTTACACATGTGCTTAAAGGCCTTAAAATGTGGCTTGAGCAAGTGTTCACAAAAGCCTATAAGTCATCAAGGAATGCTTACATCTTCATATATGATTTCAAAAGAATAACCTCTGAAAATAACTATTAATGAGCCAAAGAGTGGTGCTCTGCTGCCATAAGCTCATTATAATAACACTGCCAATCACATTTTGTCAAGGTTTATCACTTCATTTGTTCATGTGAGGTATCGAGGTTTGCAATTATATTATCACATTATGATTACAGTGAAATTGGGAAATTATGTTATAAAGGGGAGACCCGAAGTAAGCATTTTTCATACCCATCATTTATTTCAAGTATCTAGATCAACAACAAAATGTGTGTGAAACCTGAAAATGGTATTATAAAGGGGAGACCTGGACTAAACATTTTGTTTGTCATTCCTTATAGGATTGCACAATTTTAAATAATATATTTTAACATTTTTAAGGGTCCTAAACGGCTTGAACCCCAATAATTGCTGCTTGCAGATATATTTTATGTTTATTTTCCTTGTATAATTAGATAGGCTGTTGTTTAGACTTATTATTAATAATTTACAATTTTATAATAATGTTAGGCTACATTTAACTACATGTAGGAGAATACATCAATAACTGCCATAGTTACCGTAGTAGCCAACCTTAATGAATTTGGGCTATTGCACTCCATTGAACTCCAGCCTGGGAACCAGGGCTTCAAAGTACTTTTAAGGTAGTGTGATACCTTGACATTTCAGCACATGGAATCTACAGACTCTGCATGTCCCTGATGACTACCAGTACAGCTAGCTAGTAAGGATGTAGCTAGCCAAGCCGTGACTTCGTGCAGGTGTTTCACATATAACATCGTTAGCTAGCTAGCTCACAAAAAGCTAACATAACTTCGCTACAATGAATGACTACCATTTTTCTGAAAGGATAAATGAAAAGTAATTCAACAGTGTAATAAAATATCCCGCTGTACTGTTGATAAATAAAGAATAGTTTAACTTACCCCGTGGTTCAACTTCTGATTCACTATCGGTATGGAAGTGCAATTCACACAACAACCACCAACGCGTTGAGTCGGTTCTGAGCAGTGAGTAATAATACTATCGGCAATCCACTGCTCTTCCTGTGAGACGGGTATCTGAAGACCTGAATTTTTAGACCTGAAATTTCTGACCTGAATTTTAAGACCTGAATTTTTGCAGGCTGAATTTGTGAGGAAACTAATACAAGCACTGATATTGCAGTGTTTTTTTGTTTTGTTTTTTTCAATTTTTGTCAAATTGCTGGGCAGAAAAAATTCATGTATTGTTATTGCGACAAGTTTTTTTCAGGTTATGTAATTCAAGTTGCAAGGACTTTTGGCACTATTATACTTCCATGCTGTTTTCACTGTCCCCTTGTTTAACGATTGTTAAAAAGTGTTGTGAAACGCTTGTGTACAGCTTCACTTTTTCATAATTGTCCAAGTCAGAGCGGTGCAAAATATTTCTTATAGCTATGTCCAAATTGTTCTCCACACTTTGCTGAATAGATTCGCGTGTTGTCCCGGTCTTTAGTTTGTCCAAATGGTGCTGCGGGACTAAAAACATTTTCTCTGCATACTCCATTTCCTCTGTTTTCTAGAAGCAATCAGGCCGGAGATGAAAGGAATAGCCACGCTTATTACACGCCTCTTTCTTTTAACACCAACCGTCTTATCCGCTACAAATTTGATTACACTTTTTCTTTTTCTGAGTTTCTGGTATTGTTGAGATGTGATAGGTATATTACCGTAGAGAACATTAAGAGCTACTTCACACAGTCTCGCAATGAGTTCGTCGGTTGCAGTTTGTAAAATAATCCATCTTTGTTTGGGTGATGTTTTTAATAATATTTTTAAAAGCGGCAGGTTTCTACAAAGTCTGGCAGACATTTCGCTATCTTCTTTTATGGAGATTCACCACAGGGTGTGGCGCAAGTAAATCTGTTCAGAGCCGATAGTGTTCGGGTGTTTTTGTTGTATAATCAATCAGCAGATTGCATTGCCAGGATACATCTGCCTTCCCAGAACACTGACTTGATTAGTGTCTCGAGGATTTTTAAACAACATTAGATAATTCGTGTTTAAGCTGATGGTCCTACTGGCTTTCCCTTGGCAAAATAAATTCTGCACAATATAAATAGCTCTAAGATTTCTATGATGTACTTATTGGGTGAAGACATTCTCTACCTCGTTGCTCCCGCTGGCCTCTTTCATCAGATCAACGAGGATTAACAAATTAACCGTATATTAACCGTGTTGGCCGGAAACAGAGCATCATCATTTAGAGTCTGTGGTAATCCTTCAACAAATTTTATTTTGTACATCATCCTTCAACAAATTTTATTTTGTACATTTTAAACAATTCATCATACAACAGTTGCCAACAATCATAAATATACACAATATTATTAAATTTTTTTAGAAATCAAATGTACAGCATTTTGCAGCAACATTTTTACAAAATATGACTTCCCCGAGTTTGAAGGGCACACATGAAAACATGAAAATCACACATGAAAAAGGGTGATGTAATTTGAAATCAAAACCCTTTGTCTCGCACACCCCTATGTCCAAAAAGATTGTCAGAAACCATATGGGATCATTGTGAAACCTGGGAGCAGCACACATTTGTTGTACACAACCTTAAAATTTTTTAAAACTGAACTGTTGTGTAGTTTTCTATTACGTACAATGGTATCTGTGTATGCCAGTATATGACGACTATTATCTGCCCCCACAACGTAGTGATCAACAAATCCAATCAGGGTGTCTAATCTAATGGCTTTTAAATTTACAGCGTTGAGCGTGACACCTTTGGCTTTCATGCATACCTTCGCAGTGCGGTAGCCGTATGTTTTTGGTCCGCCTGAACAAAATTCTACAATATGATCACCAGCTCCAACCTTGTCAGTTAAATTACCGAGATAGGGGCCCAACGGAGGATCCCCATCACCCTCTCTAGATGTAAAGATCACACTGTCTGTGTCACTGTACAACAACCTGTCACCCAATTTGTCCATTACTTCATAAAAGTTCTAGACGGGCATGAGCTGTTATGAAAGCACCAAGAAAGATGTTGATGTCGCGAGTCTGACCCCCTTTCCCATCCGCATAATATCACTGAATTAGAGCCACGCTGTCAGAAACGAAGGAAAAGTGTTTAACATCATAACCGTTGTACATAACCGTACGTGTTGTGCAAATTGTTCCGGGTCCGAAATTAACTCCGTAACTGGCAAGTTTTCACGCATGGAGAAATGACCCCAAAGTGAGTTCAACAGAAGTTTGTTAATAGAACGCCGTGCTGGGTTGCGACTTATCAGCGTCCATCTTAATCCCCTCTTTCTCAAAGTAGTCGGAGACGTAGGATTCCTCGTCTGCGTCTGTCACAAATTGTGTGGGGAAAACCGCTGGCCTCTTGTTTGTATTATAAAAATGTTTTAACATAATCACAAAACAAAGTTTCTGACCGTTGTGGAAAATGCCACACATCGTCCACTTTTGTCACAACATAACCCTTTTCCACACCTTTCAACAGCTCTATGCTGACCCAACACCCTGAAATAGCTCTTTCCTCATCAGTACGACCACAAGGGTCTATCTGATTCTAATGTTTGTTCTGATCATTCCCCTGACAGTTGGGAGACCGGCCAGGAGCTCATGAAGATCACGCAAGGCTCTTGTGACACGGTGGAGTACGCCTTGGAGTTCAGCATTGCAGCATTTTTTTTGGTGAGTCACTTCACTTGGCTCAGCTCAGCAATAAGCTCCCAAATGACTCTTCATTCGGTACAATTAATGGCTTTTTTAATTCAGCCAAATTTAGCAATATTTGGACCTATGATTAGTATGTGTGCACATATATCACTTAAACTGTTCAGTGTAGTCTAATTATACTAAACCTTTAATTGCACATAATTTTGAATTATATTTAGCATAAAACCTTAAATAATATAAAAACATCAAGCATTATTACCCATGTGTACTGAGCGTTTTATTTAGCTTGTTCTATCCAAAACTCAGACCATTACAAACAAATCACACTCACTGCACTGCTGGACCACAGGCCTAATATGGCTGTGAAGGTTGTCAGTACACTCTAAAAACAAATGTTTAGGCTCAACAGAAAATTTACGCAACAGTTTGCATCAATCATTTTTATGACAACTTCTAATGAAATTAATTTAAACCAACGAACTACACTGAGTTAGAGGAATTACCGTTTCCTCTACAATTAAATGTATTTTGAATTAAAACTTAATTAATATTTTGTATAATAAACAAGTTTTTAAGTTGATTACTCATAAAAATAAGTTGTTCCAACTAGGTTTTTTTTCCACATTATTTCAAAGGAATTTAAGTGTTTTGTACTTAATTAACATAATTATGAAAACAAGTTTTTAAGGTGACAATCATTTTAAAAAGTAAGTTGCTCCAATTAGATTTTCTCCAGTAGAATGCAGCCTATTATACCAGGGGAAATTACTAACTTCAAGTTACATAACAAAAATAACTAAAATCCAGTATAATTTACAATACAATTCTCATACCCAACATCTCTGCATGAAAGCACTGAATAAAATGAGCAATATAGACAAAAAAGAAACAGTCTGCATCTACTACTTTTATCCGTCTCAGCTTTACAGAAATATCAACACAGTATACAGAAATTAAAGGTGCAAATTTATCACAACTGAGCAAGCCACTGAGTGGCGATGGTGGCAAGGAAAAACTCCCCAAGATGTTTTAAGAGGAAGAAACCTTGCGAGGAACCAGACTCAGAAGGGAACCCATCCTCATCTGGGTAACAACAGATATTGTGAAAAAGTTCATTATTGACTTATATGAAGTCTGTATGGCCTTAGGAGCAGCCGTAGTCCCAGCAGTCTTGAATTGGAGAAGATTTGAGCTCCATCCAGAGGCAGAAAGGATCTGGATCTCTAGTATCTCCATAAAATCGTGTGTGGCTCGGCAGAAGGAGAGAGGGAGAGAAAAGATTATTAGGACTAGGAATTAGTACAATAGAAATTCTAGTCAGGGTAGGCTTGAGTAAACAAATATGTTTTAAGCCTAGACTTAAACACTGAGACTGTGCCTGAGTCCCAAACACTAATAGTGTTTGACGCTGCTTCCGGCTTGACGCTGCCCTACGAGCTGACGCTATTATATTACTTTCTTCTATTTCTATACTTTAAAAAAATATTTACTTGCATTTTACAAATATAAGCACATTAGTTTAGATAAAACTAATCGTAATATTGCGGTGTCGCTAAATTTTGGTTTGTTTGTACAAACATCCACGACTAGCTTGCGATTAGCTTTAGCCCGCTAGCATCGCGATTAGCAGTAACCGCTAGCATCACCGACCACTAGCCTTTGCTTACGTTTGCATTTCCATCCATCCATCCATCCATCCATCTTCAACCGCTTATCCGTAATCGGGTCGCGGAGGTAGCAGCTCCAGCAAGAGACCCCAAACTTCCCTTTCCTGAGCCACATTTACCAGCTCTGACTGGGGGATCCCGAGGCGTTCCCAGGCCAGTGTGGAAATATAATCTCTCCACCTAGTCCTGGGTCTTCCCGAGGTCTCCTCCCAGCTGGACGTGCCTGGAACACCTCCCTAGGGGAGGCGCCCGGGGGCATCCTTACCAGGTGCCCGAACCACCTCAACCCCTAGCGTCCTTTCAACGCCAGCAGGCGCGGCTCTACTCTGAGTTCCTCTTGGATAGCCGAGCTTCTCACCCTATCTCTAAGAGAGGCCAGCGACCCTCCTGAGAAAACCCATTTCGCCGCTTGCACCCGCGATCTTGTTCTTTCGGTCACTACCCAACCTTCATGACCATAGGTGAGTGTAGGAACGAAAATTGCCCGGTAGATCGAGAGTTTTGCCTTCCGACTCAACTCTCTTTTCGTCACAACGGTGCGATTAAGCGATTGCAACACCGCTCCCGCTGCTCCGATTCTCCGGCCAATCTCCCGCTCCAATGTCCCCTCACTCGTGAACAAGACCCAGAGGTACTTGAACTCGCGATTAGCAGTAACCGCTAGCATCACCGACCACTAGCCTTTGCTTACGTTTGCATTTCCATCCATCCATCCATCCATCCATCTTCAACCGCTTATCCGTAATCGGGTCGCGGAGGTAGCAGCTCCAGCAAGAGACCCCAAACTTCCCTTTCCTGAGCCACATTTACCAGCTCTGACTGGGGGATCCCGAGGCGTTCCCAGGCCAGTGTGGAAATATAATCTCTCCACCTAGTCCTGGGTCTTCCCCGAGGTCTCCTCCCAGCTGGACGTGCCTGGAACACCTCCCTAGGGAGACGCCCCGGGGGCATCCTTACCAGGTGCCCGAACCACCTCAACTGGCTCCTTTCAACGCAACGGAGCAGCGGCTCTACTCTGAGTTCCTCTTGGATAGCCGAGCTTCTCACCCTATCTCTAAGAGAGAGGCCAGCGACCCTCCTGAGAAAACCCATTTCGGCCGCTTGCACCCGCGATCTTGTTCTTTCGGTCACTACCCAACCTTCATGACCATAGGTGAGTGTAGGAACGAAAATTGCCCGGTAGATCGAGAGTTTTGCCTTCCGACTCAACTCTCTTTTCGTCACAACGGTGCGATTAAGCGATTGCAACACCGCTCCCGCTGCTCCGATTCTCCGGCCAATCTCCCGCTCCAATGTCCCTCACTCGTGAACAAGACCCAGAGGTACTTGAACTCCTTCACTTGGGTTATGTTCTCATTCCCTACCTGGAGTAGGCACTCCATCGGTTTCCTGCTGAGAACCATGGCCTCAGATTTGGAGGTGCTAATCCTCATCCGCAGCCGCTCTTCGGCTGCAAACCGATCCAGCAAGTGCTGGAGGTCACGGATCGATGATGTCATCAGGACTACATCATCCGCAAAAAGCAGCGATGAGATCCTGAGGTCACCAAACCGCAACCCCTCCCCACCACGACTGCGCCTCGATATCCTGTCCATGAATATCACAAACAGGATTGGTGACAAAGCACAGCCCTGGCGGAGACCAACCCCCACCTGGAACAAGTCTGACTTCTTACCAAGCATACGGACACAACTCTCGCTTTGGATGTACAGTGATTGGATAGCCCTAAGAAGGGAACCCTTCACCCCATACTCCCTCAGCACCTCCCACAGTAGACCCCTGGGGACACGGTCATACGCCTTCTCCAGATCCACAAAACACATGTAGACTGGATGGGCATACTCCCAGGCCCCCTCCAAGATCCTTGCAAGAGTAAAGAGCTGGCTAAAGTAAAGTAGACTTTACCAGGGAGGCTGAGAAGTGTGATACCCCTATAATTGGCGCACACTCTCTGGTCCCCTTTTTTAAACAGGGGAACCACCACCCCGGTCTGCCACTCCTTGGGCACTGTCCCCGACTTCCACGCAATGTTAAAGAGGCGTGTCATCCAAGACATCCCCTCCACACCCAGAGCTTTCAGCATTTCTGGACGAATCTCATCAATCCCCGGGGCTTTGCCACTGTGTAGCTGATTGACCACATCAGCAACCTCCACCACGGAAATTGGCGATGATCCCCCATCAGCGTCCACCTCTGCCTCTACCCTAGAGGGTGTGTTAGTCGGATTCAGGAGTTCCTCAAAGTGTTCCTTCCACCGTGCTATTACTTCCTCAGTTAAGGTCAACAGTCTCCCCTCCTTACTGTATACAGCTTGGATGGTTCCCCGTTTCCCCTTCCTGAGGTGGCGGATGGTTTTCCAGAAACACCTTGGTGCCGACCGAAAATCCTTCTCCATGTCCTCTCCAAACTTCTCCCACACCCACTGCTTTGCTTCTTCCAGGGCAGAAGCTGCAGCCCTTCTGGCCTGTCGGTACCTTGCAACTGCCTCCAGAGTCCCCTGGGATAACACATCCAGGAAGGCCTCCTTCTTCAGTCGGACGGCTTCCCTGACCATCAGTGTCCACCATGGTGTTCTAGGGTTACCGCCCCTTGAGGCACCTAAGACTTTCAGACCACAGCTCTCTGCCGCAGCTCCAGCAATGGAAGCTTTGAACATTGCCCACTCGGATTCAATGCCCCCAACCTCTACAGGGATGTCAGAAAAGTTCCGCTGGAGGTGTGAGTTGAAGATCTCACGGACAGGGGCCTCCTCCAGACGTTCCCAGTTCACCCGCACTACCCGTTTGGGCTTTCCAGGTCTGTCCAGAGTCTTCCCCCACCCCTTGATCCAACTCACCACCAGATGGTGATCAGTTGACAGCTCCGCCCCTCTCTTCACCCGAGTGTCCAGAACATGCGGCCTCAGATCAGATGATACGATTACGAAATCGATCATAGACCTGCGGCCTAGGGTGCTCTGGTACCAAGTACACTTATGAGCCTCCTTATGTTCGAACATGGTATTCGTTATAGACAATCCATGACTAGCACAGAAGTCCAATAACAAATACCCGCTCGGGTTTAGATCAGGGAGGCCGTTCCTCCCAATCACGCCTCTCCAGGTATCTCCATCATTGCCCACGTGCGCGTTGAAGTCCCCCAGCAGAACTATGGAGTCCCTTACTGGTGCCCCATACAGGACTCTATTCAGGGTCTCCAAGAAGGCCGAATACTCTGAACTGGTGTTCGGTGCATATGCACATACAACAGTCAGGGTTTTCCCCCCCACAACCCGCAGGCGCAAGGAGGCGACCCTCTCGTCCACCGGTGTAAACTCCAACGCAACTGCGCTCAGCCGGGGACTTGTGAGTATCCCCACACCTGCCCGGCGTCTCGCACCATGGTCAACTCCAGAGTAGAATAGAGTCCATCCCCTATCCAGGAGTACAGTTCCAGACCCGAGACTGTGCGTAGATGTAAGCCCCACCAGATCTAGCTGGTAGCGCTCCACCTCCCGCACAAGTTCCAGTTCCTTCCCCCACAGAGAGGTGACGTTCCACGTCCCCAGAGCCAGCCTCTGCCGCCCAGGTCTGGTCCGTCGAGGCCTCTGACCTTCACTGCCATCCATGTAACAGCGCACCCGACCCCCACGGTTCACCCCACGAGTGGTGGGCCCATAGGATGGAGAGGGGGGTGCCACGTTGCTTTTTCGGGCTTTGCCCGGCTGGGCTCCGTGGCAAACCCAGCCACCAGGCGCTCGCAGTCGGGCCCTCCCTCTGGGCCTGGCTCAGACGGGGGCCCCGGGCTTCCACCGGGCAGGGTAACTCCTCCTCTCTTTATTTTCTTCATGAGGGGTTTTTGAACCATTGTTAGTCTGGACCCTCCCCTGAGACCACTTTGCCTTGGGAGGCCCTACCAGGAGCACAAGGCTCCAGACAACACAGCCCTCAGGTTCATAGGGACACACAAACCTCTCCACCCCGATAAGGTGATGGTTCCCGGAGAGACGTTTGCATTTCATATTTTGAATTTATCACTGTTCTGTTTTTAAAAAAAACCAAATATGTCCACCGTCTCTCCTGTTCTGAGTGCAGATGACTCGCTCGAGCTTCACATGGTGTTGCTGGAACTGGAGGATGTGGAGAGGAGGATCCGCAGCCTACTCCACCAGCAGGCCCAGCTGCAGGAGCGAGGAACTGCGCTGGAATCATTTCTGCCTCTGTCCACACGCCAAAGGTAATCACACAGTGTGGTATTTCCACTCCCAGCCCCTCTACACCGTGTGTTTCTCTGTGCAGGGATCGTACAGCCAGGACTTTCCCAGCCGCGGTCTCCGTCACACCGGCGCCAACACACCTTGGGCCTTGGGTGAACCAGCGGCGGAAGGCTGCACCCCGGGCGAGGGTTTCTCCACCACCGGTGTTCCAGATTCCAACCCGGAACCGCTTCGCCCCTCTCCACCAGACCAGACCCAGCGCAGTGATCATCGGAGACTACATCGTGCGGAACGTCCGTGTAGCCTCATCCAAAGGTAAGGTGCACACACACTGTTTTTCTGGTGCTCGTGTTCTTGATGTCGCTGTGCAGGTATCCAGGATCCTGAAGAAGGACGAGTGCATTGGAGCAGTTGTGCTGCATGCCGGGACCAATGACACCAGGCTACAGCAGACGGAGGTTCTGAAGAGGGACTTCTCCAGCCTGATGGAGACGGTGCGAGGCAGATCACCCACAGCGAGGATCATCGTCTCTGGACCTCTTCCCACATTCAGACTTGGAGCAGAAAGTTCAGTAGACTTCTCGCTTTAAATGAATGGTTAGTCTCTTGGTGTAATGAGCAGAATCTAGTGTTTGTTAATAACTGGAATCTGTTCTGGGAGCGTCCTAGGTTGTTTCGTCCTGATGGCCTGCACCCCAGCAGCGTTGGAGCGGAACTGCTGTCCGACAACATCTCCAAGGCGCTTCACTCCAAGTGACTGTCTACCATAAGGACAACTTCTGACAATAACAGTCAGTATAATCAATGTTCAATTAGTAGTCCATCAACAGTAATACATACTATAGAGACTGTGTCTGTTCCCCGAGCTATACAAATATATAGGATATCTCGGAAAGTCTGTCTTCGTAACCTAATTAACATAAAATTAAATCATATTGAATGCACAGCCAGCATTTTTGATCTGAAGCTAGGACTATTAAACATTAGATCTCTTATGTCTAAGGCTCTTATTGTCAACGACATCATTACTGACCAGGAATGTAATTTAATGTGTTTAACGGAAACTTGGGTTAAACCAAATGAGTACCAGTCCTCCTGGAAACAGTTATGTACATCAGCCTCGTTCAACTGGTAGAGGTGGAGGTGTTGGTCTTATCCATAGTGAAAATCTAGTCGTCACACAAAAATATAGTTATAAGTTTAATTCCTTTGAAATTCTTTATACCAGTGTAAATTACGTAACCACAAAAAATAAGTCGATTCCTCTAATTATTATTTACAGACCCCCAGGGCCTTATACTGAATTTGTTAGTGAATTTGCAGACTTTCTATCAAACCTGGTTTTGTCTGTAAATAAAGCATTAATCGTCGGAGATTTTAATATTCATTTTGATAACCTGGAGGACCCTCTGAGAACAGCGCTCGTGTCCATCTTAGATTCAGTAGGGATTAATCAGAATGTAATCGGGCCTACTCATAATGGTGGTCACACTCTTGACCTCATACCAACATACGGACTAAGCATATTAAATATCGAAATTTTTCCGCAGTCTGAAGTTATCTCAGACCACTATCTTATCTGATTCATAATCCATATTGATCATAATATCTCCATCTCGCCTCGCTAACGCATAAAACGCACATTCACATCAGCTACTGCACCGAGCTTCATAAATAACCTACCAGAGACATCAATTAGATCTGGATCAGCGCCTGATCCAGTAGAACTCAATCAGGCAACTGAAAGCTTGGAGTCAACACTCCGCTGCACACTAGATAAATAATTAGAAAAAAAAATTAGCACCCTGGTATAATGATCTAACGCGATCCTTAAAACAGAAATCTAGACAATTAGAACGTAAATGGCGCCAAACCAAGCTGGAGATATTTCAGACAGCATGGAAGGAGAGCCTACTGCAATATAGGAAATATCTTGCCGATGCAAAAAGATCTATTTCTCCACCTTAATAGGAGACAACCAAAACAATTCCAGATTCCTCTTCAACACGGTAGCAAAACTAACTAGGAATAAAACCACTTCAGAGAAAAACACTCAATCATTTCATAGCAGTGACGATTTCATGAAATTTTTCATTTATAAAATTGAAAATATTAGAGATGAAATACAGGCCATTAAATTACAACCGGTCAGTAATGTAACAAACCCATTAGATGACAATATGGCAATATCGGATCAATGTTTAGAGTGTTTTGCTCCGCTTATAGAGACTGAACTAGCTACGCAAATCTCATCAGCCAATTCATCAACCTGCACACTAGATCCCATACCTACATGTTTGTTTAAACAGATTTGTCCAGGAGTAATTAAGTCACTTTTAAATATAGTAAATAACGTATCTAAATCTCTTAAATTATCAGTTATTAAACCATTGATTAAAAAAAACCTGACCTTGACCCGTCTCAACTGTCCAGCTATAGACCTATATCAAATCTCCCCTTCATCTCTAAGATTTTAGAAAAGGTTGTAGCAAAGCAGTTGTGCTCATACTTGGATAGGAATAACATTCATGAAATGTATCAGTCAGGATTTAGACATCATAGCACAGAGACAGCACTAGTTAAAGTAGTAAATGACCTTCTTCTGACCTCTGATCAGGGTTGTGTCTCGCTGCTTGTGTTACTCGACCTTAGTGCAGCTTTTGATACTATAGATCACACTATTCTCCTTGATAGATTAGAAAAGGTTGTTGGCATTAAGGGAACAGTCCTCTCCTGGCTCAGGTCTTATCTGACCGATCGTTATCAGTTCGTAGATGTAAATGGTGATTTCTCCATGTGTACTGAGGTTACTTTTGGAGTTCCACAGGGTTCTGTTTTATGCCCACTGCTTTTCACTTTATATATGTTACCCCTAGGACAAATTATTCGTAAGCATGGAATTAGCTTCCACTGTTATGCTGATGATACACAGCTGTATGTGTCAGCGAAGCCAGAAGGACATTAGACGTTGGATGTTAACTAACTTCCTCCTACTTAATTCTGATAAAACAGAAATACTTTTATTAGGCCCATGTGTAGCTAGAAGTAATCTTCCTGATTACACAGTAACTCAGGATGGTCTTTCTGTTTCATCATGTACAGCAGTTAAAGACCTCAGAGTGATTATTGACTCCAGCCTGTCATTTGAAGCTCATGTAGATAATATTACTAGGATAGCTTTCTTTCATCTCAGAAATATTTGTAACTAATTTGATGCAGAAATACTGGTTCATGCATTCGTCACCTCTAGATTAGATTACTGTAATGCCTTACTGTCTGGATGTTCCAGTAGGAATTTAAATAAACTCCAGTTAGTCCAGAATGCAGCTGCTAGAGTCCTTACTAGAACTAGAAGATACGACTACATCACCCCGATCTTATCCACACTGCATTGGCTCCCTGTAAAATCTCGCATCAAGTTTAAAATACTTTTATTAACCTATAAAGCACTACACGGTCTTGCACCACAATATCTAAGCGACCTTCTGGTTTTATATGATCCGACATGCCTACTCACATCAAAAGGTGCAGGCTATTTGACATTACCTAGAATAGTGAAACCTTCAGCAGGGGGAAGAGCCTTCGCTTATAGAGCCCCACAGTTATGGAACAGTCTTCCTATTAGTGTTCGGGACTCAGACACAGTCTCAGTGTTTAAGTCTAGGCTTAAAACATATTTATTTACTCAAGCTTACCCTGACTAAATTATATCTCACTACTTCACAGTCCTAATAATCGTTTTTCTCCCTCTCTCTCTTTTTGCCGAGCCCCACACGAATTTATGGAGATATTAGAGATCCAGATCTGTCTCTGTCTCTGGATGAGCCCAAATCCTCTGCTGGGACTACGGCTGCTCCTAAGATCATACATACTTCTCATTTTCGCATTACCTGTGTTACCTTCACATTCTGTGTTACCCAGATGAGGATGGGTTTCCCTTCTGAGTCGGGTTCCTCTCAAGGTTTCTTCCTCAAAAAACATCTTATGGAGTTTTTCCTTGCCACCGTCGCCACTCAGTGGCTTGCTCAGTTGGGATCAATTCAATTTGTTTTATAGCTGTTTGTTTCTGTTTATCTGTTCCTGTTTGTCTCTGTTTATCTGTTTCTGACTGTTTATACCTGTTTTTTATTTCTGTGAAGCTGCTTTGAGACAATGACTATTGTAAAAAGCGCTATACAAATAAAATTGAATTGAATTGAAATTAATAGGAAGACTGTTCCATAACAGTGGGGATCTATAAGCAAAAGCTCTTCCCCCTGCTGTAGCCGTCACTATTCGACTATAGTCCAAATAGCCTGCATCTTTTGATCTAAGTAGGCATTGCAGATCATAGAAAACCAAAAGGTCTTGAACTTTTCAACCTTTTGCCACATTTCAGGATTCAAACATAAAGATATAAAATTTTTATTTTTTGTGAAGAATCACCAACAAGTGGGACACAATTGTGAAGTGGAACAAAATCTATTGGATTTTTGAAACTTTTTTAATTAATAAAAAAATGAAAAGTGGGACGTGCAAAATTATTCGGCCCCCTTGCGTTAATACTTTGTAGAGCCACCTTTTGCTGCGATTACAGCTGCAAGTCGCTTGGGGTATGTCTCTATCAGTTTTGCACATCTGAAATTCTTGCCCATTCTTCCTTGCAAAACAGCTCGAGCTCAGTGAGGTTGGATGGAGAGCGTTTGTGAACGGCAGTTTTCAGCTCTTTCCACAGATTCTCGATTGGATTCAGGTCTGGACTTTGACTTGGCCAATTCTAACACCTGGATACGTTTATTTGTGAACCATTCCTTTGTAGATTTTGCTGTATGTTTGGGATCATTGTCTTGTTGCAAGATAAATCTCCGTCCCAGTTTCAGGTCTTTTGCAGACTCCAACAGGTTTTCATCCAGAATGGTCCTGTATTTGGCTGCATCCATCTTCCCCTCAATTTTAACCATCTTCCCTGTCCCTGCTGAAGAAAAGCAGGCCCAAATCATGATGCTGCCACCACCATGCTTGACAGTGGGGATGGTGTGTTGAGGGTGATGAGATGTGTTGCTTTTACGCCAAACATATCGTTTTGCATTGTGGGCAAAAAGTTAGATTTTGGTTTCATCTGACCAGAGCACCTTCTTCCACATGTTTGGTGTGTCTCCCAGGTGGCTTGTGACAAACTTTAGACGAGACTTTTTATGGATATCTTTGAGAAATGGCTTTCTTCTTGCCACTCTTCCATAAAGGCCAGATTTGTGCAGTGTATGACTGATTGTTGTCCTATGGACAGACTCTCCCACCTCAGCTGTAGTTCTCTGCAGTTCATCCAGAGTGATCATGGGCCTCTTGGCTGCATCTCTGATCAGTCTTCTCCTTGTCTGAGCTGAAAGTTTAGAGGGACGGCCAGGTCTTGGTAGATTTGCAGTGGTCTGATACTCCTTCCATTTCAAAATGATCGCTTGCACAGTGCTCCTTGGGATGTTTAAAGCTTGGGAAATCTTTTTGTATCAAAATCCGGCTTTAAACTTCTCCACAACAGTATTACGGACCTGCCTGGTGTGTTCCTTGGTCTTCATGATGCTCTCTGCGCTTTCAACAGAACCCTGAGACTATCACAGAGCAGGTGCATTTATACAGAGACTTGATTACACACAGGTGGATTCTATTTATCACCATCAGTCATTTAGGACAACATTGGATCATTCAGAGACCCTCGCTGAACTTCTGGAGTGAGTTTGCTGCACTGAAAGTAAAGGTGCCGAATAATTTTGCACGCACCACTTTTCAGTTTTTTATTTGCTAAAAAAGTTTAAAATATCCAATAGATTTCGTTCCACTTCACAATTTTGTCCCACTTGTTAGTGATTCTTCACAAAAATTTTTTACTTTTATATCTTTATGTTTGAAGCCTGAAATGTGGCAAAAGGTTGAAAAGTTCAAGGGGGCCGAATACTTTCGCAAGGCACTGTATTGTGGCGCGAGACCGTTTAGTGCTTTATAGGTTAATAAAAGTATTTTAGAGATTTCTCTGGGAGCCAATGCAGTATTGATAATATTGGGGTGATATGGTTGTATCTTCTAGTTCTAGTTAGGACTCTAGCAGCTGCATGCTGGACTAACTGGAGCTTATTTATATTCCTACTGGAAAATCCAGACAGTAAGGCATTACAGTAATCTAATCTAGAGATGACAAATGCATGAACTAATATTTCTGCATCATGTAGTGACAATATATTTCTTATCTTAGAAATATTTCTGAGATGAAAGAAGGCTATCCTAGTAATATTATGTAATGTTAATATTATCTACATCAAATGATAGGCAGGAGTCAATAATCACTCCAAGGTCTTTAACTACTGTACATGTTGAAACAGAAAGTTCATCCAGAGTAACCACGTGATCAGAAAGATTATTTCTAGCTACACGTGATCCTAATAATAGTATTTCTGTTTTATCAGAATTAAGTAAAAGGAAGTTAGTTAACATGCAACGTCTAATGTCCTTTACACAATCTTCAACTTTACTAAGCTTCTGTCTGTCCTCTGGCTTCGCTGAAACATTCATAGGACTATCCATAGTCCAAATTCTGGTCAAAGAGCAAACTGACTACAATGGAGCTAGAAAGCTATATGTGTGAATGACATATATATATATATATATATATATATATATATATATATATATATATATATATATATATATATATTTTTTTTTTTTTTTTAAATGTGTCAATACATGAAATTAGATTACCCAATGTAGTTGACGTTTACATAAATAAGCAGAAATTTAATCACGCTTTCCTCTCCTATAGCTCAAATGAAAAGCCCTCTCTAGATGAGCGGATTTGTCAAATGAAACTGTACCATTCTTATCCACTGCTATGGTAAACTAAAGAGTACATTTTCAAATTACACTGCTAAATATGACTAGCATTAGCTAAAAAATAGTCCATCAACTGTATTAGCAGGTGTAGCCTAACCTATACACGAATCTGCTATTGGTCATATCACGATTGAGAATATGCCCAAATTCATTTCTTTAGTACAATTTATTTGTAAATGAAATGATACTCACTCTGAAATGTCCTTTGTATAGTATTTTGTTCAGTCTACAGGTCCTCTAACACAGTCTTAACTCTGAATTTGTCCAGGCATGTTAAACGGGTTGGGGAGGGGACTTGAAATTAGTGACTTGAAGTTTTCAAGTCAGTTTCATAAAGTTACGCCAACTTAAATTTTGTTTTAAATCAATTAATGCAGAAAACTCATTTTACATTACATGGAATATTAAGTTGATTTAATTATAAACATAATTATAACACAACTCCTCAAAATAATGTTTGCAACAAAAAACAATATTTTATAAAATCAATAAATTGAATTTTTTTTATCTTGCAACCATACGTTTAATTAAATTGTGGTGATAGGTCCCCTGAATTACTTAGTGCAGCGGTCCCCAACCCCAAAGAAAGAATAAATAACTTACATTATTTCCGTTTTATTTATGATCTGGATCTGAAAAATGACCGGATTCTCTCCGTTACATCCTTCTACGACTCACTCTTGACGCATGTCAAGACGCTTGTCTCGGTCACGTGATACGTTAAAACCTTACCATAGAGACCAGAGAGCGTTAGGGGGGAGAGAGGATGTTACGAGCACGCTGCTAATAAAGTTGCGATCTCACATTGGATTCACGTTTATTATTATATTTTTAAAAATACCCCAGTTTTTATGCCGGCCGTATCATTTTATTTTGTTGTATTTATCCGCCACACCTTAAAGGCCGGTCCGTGAAAATATTGGCTGATATTAAACCGGTCCGTGGCGCAAAAAAGGTTGGGGACCGCTGACTTAGTGTACAGCCTGCTCCATATGATATTTTTACCTTACAGATTCTACATTTCACCTTTATTTTGTCGATGTTATTAAAATATATGTCTCAAATGTATTAAAACAGGGAATGTTATCACACGTGATTGTCACACACACACACACACATAAGACAACACTCCATTCAGTTAGTGCAAGAAGTGCGCGTGGCCATAAAGTGTGGCGAAAAGATCATCCTATTATTCTGTATTAATTCACAAAAATAACTAAAACGGGAGATGACTCATAGAGCCGACTCATTCGCAATAAAGGCATAAAAAGAGAAACCCTTAATTATCACTTAATTTATGGGATATAAATGAAAGGTCCAAATGGACTCTCTCCTCCACATTGTGAGCGTCTGACTTATTCATTTCTCAACAAAGGCTTAGGAGCAGTTTACACAAGAATGACATTTTGGGGACTGAAAATGCTAACTTTTGAAAACAGTTTTCAAAGCGCAAATTTCTATTATTATTATTTTTATTAATGTTTATTATTATTTTAAATGAACGAACACAAAAAGGCTAAATATGGGATTGAAAACAGAAAAAAACATTTAGAATCTAAGTAACTGGAGAAACTTTTCCGCCTTCAGTTTCTTTTTCTGGATCACACCATCTGGGAATATTATATATATATATATATATATATATATATATATATATATATATATTCCCAGATGGTGTGATCCAGAAAAAGAGACTGAAGGAATTACATTACAGGTCTAGAAGTTCTAAGTGATTTACACAATGGGCAATCTGGCAGATGTCCAAAAAATTTACAATGCCAAGTTCTTGACAGCTGTTGTGGATAAAATCAACCTTTTTAGCCTAAGCCACAAACTTCAAAGACAGAAAGTTTAGTAGATGTCAAAAAGTAAATAAACTTTATTGAAAACCAACAAAGTGTGAATGTGACGGCAGAGAGTCCGAATTGTACATACACAAGCATGTCTTTATATACCTCCCTGATGGAGTAAAATTATCCCTAGGTGTGGCCTTCAACTTTTCTTTCTAGAACAGACCAATCTCCATTGCCTTAAATAATTATTCACATCCATAGGATACCTTATCAATTGTATGTTCTTTAAAAGTTTTAGCAGACCTGGGTTTTTTATTATGTCATATTTCACCCTATAGCCTCATCTTGGTACTTTTCCCTTGAACTCTTATCACTTCTTTTGTCAGTGATCTGCAAGCTTAGGGCGCTTTGTTTAGAAACCCAGTTCTGGAATGTGTCTAGTTTATTGCGTCAAAGTGAAGCTGAGTTTAAACAAAAACAAGTTCTTAGTTTATTACCATAGAGTGAATTTGCTTTAGACAAACACAGCACCTAATTTACCCATTTAGAATACCGCCTGTTGGAAGTGTTTTATAGTTTTAGATTATGCTAGCTGTGCAGAGAGGTACAGACTGACACAGAATCCCTCCAACTCAATCCACACTTAGAACACAACCCAATCAAACATTGTTCTATGAATTTAGATTATGCTTTCCAACCCATACAGATTATTCGATTATGCTTTAAGTAGTAATTCTAAATGTAGATTACATATTGAGTACATTGAGTTCATTAAAATATCCAAATGTTAGTTATATGTATTGATTACACTTCATAGATATTTTCTATATATTTTCTATACTGCTCCACAATTTTTTAAAACACTCACAGCAGTTATTGATACCAAAGTAATTATTATAATACAAACAGTCCCACCGGACTCACGTCCCACTGTCACTGTCCAAAATTCAAACATTCAATGAAAAAGCTCTGTTTTACCCAGCTCAATTTGACGATCACACACACAGCATCTTTTTCCCCTCTTTCTTTCACACAGATGCAGGCCTGACTGCGCAGATAAGAACACGACACACACTGAGGCCTTCACTCACACTTGTCCTCAAAACTAATTTTCAGAGCTTATCAAACACACCTATTCTCCTTATTTATGAATTAATTCACAAACACACCTTATTCTAATTATCATTCAGTCACATAATAACAGAGTGATATCTTCCAAACGTAAGGCTCCCAGAGCGCTGCCCCTCACCCAAGTGGAATCTCGCTTGGCATGGACACCCCACTTATTTCCAACACTCACTTACTGTGGCAGGTCTAACAACTGTACACTGCAGCAGCTTTCGAACCCCACAACACCGCGATCCTTACAACAGGAGAACGTCATTTACCACTCAAAAATGAAGAAATCAGACACGCTGACTTGGAGCGAGATTTGGAGCGTTTTCCTGCTCAGATGAATGTGGAGTTTATGATACCACGGGTTAGTGGCAATTGATACAGATCACGCCCACAGAGCGCCGTGGATGGATCAGAGTCACGTGGCCAGCCAGCCAGAAACTCACTCAAGAAAAGGAGACAATATAGCCCCCAAACTAGGATCAATCACTCAAAGATAATATGTAAAAAATAATATATAAAAAATAAGACAAGAGTCGACTCCACAAAAAAAAAACTTAAACCAACATTGAGCACATAAAATTCTCAAACAGCAATCAGCACATTAAAACAGCATTCAGCACAAATAACAGACATACAGGACTTACACCCCAAATTACCTCACATTTCAACACACCTCTTGCATGACCCTGCTTTGCAATGTGTTCACTCTCTCTTGAACGTCTTAACACTTAGTCCTCCCTAGGATGTCACATCAGCTCAGCACTTCTCTCTTTCCATCCATCCATCCATCCATCCATATATATATATATATATATATATATATATATATATATATATATATATATATATATATATATATATATATATATATATATAGAGAGAGAGAGAGAGAGAGAGAGAGAGAGAGAGAGAGAGAGAGAGAGAGAGAGAGAGAGAGAGAGGCTGACTCATAGGAACACCACACAAGTAATTGTCCAAAAAAATAATAAAAGCAGAAGACTGCTTACCTTAAAATGAGTGGCCAAGCTTGCGTGGCTTCTAAAGGGTCAGCCTCACCAGTTCGAGTCTCCCGCTATGCTCCTAGACAGATCATGCTCGGGGATCACCAATTATGTCATGGATAAATCAACATTTCCACTAAGTCAAAAAACTTCAGAGACAGAGGGTTAGTGGATGTCAAAAAGTAAATAAACTTTATTGAAATAATAAAGTGTGAGAGTCTGCAGAAAGTCCACATTATGCAAACACACACAGTCCTTTTTATACCTTTCTCCACAGCATAGTCGTTGTAGGCAGGGTTTTGCCTTTCCTCATTAAAACAGACCAATAGTCTTTGCCACAATTAAATATTCATGTCTGTGTTATCTTAAATTTGTGGAGAATGCACAGTTAGTTATTTTTCTTGAAAAGGTTTCATGAGGACATGGTTTAAAAAAAAAAAGATTTCACTCAGTCAGAGTCTTTGTTTATTGTTTGTTTGTTTCTCCCTGACCTTGACCAGCACTCGCCTTTTTTTTTATTTTTTATTTAAGTCTTATCTTGGCTCGTTAGTTGGTATCTGGCCTCAAAGTTATCTGTTTCTGTGGAAGAAGATACAGGCTGGTACAGAAAGAGCCATTATTGTTCAGTAAGACACAGAGTTCATACAACTCAATCCACACTCAGAATATGACTTGATCAAACATTGTTTTATGGTTATGATTATGCTTCTAACTATTACTAACTATTATTATTATTAATACATATACTGCTTTTTAACCAATATTGATTATTCGATTATACTTAAGTAATAATTATAAATGTTGGTTATACATATTGAATTCACTTTATTAACTTATCCAAATGTTAGTAACATTAGCTAGACATTAGCTCAATGGCATGAAAATCTGTTTCGCCTGCTCTGTTTTCCAGCCAACTCATAGCATTACAGTTAAATATTTAATTCTGCCCCACTACTATTACTAGTGCCACTATTACACGACTCTTAATGTGTAATCTCGCAAAAGTCTCTAGAGGTATGGCAGCATGCTTCACTGCAGCGTAGTAGTATTTGTAAACAGTTCAAAATTTGCTTTGAAAACGTAACTACACTTCTGCAGCTCACCAGTGATATGGATGAGGGTGGGGTTTTAGAGGTAGACAATGACCACAATCATCGTGAAAACCATGGAAATGTATATTACTTAAACTGTAGCTCACCGTTGCCGAGTGAAGCCAGTTGTATTCCATCCGCTGTCGATGTGTGTGATTGTGCTGAAAATGACACACACACCGCTTCAAACAGCGAAGCTGATTGTGGTGCATTTATTACGAGGAGCCTGACATCGAATCCCTCTGAATTTAGTAAGTTCGTTTCATTTGACCTACCTGTCGTCCTATACGCTGTTGCCAATGTACAGTTGACGATTGTATTAGTGATGTGTGTCTAATTGCAGCATTTCATTACATTCAAGATAAATCGGGGCATCACAGGCCTGTTTCACGAAGCGAGTCGAACAAACTCCGAGTTATAGAGTAAATTTGAGTTGACAAACCTAACCCGGGTGAATTAAGTTTAACAGGTTTCATGACGCTGTTTATCAACTTTCTGAGTAAACCTAGGTTTTAACCCTGAATCAAGGTTTACTCACAGTGCGCGTGCACATAAAAGCCAGACGTTTGCAGCAAACAGCTAATATCGTTCAACAAGGAAAAAAGTTGGTGTGCATACGTCTGGTTGAAGAGCAATACATTATTTTGTGGAAATATGAAGGGTGTAAATCTACAATAACCGCAAAAACCAATACCGTTCCTGCTGCAAAAGCTCGGGAACATTACTGATTGTGTAAATGTGTAAGTTTGCTTTTATAGGCTCACAGTGAGAATAAACTAATTGAAAACTTACAGCCCCAGTATATTTCATATGATTGCATTTAATATAATGCATATATGAAATATGTAAATGTTTAAATGAAATATTAATAAAACCTATCAATCTGTGAAAATATATTGGGAAAGGAATGCCGCATGCAAATGTGTACCACTCGCAAAGAACCAAAACAACACGTACAATTTGCGGTTCAGTAAAAGCGGCTTCTGCGTGTCTGATTTCTGATTTGCAGCTCAAGAATCCGGCAGAGATAAACTAGACCATCTGCCGAAAATCCATATCTTTCGTACAGATGGTCATCAGGAAAATTCAGGGGATTGTGTTTATCCCCAATAAGTTATTTTCCTTCGAAGTGTTATTATTATTATTTGTGCTCTGAAGATTCTACAGGATTTTCCACAAACAGTGAAGACATCGCTACAAAGACTAAAGGGTTTTATATTACTTTGCTCGCAGCTGATTGGTCCAATTTGGGTTAGACTTTTCTTACCCAGAATAAAACTTGCTCCGAAGAAGGTTAGCAGTGAAGTGTAAGTTGCCATGGCGATGAAACCCGATTAAAAACCAATCCATCTTGTTGAGACTGAAGAACCAGAGTTTTATCAAACTAGATGCAAACTTGCCTGGATTACCATCACAACTGGCTTCATGAAACAGGGGGCGGGTAAATTTGGGCAGTTAAACTTGTCATCTTTAATATTCTTGCCTCAAAAGCCAAATTCAAAACTTACATTTACATTTATTCACTTAGCAGACGCTTTTATCCAAAGCGACTTACAAATAAGCAAAGTGATATATCAAGCAGGGAACAATACAGGTAGTGCTACTATACAAGATCCATTAATTGAATACCAGAGGAAGCAAATGCACAGAGTAGAGGTGTAAGTGCGTTGTGTGTGGGGTTTTTTTTTTCTCCTAGGAGTTGATTAGGTGTTCATGGAAGAGGTGGGTCTTTAGCTGTTTTTTGAAAATAGTGAGAGATTCTGCAGTCCGGATTGAGATCGGAAGAGCATTCCACCACTGGGGAACGGTAAGCGTGAAGGTTCTGGAAAGGGACTTTACGCCACACTGAGTGGGAACTAAACGTCGGTCGCTAGTCGATCGCAGATTGCGAGAGGGAATGTATGCCTTCAGGAGAGAGTTGAGGTAGGAGGGTGCTGTTCCTGACAAGGTCTTGTAGGTGAGCATCAAGGCCTTGAACTTGATGCGGGCAGCTACAGGAAGCCAGTGGAGGGAGATGAAGAGGGGTGTGACATGGGTTGTCTTGGGCTGGTTGAAGACAATGCGTGCTGCAGCATTCTGAATCATCTGAAGGGGTTTGACGGAGCTGGCTGGGAGGCCTGAAAGCAGTGAGATGCAGTAGTCCAGTTTAGAGATGACCAGAGCCTGGACTAGTATCTGTGTAGACTGTTTGGTGAGGTATGGTCGGATTTTATTGATGTTATACAGGATGAACCTACAGGACCTTGCAATTGCTGAGATGTGGTCTGTAAAGGTCAAGCCCTCATCAAGAATCACCCCAAGGTTCCTGGCCCTCCTGGTTGGCATGAGTGTAAGTGAACTGAGCTGTACAGTGAATGCCGTTCGACGTCACTCCAAATTTCACGTATCATTATACAGTTGGTCTTCGTTATGATACCGTATACAGTTTTGGGTGTTTTTGTTACATTTTTTACAAACAATTTAAGTGCAGTTAATTATTTGTCATGCTGTATGTGCTAATAGACGACTGCTTGAAGCCGTGGGCTGTGTCTCAAATCGCATGCTTACCTACTGTATAGTTGCCGAGATACATGTATTTTTCCCCACTACAGGACTATAGTAGGCAAGTATGCAGTTTGGGACACAGCCGAACTCTCTTGTTCGCCGTAAAACATAAAACTGCCGTGTGTGATTGTGTCCTGTCGCAAAATGTGGTGAAAACGCTCACATGACGTTTATAATGTGATTAAGGTGTTTACATGTCTGTAATGCACGTCCATAATACGATTAAAACAGGAGTACTCCACCTGTCTTAATTCGATTAGAGCTTACTTAGATTATGACCTTAATTAGATTAAGGTTGGTGTTTACATGATATTTTCTTAATCAAAGTATGGTCTTAATTAGATTATGAGTGGATTGTTGTTGTCCATGCAAATGTACTGACTGTTTGCAGTACTAACAGACAGATAAAATAACTATCTAACACGAGACTAGCCACTTTGGTGTCACTAGTCAAGGGCACAACTAAGCATCATTGTATGGGTTTAGATGCTAAACCTGCAAAGAGTGTTATCTGGCCTTATGCTCTGCTCATATTATGTTCAAGTATTCATACATATTCATAAACTCATAGACATTTACACACCTTCCTGCTCAGCATCAGAGGATGTTAGTGTTTCAGTTTAATTTACTGGTTTAAAAATAAAAAACATTCCGTATATATACTAGTGCTGCACAATCAATCGAATATTGATTACGGTTTTGACTGTCCATGATTACATGAACATGATTGACTGCGATATTTAAATTTAAAGTTTGTCCTTGAAGAAAATCCACTGCATATCAAATCCTTCCTTCCTAAAACTTACAGCCAGTCACCATAGAGTGGTGCAGGGATGACCTCTTTTGTATGCCAAAACCTGGAAACAAGCTAGCATTTTAATGCTTCCGGTTCCATCCCAAAGTCAATGGTTTTTTTAATGGTATTACGGTACTTGTTTTTCTGCAGTAGCATTGGTACTGTTGGTAATGATAGTACAGAGGTTGCAGTTTTCCCAGAATTGAAGGGGGCAGCAAATACGCGTAAGCGTTTTAGTTGGTCCACAAGTGGTAAAGAATAAGAAGCACACTGGGGGGCAACTACAGAAATGACGACAAGTTGAGTTCCCGTTGAGCATTCGGGAGCTCCCGAATATTTTCTCTTTTAAATCTTTTCTGTCTTTTCAGAGGCATTTAGTGCCTTCGTGTTCAATTACTTGGTTTACAATTATAACCAGAAAGGAGTTATGGTGTCTGAAAGACAATGGAAACTTAAATCTACACCGAGCACGGCGAGTCATGGCGACAAGCTACCTCTGGACTCTGGACTGAATCTCTGCACAACTTTAATCACGGAGCTAACATCTATCATCGCAGAGCAGGTGGCAGCAGCTATTAGCTCGGCTCTAGCCCCTGTTCTTGCGACTCTTGAAAGTTTAAAATCGGGTATTGAGTCACAAGGACAGCGTATTGACGTGCTTGAGCAGCACCTGAATGATTACAGTGACCGAATTGTAATGCTAGAAGAGACTGTGCTACAGCTAGCTTCAGCTAACAAAACACCTCACCGATAAAATGGAGGACCTGGAGTCCCATTCATGGTGCTGCAATCTCTGGGTCATTGGTATTCCGGAGCAAGAAGAAGGGAGCAATCCGGTCACGTTTATGTCCAAGTTTTTCCAGGATGTCCTCGGATTGGATATCTTTCCGACTGCTCCATTGCTGGATAGAGCTCACCGTATCGGTCCCATTCCCTCGGAGGAGCAGCGAGAGAAACGGAGGTCCAGAGTTATGATTGTGAGGTTCCACTATCTTCATGACAGGAAAAAGTTATTCGACGCGGGAATTGGGATCAACTTTTCCATCAGGGCTGCAAGGTTTTCCTCTTTCCTGACTTCAGCTCCAGCGTCGCTAAGAGGGCGGCCTTCTCTGTATCGAAAGACAGCCTGCGTGAGAGAAATGTGCGGTCGTCTCTCTGTTATCCTGCTCGCCTTCGGGTGGACCTTGGTGACGAGAGGCTGCAATTTGACTGTCCCCAAAAATGAACGGTTTAATGAACGGTGTCCTCCATTTAATCTGTCTACATGACTGTTAACTGATTTATTAATACTTGTCATGTGACTGTAGGACTGTGCACGTAGGCAACTATATCAGTTTCCGTGTAAATCTGTAGGTTGCCTGTGATATATGGTATTTGTGGCACCCTTTATGCTCGGGAGTGACTTCACACAGTCAGAATATGGTACGGGTTACAAGTTCCAGATGTTCAAGTGTTTCTGGGCTCTGCCTCCATTGTTTGGGAATGGAGAGAAGTTAACTGATCAGAGTAGGGTGGGGGAGGGAAGCAGGGAGGGGTGGTTTGCTGTGTGTGTGGGGGGGTGGGGGAGGGGGATTGTGTTCTTGTATAGGGGGTGTGGGGGGATCCCTTTTTCTTTGTATTTATTTATTTATTTATTCATTTTTTTTTCTTTTTCCCCTATTGATATCAACCTCTCCACTCTGTATTAATCTAAATTAATGGAAAATACCTAAAGCTCGTTCAGATTCCTAAGTTGGAATGTGAAAGGTCTGAACGGTCCCGTTAAGAGGTCCAAGATTTTGACACATTTAAAACTACAAAAACCTGATATTGCATTTCTTCAGGAAACTCATCTCCGTCTCAGGGATCAATGCAGACTCCAAGCTCGCTGGACATCGCATATGTACCACTCCAATTTTGATTCCCGGTCCAGGGGAGTTTCTATCCTGATCAGTAAGGCTGTGCCCTTTTCTTTTGATAATGTTATTTCTGATGTAAATGGTAGATATGTGATTGTGGAAGGGAAAATTTCACAGACGCCAGTAATTTTGGTGAATGTATATGCCCCAAACTTTGATAATGCTACTTTTGCTCAGAATTTGTTGTCAAAACTTCCTGCTTTGAACACACATCTCTTGATATTTGGGGGAGTTTTGAACTGTGTTATTGACCCAACTTTGGACAAATCTAGAGCTGTTGCAAAGGCTCCCTCTGCGATGGCAAAGGTATTCTCTGAGTTTATGGTTCAGAATGGTTACATTGATCCGTGGAGGTATTTAAACCCTACAGGGAGGAATTATAATTTTTTTTTTCGCATATACATAAATCTTTCATATGCATTGATTACTTTTTTATTAATTATTCTCTAATTTCTCGGGTTGTAAATTCTGAATATCTACCAATCGTTATTTTAGACCACGCTCCTCTAAGTCTTGACATTCTTCTACCTTCACATCGCGCCTTTCGCCCACCACGGTGGCTTAATTCTCTATTTTTATCCGATTCAGCATTCTGCAAGTATATCTCTACTTCAATAGATGATTTTCTTCTTACTAATCTAACTGATTCTCTATCTCACTCTTTAATTTGGGGAAACTCTAAAGGCCTTCTTAAGGGGACAGATAATCTCTTATTCTGCTTATGCTGATAAGCAACGCAAGAATAAGAAAAAAGAGTTATCTGATAATATTCAGGCCATTGACGACCAATGTGCTCTCAACCCGACCCCTGAGCTGCATAAACAAACACTTAATTTACGCATAGGCTGTTGTTCCATACGCGTGGCAATTATTATGAATATTGGGATAAGTTCGGGCGGTTGTTGGCTCACCGTAGCCGAGCGGCTTCACGTTCTATTTCTCAGATTATGCAGTCAGGTGGTGTAATAACCTCGGTTCCTACAGACATTAATTCGACTTTAAAATTTTTTACTCCTCCTTATACATAGCTGGCGCTCCTGACAATTCAGGTAACATGGATCATTTTTTTTTTAGAAAATTGATTTTCACAGAGTTGACCCTCTATTGGCATCTGAACATGACAGTCTGTTTTGAAGATCATTCGCTCAATCAATTCATTATCAATCCAGGAAATCACCTGGCCCGGACGGGTTTCCTTCCGAATTTTATAAGAAATTCCATGTTGCGTTGGGCCCATTACTCCTGGCTGTATTCAAGGAGTCTTTAGAACTAGGGACGTAGTCACAAACACTAAGACAAGCAACTATAACTCTATTGCTCAAAGATAGGAAGGACCCAACATTGTGTAATTTGTACAGAATTATTAGCCTTCTCAATGTTGATGTTAAGATTTTAGCCAAACGTTTGGCCTCTCGTCTGGAGGGGATTCTCCCTAGCATTATTTCATAAAATGACGGCATTCCTTTTCTAATATTCGTACTCTATTTAATATTTTGTATTCAAAACAGAACAGCGACTCCTCTGAAGTGGTCATCTCTTTGGATGCAGAAAAGGTATTTGATAGGATCGAATGGTAGTATCTTTTCATAGTGCTAAGGAGGTTCGGCTTTGGGGAGGGATTGGTATCATGGATCCGTTTGTTATATGTGGAACCGCAGGCTTCCATATATCAACGTTGCTAAATCTGATTATTTTACTTTGTCATGGGGTACGCGCCAGGGATGTCCTCTGTCTCTGATTGAGCCTCTCTTGATGATGCTTAGAACTCTTCCTGTCTTTCAGGGTATAATTCGCAATGGAATTGAACATAGACTAGCGCTGTATGCTGACGACTTACTACTTTATGTGACAGATCCAGTTGCATCTATTCCGGAGATAATATGCGTATTACATGACTTTTCAGGGTACCAAAGAGTGAATGTTTACCCATAAACCAATCTGGCCAAAAGATAAAACAGACTGAAATACCTTTTCGTTTGGAATATTCAAAATTCAAATATCTCGGAGTTAATGTCACCTGTTCCCATTCTGCATTAATGGTGGCGAATTTTACACCCTTAATCTCATACATGAAGTCAGCCTTTCAAAGATGGGCAGCTCTGCCATTATCCCCTCTTGGCAGAATAAACACAGTAAAAATGAACATTCTTCCAAAATTCCTCTACCTGCTTCAGTCCATCCCTTTGTTTTTACCCAAATCTTTCTTTAAGAATATAGACAATTTAATCTTGTCTTTCATATGAGCAGGAAAAACTCCCAGAGTTTCCAAATTTTCACTTCAGCGGAGTTGACTGAGTGGTGGCCTCTCATTGCCCAATTTCATGTATTACTATTGGGCGGCTAATATTCAGAAACTGGTGCTGTGGGTGCAGACCCCCTCTCTTCCATAGTGCCACTTAGAAGCACAGTCTTGCACTCTGTCCCAATCTACAGATTTTTTTGGTACTCTTTTTTTCGGGACTATGTCCAACATTCTTAAAATCAAATTGGATGTTTGTCCTTTAATTGCCATCTTTGGTGTCAGCCTCTGAACCATAAACAAGCTAGTGTTGTGGCCTTTGCATCGTTGCTTGCTCGACGCAGAATATTGTTGTCTTGGACCTCTCCGCAACCCCCCTCTATATCAGTCTGGCTTAGAGATTTAATGTTCTTTTTGAAGCTGGAAAAAAATCAAATACAACATCAGGTAGGGGTGACTCCTTTTTGGGAAAATGGCAACAATTTATTACCTATTTCAATGATGCATGCACCCTGGAGGTAGATTGAGGAGAGGTAGACAGTGAACACTAACCATCTTAAATGGTAAATGTGCACTTATATAGCGCTTTTATCCAAAGCGCTTTACACTGTGTCTCATTCACACGCACACACTCATGGTAGCAGAGCTGCCATGCAAGGCAGCTAGCTTGCCATCGGGAGCAACTTCAGTGTCTTGCCCAAGGACACTTCGGCATGTGGAGTCACCGGGGCCAGGAATCGAACCGCCAACCCTACGATTAGTGGATAACCCGCTCTACCAACTGCGCCACTCTACCAACTCTGAATGCACATCTAGAAAGTAAACAAATGCAATGTAACTAAAAAAGTGCACTGCGAGCTCCAGCACTCATGCGAGGGGAAATGACACGAACAAGTTGCTAAATGGGACTACAGACGTTGTCGGGGACATTAAAACGTCATCATGCCGAACAGGAAAAGGAACAGTCTTTGCAGATAAACTGGTCAAAGTATGCTGTGCTCAATTTCCCCCCAAAAAATCCATATTGTGTAAAATATTTTAAATCAAGTTTGGAAAAGTTGTCGGAAGCTTGGTGATAGTGAAGTTGAAGTCGAGTGACCGTGGTGTCGTTTGTTTATAGCATACAGTTAGCTGTTTATTTCTGGCGACTGTATTTAGGCTTCAAACTTAATAAAAGTTGTGTTAATTTGTGAAAATTATTTTAATGGATAAAACGTGTTGGTGTCTTTTTTTTGGTCACAGAGCTTATTTTTTGTCGAGGGATCCAGTGTGATGATAACGTGGGGGTTCCGGTACAAAATAACTTCGTCCCTGCACCACTCTATTGGGTGATTTGGCTGCGTCACTCCTCCTGTAAACACTGTTATTGCCTTTTCTTCATTCACCTGAATTGTTTTCACTTGGTTGCATATTGTTATAGTTTATTGCATATTTTCATGTGGTTAATAGTATTTTTATTTTTACTTAACCTATAATTTCTGTAAAGCTGCTTGGAGACAATATCTGTTGTAAAAAGCACTATACAAATAAAATTGAATTGAACAATGTTTATCTATCATTGTTCCGTTATTACACCAGTTCTCATGCGCATACATACAGAGCCCTCCCCCTCTGCGCTTACCGGAGTCTCAGTCCTGTCCCAGCGGAGCAGCGCTCGGCCTGCTAGCTGCATGCTAGCATCGGGTATTCTCGGATGAAGCCAGGCCTCAGTGATGATCAAAACACAGCAATCACGAACGTAGCAATTTCCAGCTAGTTGTAATTCCAGGTCGTCGATTTTATGCACTAGAGATCTGGCATTGGAGAGATACAGGCTCGGTAAAGGTGGCTTGTGTGGTTGTTTTCTTAGCCTTAACATAACGCCGGACCTGCATCCTCGCTTCTGCTTCCTCTCCCTCCTTTGTCTGCGCCGCCTCCTGGGTCCGACAACAATCCACGGAGAGCCCGGCAATCTCGCTATGTCGTCTGGGATGTTGTGCGTGTGGATGAAAAGAGTCTCGAGATAGGTATCTGGTGCTGGTTCCCAATATCCATGAGGTTCTGGCTTCTGTAGTGAATGTTTGCAAAACCGATAATACGCAGACAAGTAATAAGAAAATAATACAAAAACAGCAAGAAAAAGCACTGAAAAAGATTGTAAGAATGTAGCACAACATTTACATTTATTCACTTAGCAGACGCTTTTATCCAAAGCGACTTACAAATGAGAAAAATACTAGCAAAGTGAAATATCAAGCAGAGAACAATACAAGTAGTGCTACCATACAAAATCCGTTAATTGAGTTCCAGAAGAGGTGGAAACATGGAGGTGAAAACAGCGGTCTATTTTATTTAAATGTGAGTGAAAACGCAATAAAAATGTGCTGTCCCTAAAATCAATTAATAATCGTGATCTCAATATTGACAAAATAATCATGATTATCATTTTGGCCAAAATTGTGTAGCCCTGATATATACACTTTTCTTCACACTGACTGACTGACTGACTTTGTGAGCTAACGTTTGGTAGAATTGAGAGCTGTCAGACACTAGTATTTCCACGTATTTTCCTGTAAACCCTGTCTGACTGGTCTCTACTCCGTTCATTGAAGATACAACATTACAGGCTGTCTTCTTTTACTGACGTTAACTTACGTAGGGACAAACAGCTTCAAGTGGAGAATTATTCAGGGCTAAAGAAAAAATCAAGTTGCTAATGAACTTACAAAATCCATGGTTCAAGTAAATATCTCTAAAATGGTGTGTAATAGTTCGTGTAGTGATGGATGTTTTTGTCAGGGAAAGGCTACAAGTTGTAACTGAATATAAGTACCTTGTAGATTTAATTGATTCCAGAATTCTTTTCAAGGCTCAAGTTAAAAAGGTCTGTAACCGGGTTAAAATTAGTCTCTTAAATTTTAGATTTATTTGAGATTGTATGTCCACTGAGGCTGCTGTGACGTAATAACATTCTATGGTCATTTCCATATTACTTATTCTTTAACAACTTGTTCACAAGCTAGTACAACTGTAAAACCATTTGAGTTTCTGTATAAATAATCACTAAAAACTATTGATAAGAAATTGGTTTATTTTTCATTATTTAAAAAATACAATCTGCTTAGTTGGGAAAACATGATCAAATATGTAGATGTTTGTCTGATATTTAAGACTACATAGCTTGACCTCCCTGTTAAAACAGTATGTCAACATAAGAACAACTGTACAAGGGGTGCAGCAAGAGGGGCTGTGTTAAACCCCTCAGAAAGTGTAAGTTTAGTCAGTCTGTATTTTCCGTTATAGCAGTATGGGAATGGAAATCCATCCCATCAACTATTAGAGGACTTGATACATAGTTATTTTAAGTTTCATCTTAAAATATAGTATTAATAATGGAATTAATACTCAGCACTGTCAACATTAGCCTGTAATAATTGTTCTTGGTTAATTGTCTGACATTTTATGTAGCACAATATGAGTTTAGAAAAAACTTCCTACTAATATAATGTATTTAATATGATTTATTGTCCTTGGAATCAATTGTGCTTGTATTTTTAACTAGTATTTAGATAATGTAGTTAATGTATTTAGTTTTTTTTTTTGTTTTGTTTTTGTTATTGTATTAATATAAGATGCTTTGTTTTTTTAGGGTGAATTTTTAACATTCTTTCAAGGGTCAACAGATGAAAAATATCAATTTAGCTGATTCTGGCACATTTATAGTCATGTTAATTAATGTGCACTGCCTCTGTACATAAATAAAGCAAAACAGTTGAAATCTTTTCATAGACAAACATTTGCCAGAACATAGTATAATTAAAAAATAAATTGTAACTATAAAAATTGATTAATTTTTCAACTTCTGATCAACTTCTCCACTTGAAAAAACAGGTTCACCTCCACCATCTTCTAATTTAAGAAATAAAAAAGGCAACGCAAGTTACATGGAAATTAGATTAAACCTAGGTAAATCGCTAATAATCTAACTTGTGTGTTGTTTTAGCTAACTAGCTTCCTAATGTTAGCCAAAGAGAAGATGGGTTAGAGTAACACTAATGTTCTTTGAGACGTTAGTTAAAGTGTTGAATAGGTACTTACCATTGAAGCTTAAGTGGACGAGGATGATAAAAACACCTATACAGCTGCTAATACAAGATATGGTAGAAAGAAACGGATACATGAGTTGAATTTCAAACAACCCAACGCAGTTGGAGTGCTCTGGCGTAGATTGACAGGATATGCGCACTTCAGGGAACGATCAGATTTCAGCTGGGGCCGGTTGGGGAACAGGGGCGTGCAGAGAGTTCCTCAGGGGCAGAAGCTCCGATTAAAAAAGGGTTATATCACCAAAGAGCTAATTTGACTACTTTACTAACTTTCATTTAACTGCATATTCTTATCAGTCATTGTAAATAGACTGTGTGTTCTCACAACAATGAGTATGAGAATGACACTACTAACATATCCTAATGCCATTTTATTTTTACATTCATAGAAATAATTTAAACAAAATGGAAACTTTTATTGGAGAGATGAATCCACAGAATCTTTCAAAGAAAATTTAAACATTATAAAATAAAAAAATTTAAAAAACTACAGTATTACCATCCACAAATTCAATTCAATTTTATTTGTATAGTGGTTTTAACAATGAACATTGTCTCAAAGCAGCTTTATAGAAACATGTAAATACAGTATACAGATTTTAACTGTGTGAATTCGGTGGCAGTGGTGGCAAGGAAAAACTCCCTAAAATGAAATGAGGAAAAAACCTTCCGAGGAACTCATCCTCATCTGGGTAATGGATTGTGTGAAAGTACAAGAAAGTTCATTATGGTTTTAACATGAAGTCTATTTGTTGAACCAGGTCACTGTTCACCAAAGGAGACCTGAGTGTAAAACTGCATGTGTTTTGCACTAAGTTCCAAGACCACAGCAACCACAGTCGCAGCAACCACAGTGAGAATGTCCATTTGGAATTGAGGCCCAAAACCATTTCCATGGTACTTCAAGCAGTACTATCCTAAGCAATCTCCAGGCTGTAGCATCCAGTTGATGAGAGCTCCATCCAGAGGTAGGGCATTAGGATTGATCAGGCATGTCCGGTGAGTAGAAAGGGTCAGGATCACTGGCATCTCCATAAAATCATGTATGCCTTGACAGAAGGGGAGAGGGAGGTAAATAGAGGGTGAGATTATTAGGTATGCTTATTATGCTGAGATGGATAAGACTGTACTTTGCATAAAAGAAAGTCTATTCAGCGTCGTATCCACAGGTTGTCTTTGGGATATAGACGTATGAGTGCTGCCAGCAGTGCTGCAGAGGTTGAAGGGCTGAGGGGTCAGCCTGTCAGTGCTCACACCATACGCCGCACACTGCATCAAATTGCTCTGCATGGCTGTCGTCTGAGAAGGAACTCTTCTAAAGATGATGCACAAGAAAGCCCGCAAACAGTTTGCTGAAGACAAGCAGACTAAAGACATGTATTACAGGAACCATGTCCTGTGGTCTGATGAGACCAAGATAAACTTATTTGTTCAGATGGTGTCAAGCGTGTGTGGCGGCAACCAGGTGTGGAGTACAAAGACAAGTGTGTCTTGCCTACAGTCAATCATAGTGGTGGGAGTGTCATGGTCTGGGGCTGCATGATTGCTGCTGGCACTGAGGAGCTACTGTTCATTGAGGGAACCATGAATGCCATCATGTACTCTGACATGCTGAAGCAGAGCATGATCCCCTCCCTTCGGAGACTGGGCCGCAGGGCAGTATTCCAGCATGATAACGACCCCAAACAAACCTCCAAGACAGATTGCTAAAGAAGCTGAAGCTGAGGGTAAAGGTGATGGACTAAACCCTATTGAGCATCTGTGGGGCATCAAATGGAAAGTGGAGGAGCACAAGGTCTCTAACATCCACCAGCTCCATGATGTCATCATGGAGGAGTGGAAGAGGACTCCAGTGGCAGTCTGTGAAGCTCTGGTGAACTCCATGCCCAAGAGGGTTAAGGCAGTGCTGGAAAATAATGGTGGCCACACAAAATATTGACACTTTGGGCCCAATTTGGACATTTTCACTTGGGGTTGTACTCACTTTTGTTTGTTTTGTTTAGACATTTATGGCTGTGTGTTGAGTTATTTTGAGGGGACAGCAAATATACACTGTTACACTGTACACTTTCTACTTTTTTACATTGTTGAAAAGTATAATTTCTTCAGTGTTGTCACATTTAAGAGATGTAATCAAATATTTACAAAAATACGAGGGGTATACTCACTTTTGTGAGATAGTGTGTTTGTGTGTGTAAAAAAAATAAATATATATATATATGTTTCTATTAGATAGAAGTATTTATCCATTATTTTGTATGAATGCAAAAAAGCACTGAATTATGCTAAATGAATAATATATATTCTGATGTGTCTGTGTGTATTGGGTTCTTTTCAGTCTTCTATAATTGGACAAGCAGTTGTGTAAAGTTTTAGTCTGAAATTTGTATTTGTAACACTCAGTTACAAATCCCCCCCGCCGTACGTGTTCTGTATGCTGGCCACACAATCTTCTTTTATTTCCGGAGTGTGGCTGCAGCCTACACCCCTCCAAAGCTACATGTAAACCTATCCTCAATTGCTTAGCGGGTATAGCATAGGATGATAGCATATTGCACTGGACTCACAAGCCTAGAGATTACTTTAGATAGCAAGTGATAAAAGCTACTACTTAAGCTAATTAATAAATCATTATGGGATATGTACAGGTAACAGGAATAAATTATTTATGGGAAACCAAAAGGTGTACCAGTAGTTACAGTGGCAAGAGTCGCATATTTTTACAATCTGATAATTTGTTTTAAAAATTTACATTGGGTTGACTAATCCTGTGAAATCTGTGGATTGTTTAGTGATGAATGCAATGACAGCAGAGGACTACAAAGAAACTTACTGGCCAATGCTGGAAAAAGCAGTGGAACAGCTGCTGACTCAAAGCCCAGTGAAATATACATCTATCTCCTATGAGCAGATTTACAGGTTGGTGATTTTTCGGTTTATTTACGTTGCAGATGCACTTTAGTCAAAACCCTCCATTTCCATAATTAAAATTTGGATGCTAAATCTCTAGGACCACAGGCCTCATTTGTAAAACTTTGCATTGATACCAGAGTCAAAGTTTGTGTGCACACAACAAACATGGAACACACACACAGAAAAAGATTTATAAAACCTTGAGTACTCCTGCATGCTGTTTACTCTTTATAAACCATCTTTAAAAAATGCACAGGTGAATGAGCCTCTTCTTTTGCACTGTTACTATCCACAAATATCCATAAATGCTCTTTGCAAATTACCTCATATACTGTATATGTATGTCTGGTGTCCCATTCATTGTTGAGTACAATACTGGTGAAATTGGGAAAAAATAGAAATTTTGGGGAATATGAGGTAAAGTGTTCCCTGTGTGAGTGATGTTTTACATTTAGCTGTAATTGTCTACGTATACACGGGGTGTCATTGCTGTCTCAAAAATGTTGTATATGGCTCTTGTCGTGGAAATTAGGCAACACTCGCAGACTCTGAAGGTAAAAAAAGGTTTAGTACAGAAAGATGGTTAATACAGCATAGAATAAAGCAGGAAATAACAATGAAGGGCTTTCTAGCCCTTGTACTAAACCACTACTTTATATATATGAAATGCCGAGCATGACATAATTCTGTGTACATAATTCTGACATAATTCTGAAGCAGTTTGAGGCAGTTCAAACAGGCTTTGTTTTAGGATCTTGGACAGAAGAACATGTTTGTGTCTCTTCGCTGAAACATACAACTGTGTATCATCAGCATAACAGTGGAAGCTTATTCCATGTTTACGAGCAATTTGACCTAGAGGTAGCATATATAAAGTAAAAAGCAGAGGGCCTAAAGCAGAACCTTGTGGAACACTAAATTTAACCTTGGTATGGGTGGAGAAGTCGCCATTTACATCTACCAACTGATACCGATCGGTCATATAAGACCTGAGCCAGGAGAGGACCGGTCCCTTAATGCCAACAACATTTTCTAATCTATCAAGGAGAATATTATGATCTATAGTATCAAAAGCTGCATAAGGTCAAGTAATACAAGCAACGAGACACAACCCTAATCAGAGGCCAGTAGTAGGTCATTAACTACTTTAGCTAATGCTGCCTCTGTGCTATGATGAGGTCTAAATCCCGACTGATACATTTCATGAATGTTTTTCCTATACAAGTACGAGCATAGCTGCTGTACTACAACCTTTTCTAAGATCTTTGAGGTGAAGGGGAGATTCCATATAGGTCTATAGCTGGACAGTTGAGAGGGGTCTAGGTCAGGGGTTTAATAACTGCTAATTTAAAAGATTTAGGTACAGAGCCAGTGCTAAGGGAAGAATTGATTATATTTAAAAGTTTCATTAGTCCAGGACAAATATGTTTAAAGAAACATGTAGGTACAGGATCTAGTATGCAAGTTTGCATGATGATTTCGCTGAAGAGATCAATTAAGATAGTTCGGTCTCTCTAAGGGGAGTAAAACATTCTAAATGTTGATCTGATATTGCTATATTATCATCTATAGGATTAGTTATAATACTGTCTGAGTTTTAATTTAATAGCCTGAATTTCACATCTAAGATTGTCAACTTTACCAATGAAAAATTTAATGAAATCTTCGCTGCTATGTAATGATTGAATGCTTCTAGTGATGTCATATATTGGATTTCAGTTCCCATCAGCCACTGCAGTGTACTACAACATGTCACATGACCACCTGCACCTGAATCATGTTTCTGTTAAGGAGCACGCTTACATATAGCCATTGTTTGCACTGCTTCCATCCATCTTCACGGGGAACCTGGAGCATCAGGCTATCCCAGGAAGCATCAGGCACAAGGCACAAAGGTTTGTGCCTGACAGGCACAGGGTGCCAGTCCATCGCAGGGCACACTCGCATTCATACACCACGGACACTTTAGACACGCCTACCATGCATGTCTTTGGACTGGGGGAGGAAACCCCCGCAACACGGGGAGAACATGCAAACTCCGCACACACATGGCCCCAGCTGGAATCAAACCCCAGACCCTGGAGGTGTGAGGCGAACGTGCTAACCACCGTGCGCCCTACAAGTGGTTTTATTCCTAGTTAATTTTGCTACTGTGTTGAATAGAAATCTCAAATTGTTTTTGTTATATCCTATTAAGGTGGAGAGAGAGACTTTTCTAGCATCACTAAAATATGCTAGTTTAGTAGGCTATCCTTCCATGCTGTTTGAAATGCTACCAATTTGTTTTGACGCCATTTACGTTCTAATTGTCGAATGGTCTGTTTTAAGGTACGTGTTTTATCGTTAGACCAGGGTGCTAGCTTTTTCTCTCTAATTATTTTTCTTTTGAGTGGAGCCACTCTATCTAGCATGTAGCGGATCATTGACTAAGCATTCTGATTGAAATCTAAATCCAATTGATGTTTTTGGGAGGTTATTGATTAAGCTTGGTGGAGTAGCTGATGTGAATGTACGTTTTACGTTAGCGTAGTGAGGTGCAAATATTATATTCAATACATATTATGGATGAGATAAGATAATGGTCCGAGACAACTTCAGACTGCGGAAAAATTACAATATTTTCTATATTTAAGCCATATGCTAGTATGAGGTCAAGAGTGTGACCACCATTATGAGTAAACATATTAAATTACATTCCTGACCAGTAATGATTTTGTTAAAAATAAGAGCCTTAGACACAAGAGATCTAAATGTTTAATAGTCCTAGCTTCAGATTAAAGGTGCTTGATGTGCATTTTTATTATGATCTAATTTTATGTAAATTAGGTTACTAAAACAGACTTTCTGAAATTGTCAATGTATTTGTATAGCTCGGGGAACAGACACAGTCTCTATAGTATGTACTACAATTTCACCTTTCAGCATGACAATGGCCCAAAGCATACATCCAAATCAAGCAAGGAATGGATTAACCAAAAGAAGATCAATGTGCTCGAATGGCACAGCCAGAGCCCAGACCTGAATCCAACTTAAAATGACTTGAAGCAGCCTTGGAGATGCCCTCTCAATTTCTCTAGAAAGTTTTTGGAAGAAAAAGGGGGAAATACTGCTAAGTCAATATGTGCCATGCTGATAGAAACTTTTGGTGTAATAAAATCAAAAGGTGCTTCAACAAAGTTTTAGTTTAGGGGTAAGCACACTTATGCAACTAGGATAACTTTTTTATTTATTATTTATTTTAAAATGTTCCCCCTAAAAAAGTGTCTGATCATTTTTCACTTTACTGTATTTGTATACTTTGCAATTTCACATTAAAAGATCTGATGTGATTTATCTTCGTGTCATTTATTTACCTCACAAAAACCTGCCATTTTAACAGGGGTGTGTGGACTTTGTATTTGCATTATACTTGTACAATAGAAGTGTTGCTTATAATGTTTACAATGTACAGAGCAATGTAGTTAGGCTTTTATAATTTTGACCTGAATTTCAAATTCTGTTAAAGCAGGACAATTTATTCTGACAATTAGTGCTACGTTATTTCCAAAACATGGACTGTGTGTTTTGTTATAGGGATAAAACCTCTCAGAGAGAGTGAGAGTGAGAGTGAGAGTGAGAATGAGAATATGAATATTAGTTATCAAACACTGTCTGACAGTGAGTGGAGGTGCACTCCTAAACGTGTTCGTGTACACACCTTATACTCTGAATGCAAGCATTAGTTTAAATTCACTGATTTGGTGGCAGGCCTGAAAAAGCATGAACATTTGAGTAATTATGAGTGATATTAAGCTATATTTTGCTGACAGGACACGGGCTGAATGGCAATGCATGGTGGCCCATTCGGAGGTAGTTTATAACTTTGCAATGTGTTAGCGTCGTTATCGACGACCAAATAACCTCAGGAAGCAACAAAAAACACAACAGATTTCAATATATAGTTGCTTTTCCACAAAAAGTAAACAAACATTCAGAAAGGTGGGAAAAATAAGTACAAACTTCCTACTTCCACAATCATTAAGAGTAATTAACAGCCAGGCGTTACTTATGAAATGCACAAGATTAGTTCATCATCAAGTTCATCACGATTAGTTCAGTGTTTGATGTTCTGCAAGTAAATGAGAATTTTTTATAAATGGAGAGCCTTTGAGACAGTTCCCAATCTTCCCAATAGCAGGTGTCCTAGCAAATTCAGTCCAAGGATGCTAAAGAAGTTTCAACATGTTGCTGATTTTTAGGGTGTACTTTCTTCCACGTGGTTTCTGAATGTTGGCTTACTTTTTAGAACAATTGTTATTTAGGCCCTGATAAAAAATGGTTGTTTGAATTTTGGTGGGTTAATTGCTTATGTATAGTTCATTTGTGTTCATGTTTTTGTGGTCAAGCACAATATTTGTTTTCTGTGATCAAGTTTTGTGTTTGTTTTTTGCATTTATTTCGTTTTTGATTTTATTTGCAGTTTAGATGTTTTGTGCTCTGGTGAGGGTGTCTTGGTGGAACAGTGGTTAGCATTGCCGGCTCACAGCTGCAGGGTCCCAGGATTTATCCTGAGTTTGGACTACTGATTTTCTGTGCTTGTTCTTCCCATGTCTATGTGGGTTTCCTCCGGGTACTCCAGTTTACTCCTATCTCCCAAAACATAGCATAATAAATAGCATAGCATAGATAAATTGCCCCTAAGTGTGAATGAGTGTATGAATGTGTATGTGTGCATTGTAACCTGTAATGGATGTAACCATCCAGTATTTCCATCACATGCCCAAGTATTCCCAGAATAGGCTCTGGGATCCACAGCAACCCTGATCAGGATAAAGTGTTTAAAGAAAGTGAGTGTGATCTGGTGATTTTGCTGTTGGGTGCTTTTATTGTTTTTTAGCAGGGTTTATATAGCTTTTTTGCATTCTGGTGGTTTCTCTGAATACATAACGTTTATTTGCAGTCAAATATTTTGTTTTTAGGTGGGTTATTTGCATGTGGATGTTTAATTCTGTCCACCCATCTGATTAAATTTTAGGCCATTCATTCATTTTTTGTAAACATATGATTATGAAATCATGTAACCAAACTTATTCTTTCTCTTCTTCTTCTTCAGTCATGTTTATAAGTGTGTGTGCCAGCAATACTCAGAACTTCTCTACAGTGACCTGATGTGGAAGATAACATCTCACTTGCAGCAAGTGTGCTTAGACTTACAAGTACATGTAAATATGTATTCACTTAAACATTATTTAGTGGGAACAGCCTTCTTGCTTTCCCAAGACTTGTGGTTTTAGTTATTATTTTATAATAATGAATAAATTAGAAATTAATTTATTTTGTAATAAAAAATGTTGTCACCTTTTATTTTTAAAGGACAACCGACCTGAAAGTTTTGTTGAAAACTTCAATCTTGCTTTCACGCAGTACATGGCTGCAATTCAGTGCATCATTCCTGTGTTCATTTATATGGTAATTTGCTCTTTTCTTTGGCTCTTAACACAATTGTATATTAGTTATTAATGATGTGTTATTAATGTGTTTGATTGAACCCACTTGATTGACTGACTTTTGTTGACTTGACAAAGCCACCATACTGTTCTGCTTTATAATTTATGTAATTAAAAAATATGATTATTATTATTATTATTATTAATAATAATAATAATAATAATAATGCTTTATACGCTTATGTTGGCTTGACAAAGCCAATATACTATTTTGTTGTTGTTGTTGTTGTTAACAATAATAATAATAATAATAATAATATTATTATTATCATATAACAGTATACTTAACAGTATATGTAATATACTGTTCAGCTTTATAAACAACTTCAAAAAAAAGTTCCATAATTTTCATCTGCTACTCCTCCCAGAGCTTTCAAACTACTTCAACCAAACCTCACAGTCCTTTAGGCTGGTCATGGTATATTTTTTTGGTAACTGATCAGAAACCCAGTTTTCCCGTAGCAGATGGTCAAAAAAAAATCCGCAAAACTCCCATTTACTTGCATTGAGGGAATGTACAGAGCCTGGCTCGGAATGTTCAAGATTTCACACTCCAACTGTCAAAACTTGCCTGAAGCCTCTCTTCTCTCCTATTCTTTCTGCCAATGTACCTGTAAGTATTGGCACCCTATCTGTCCAACTCTAGATGTATTGGCACCCTATTTATTTATCCAACTCTAGAAGTATTGGCACCATATCTATCCAATCAACTCTACAAATATTGGCTCCCTATCTCTTTCGTTCTCTCTTTCTTAAAACTGCAAATTACCTTCAGATTTCAAACTGATAACCATTTTAAACATTCATACCGTCTTTGTCAAGCCAAGATCAGAGTTGTAATGACAAAGTTTACCTATCTAGTTTGTTTTGTTTTAAAGAACAAGTTCTACATTGAAACTAAGCTGAATAGAGACTTAAAGGATGACCTCATGGACCTTTTCTCAGCTCATGTTGCAGAGAAACATATTTGTACGTTAATATGTAAGTTCATTTTTATACATATTATGCTAAAATAGGAGTTGTTTTCTTTTTTCTTATTCTGCCAATGCATAGTGGAACTTTTTGAAAATTGTTCAACCATGACTTCCAGGGGTATAAATATGAGGTAACACATAGGCCAAATTTGCTTTGTCATTCATAACAATGGGTAAGACCAAGGAATATAGCAGCTGTGATGTGCGGCCAAAGGTTGTTGAGCTTCACAAAATGGGAAGTGGCTCCATCATCAGGGCAATAATTCCATACTCCGTCCACTGTCCTTGTGGTCACATAATTTCGTGCCTTTTCTTTCTTACTTTTCGGGAGTGTGACTCAAATTTTAGTCCTAACTGTTAATAAATACATAACATTCTACCCAAATTTTCTTTTCTTTTAGGAAATCATTCAACAAACACACACATACCAAACAAGACATATATTTGCTGTTGTTGTTTTATTTTTATATTTTATTTATATATTAAGCATGACACAGACACGGTCATGTGGAAAGAAATGAGTACACCCCATGGAAATTGTTGGCTTTTTTGACATATTTGAAGCAAGCAAACATTTGATCATCTTTGAAATAGTGCCTATTAATAAAGTTGATATACTTAAACAAACCACAAGGAACAATTGGTTTTTCAAACATTTATTCAACAGAAATATCAGTAGATGTTTTATAAACATTAACTGGATATGAAATATACTACTCTATGTGCAATATATATTGTCAATTAATTTTCAACTTTAGTCTTTCAATGGTGTACTGGCCCTTTAATTCACAGCGAGGGGGTAGCAGAGGGCGTAGATTGGACTCAAACTGGAAACTTGGAAACTTCTGCATCGTAAAAATTAACTTCCAGTGTAAAACTTTAGCAGTACAGAGATTACAAACTGCAGGTAGTTTTCATTCCACACAAGAGACATCATCTTTACACACAGCATGAAATCTATGCGTTTTCCCACCCTCTTTTGATGGACAGGATATAATTGACCCTGATCATCGGATGTTTTTAAACTATCGGCCTATACATCGGTGCAGCTCTAATTAATACTTATATATATATTTTAATCTCACATACATATTAATATAATTTCTCCAATAGCAGCTCATTCACAGGGACTTGTTTGGTGGACACTCCACATAATGTCAGACTAATAATAAACACAGCCAATCTATTATACTGTACCAAGACAGCTAAAATGACTTTTTTTTTTTTGCTCCCTTTTTGACTTTTGGATTAAAATCATGGGCATTGATTTGCCCTCTTGTTTTATTTTCTGTCATTATGAGCATGAGCATCAAAGCACTTTTCTCAAATCAAGTATGCCATTTCAATCCAAAACAGGATTATTTGTTCTTTGTTTTAATACTTTCCATTAGCTCTTCTTAAGAAAGCCGATGCCATTCCATTTCAAGTTAAACCATCAACCATGGCAAGTGTGGTAAAAGGCCTTTATGCTCTGCGACCAGGTGAGAACATTTGTAAATTTTTGGAAATAGTTATGTTTCAAATAATGGCTTCTTTGAAATGACATTGACTCTTTAATTGCACCTTACTCTGTCTGCAACCTCCCTCTTATACAATTTAACCAAACAGTTACTCAAATATACTGTTTAAAACAACTATTTTTGGTTTTCCTTGCTTTTACTCACCTACTTAAACCTGTCAATAACTGATGAGTTGAATTGGGCATCTTTGAGCAGGAAATTCATTAAACTGTGTTTGACTGAAACACCTCACTCAGTAGTTTTGTGAAGTAAAAGCTTGATTAGAGGAATTGCCTTTTAGAGTTTTGCTCTTCTGTGACAGAATCAATGGGCCTCATTTATCTTTAGTAAAGTTGTGTGTAAATGTATGTGTAAGTATGTATGTGTAACTCAAACAAAACATTTCCGTGGGTTTTTTTGAAATGCCAAGTACTTGTGTGCATATGTTGATGAATTCCACTCACCTGTAGGTGTTAAAATAAAAACATTTTATTTGACCTGAAATGTCAATCTGGAGCCAAATTACAGAAAACTTAAATTAGATGTGATTAAATGAATTGAAAAGATCATTTGACATGAAGGAAAAAAAATAAATATTAACATCTTTGTAACTTATTCCAGACTGATGTATTTTAATCAGATTTTCTCCTCATAATTTCTGGAATTTCTGGAACTATTCCTTTGATTGAACAGGTTTTGCATTGATCAGGCCTGGTTGCACCTAGTCCAGCTGACCAACATTATGAATGCAGTTTCATAGATGTGTGGGACTAGTAACTATGGGGGCAAATATATTTTCACACAGGCCCAGTTGGTATTGGATAAGTATTTTGCTTCAATATATAAAATTCATTTAAAAACTGTATTTTGTGTTTACTTTGGTTGCTTTTGTTTTATGTTAGATTTAGTTTTCATTTCTGAAACAACTTACTATTAGATATACTCAAAAGTAGAAGAAACCAGAATGGGGCAAATACTTTTTCATGGCACTGTGTGTGTGTTGTTGTCACATATCCTGACGGAGCGGAGATAGGATGCATGCAAGCGCAGTAAAGAACAACAGTTTTATTTAAGAGAGACAGACAGAAAAATGTGATCCATAAACGTTATCCCAAAACAAGTGAAGGTGGGGCGATGGGCAAACAGGCATACACAGGGTTAAGCATGAATTAAGGTCGTGGTCACGGAAAACAGGGTCGATAAACAAAACGAGAAACATGAACTATGATGTGGAACTGGGAGCGGATAACCCAGCGTGGACTAACTCTAACATGGAACGTGACTATGACTATGACAACTATACAATCTAATCTAATCTACTCTACGATAATCTTCCGCCTTGAGTGTGGGGAGACATGCGGTATATATGCCAGCATGAATCAACCTCATAAGCATAAACAGCTGAGGACAATACAGAAACTCGTGACAGTACAACCAATGACAAGACATGACAAACAAATACACGTATCCCATTTCATTGGCGGCCCCAGCCCCCTGGGCTGAATGTCTCAAGCAGAGCCAGGAAACCGCACGGTGTTCTTGGCGGAGTAGGGAAGCGGAGCGACGTCCCTGACTGAACAGGGAGGCAGAGCAACGACCACAGCTGGGCAGACAGGCTGAGCGACGTTCTCAGTGGAGCATGAAAGTGGAGCGACACCTACTCTAGGATAATCTTCTGCCTTGAGTGTGGGGAGACATGCGGAATATATGCCGGCATGAATCAACCTCATAATCGTAAGCAGCTGAGGGTAATACAGAAACACGTGACAGCACAACCAATGATTGGACAGGGAGGAGACATGACAAACAAATACACGTGTTGATGCACGTGTCGAAATGTCACTGCTGTCCACAACGGAAAAGCAGGTGCTCGTGCATTCGCGCTTAGAGCACGCTGCTTCAAGGGGAAATCGTGACAACTGTATGTATTTAAGTATGTATGCAGGAAGCCCTCACCAGTGCCCCTGTACTACATGACCCGGACTTCGCCCTCCCATTCACCATGCACACAGATGCGTCAGAATCCGGGCTGGGCGCGGTCCTGTCACAGACCTCCGACATGGAAGAGCACCCGAAGTATGGAGAGGGCCTATTGCCCTAGCAATAAAGTGGGCCTTCGAGGAACTACAGTACTACCTGTCTGGGTGGAACTTCGTCCTGGTGACAGACCACGCCCCACTCCAGTGGATGGCCAAGGACACTAACGCCTGGGTGACTCGGTGGTTCCTCTCCCTACAAGATTTCTCATTCCAGGTCCAGCACCGTGCAGGGACCCAACATGGAAATGCAGATGGCCTCTCAAGATGGGATGCCCTGTGGGCACGACACGTGGCGGCAGTAGGCTCGGAGCTGGGGGGGGTACTGTGGCACCAGGCTGGTAGCCGACGCACAGGAAACAAAGATCGCTTCTCCCGCGACTTCCACAGTGGTGCAGAAGAGATGGTTCCGCTTCAGCGCCACCAAATGTTTCACAGCCAAAGAACATGTGGCTCACAAAGAGCACACCCACGGCTCACCATTTTGGTCTCATCTGACCACAACACTTTCACCCAGTTGTCATCTGAATCATTCAGATCTTCATTGGCAAACTTCAGACGGGCATGTATATGTGCTTTCTTGAGCAGGGGGACCTTGCAGGCGCTGCAGGATTTCAGTCCTTCACGGCGTAGTGTGTTACCAATTGTTTTCTTGGTGACTATGGTCCCAGCTGCCTTGAGATCATTGACAAGATCCTCCCGTGTAGTTCTGGGCTGATGCCTCACTGTGTGTGTGTATGTATGTATGTGTATTTGTGTGTGTGTGTGTGTGTGTGTGTATATATATATATATATTATATATATATAAACACACACACACATACATACATAAATGTATTATATGTATATGCAGGATGCTCTAGATCAGGGGTGTCGAACTTATTTTCACAGAGGGCCACATCAGCATAATGGTTGCCCTCAAAGGGCCAGATGTAACTGTAAAACAGTATAAATGTAACCAAATATAATGTATAATAAATGTAACTACTCCATAACATATTGTTAAATAACTTTCTGTATTTAGTACTTATTGAAGTTACAAATATTACGTATGCATTTGCATAGCTTGTTGCTCTGTCACCATAACAATAATCCTTTACATTTTCAGGTTAAGAAACCCACATTAATCCATTGATCAACGATCAAACTATTCAAGTAAATAAAGAAAAATATTATGAAAACACAAGTTATGACATTAACTTTGTTTAAAACATTTTTGACACAGTCGAGAGGGTCAGAATAACATACAACCAACCAGCTGCTAAGAACATGTGTGACAGATGTAGCATTTTACAAAAAATAAATGGCTGCACACAGCCTTGTAGGAGTACACATTTGTCTGCATAAACACTTAAACCTGTAAACAAATACATTGCTACACATAAAGTAGTATATGTAATAAACTGAAAATACCGAAATAAGGGTTGTCTCCGATCACGACTATGAGTTGAAAACGATGAGGATATACTGCCTGTCCTTGAACACACCAAGTGGATCCCCTCTCCACCATCCTCATCCATTGATCATGTTCTGAAAACAACAAACACAAAACAAAATGCAAGCACAATCATTAAATTGCACTCAGTAGAACTATTCTTATTCTTGGTTGAAATACATTTTATTACCATATATTTTAATTAGGTTTTTAAAAATGCTTACCTATCTGTTTTCTGGCCGGATGTCTGACACAGTTTTCCTTTGGCCAGTCTGTCAATGTCTGGTTTTAGCTCCTGTGCTGTGGCAATCCGTAAAACAGCGTGGAGGTTATCATCGGTGATGCGTGATCTGTGCTTGGTTTTGTTAAGATTCATTATTGAAAACATCTGTTCGCAAAGATAGGTGCTCCCAAACATAGACAGAACACGGGCAGCATGAAGTCGAAGCTGTGGCGTCACACCAGGGGGCAGTAGACGGTAAAAGTCCTCGAGTGCAGCATCCTGGAACTTTGCTCTCATGCCACTGTCGCTTTGAAGCTCGATTAACTCCAGCTGAAGGTGATGGGGCACACTGCTGACATCGGTGGTGAAAGGATTGGCAAAGATGGCAAAGCCAGAGTGCTGTGCTCTGAAGTCAGAGAAGCGCCGATCAAACTCCTTTATTAACCGGCTCAGTTTGGTAGCCAACCTGGCACACGAAAAAACACCGGGAACTGAGGCAGAGATGTTCTGACAAACAGAAAAGTTGGCAAGATTGTCCTGTTCCACTTGACACTTCCATAGGTCAAGTTTCCACCGGAAACGTGTGATCATGTCGGACATCTGCATGATGACTTGTTTGCGTCCCTGCAGCTTCTGATTCAGTTGGGCGAGATGCTCCGTTATGTCACACAGGATAGCAAAATCACACAGCCAGTTTGGTTCTGACAGTTCCTTTACTGTGCATGAAAACAGCAATGTCTTCCCTAAGCTCAAAAAATCATTTGAGGATTTTGCTCCTACTCAGCCACCGCACTTCTGTATGGTAGGGCAGGTCTCAGTGCTCCGAGTCCATCTCCTGCAAGAACAGCTGGAACTGGCGGTGATTCAGGCCACGCGCCCGAATGAAGTTCACCGTTTTCATTACTGTGGTCATTATATTATCCATCCCCAGGACCTTTCCACACAAAGCTTCTTGGTGTATAATACAATGATAAGCTATCAGAGGCGTGTGACAGTTACTGTTTTTCATTTTCTCCTTCATTAATCCAACCAAGCCCATTTTTCCTCCACACATTGCCGGTGCACCATCTGTAGTTAATCCCACCAAATTTTCCCAGGGCAATCCGGTTTTACTTAATGACTTCTCCACTGCTTCAGAAATATCCCGTCCCATTGTGGTCCCATGCATGGCAGCTACATCCAAGAGCTCCTCGGTGATAGAGAGGTCCGACTTCACGCCTCTAATAAAAATGGATAGCTGTGCAGTGTCCGTGTTGTCTGTGCTTTCATCCACAGCTAATGAAAAAGCTGTGTAACTGCGTGACTCTTCGGCCAGCTGTGTGGACAGGTTTCCTGCTAGCTCCTTGACTCGGTCCCCGATGGTGTTTCTTGGCAAACTGACATTTTGAAAAGTCTGTATCTGGTCGGGGCACACCTGCTCACACACCTTCAGCATGCACTGCTTCAAAAAGGCACTCTCTGAAAAAGACTTTGAAAAAGACTTTGATTTCTTCAGCCACAATAAATCTAGCTTTCACTGCCGCATCGTTTTTGGTGGTGGCTTTTGTGTACACATTCTGTTGCGATCGCAGTTTGCCTTTTAATTCTTTGACAATTTGTTGTTTTTCTTGAAGACTAAATTTAGCATACTTGGCTCCGTGTTTGGTGTCAAAATGCCAACGTAGATTGTACTCTTTGACGACTGACACCGCCTCATAACACACAAGACATACTGGTTTTTGTCCTTGAAGCACAAACATGTATTTGCCTTCCCATCTTTCATGAAACAGCCTTCCATCTGCATCAATCTTTTGCTTCCTTGACATGTTGGGATCATTTGTGGATATTTCTCAATCTGCTCAATCTCACTTGTCGCATTAATTAAACACTGATGTGGACACTGCAATCTAGTGATGTTCTGTATGCTGGCAGTCAGTAAATGAAAATGGAAGCATATTGTTAAATTGATACATTATTATTTTAATCTTAAAGGTATTTTTTTAAGTCCCTTGCTGTTTTGCTGTATAAAATTGCCTGCATAATTATAATAGACAGCATTTTTTAGTGTTTCCATCAGTCTTAAAGGAAAGTGCTTGTCTTTAAAGACAGTAGTTCAGGCACAACCAAAAAATATCTGCTTTCCTGACAAGTCTACACAAGAGAAATATGGCACCCTTGGAGGTGTGAACTGCTTGCAGGTCATTTTAATAATCTAATTGGACTGCCCTTCAATTTAAGACAAGTCTGAATACGTATAACTTTCACCGCATGAGTATTGATGTTTCATGAATATTGAAATGATTGATGAATATTGAAAACACTTTTGAACTTATGCTGAATATGGCCTTACCTTCTAGACTATGTATATTTGTATTTCTTAAGTTGAGGAACACAGCACAAGTACTCCTCCTTTTAAGTTAACAGGGCTTGGAGCATTATTTAGGAATACAAGCATTTTATAGCACTGAATGTGCTGGAAATTATTTTTAACAAATGCTTATAACCCTGTTTGAAATGTTAGGATTTTTAAGGGCCCCCCAGCATGAATTGCTTGCAACCCTTTTAAAATGGTTAGCCTTCGCCTGCTTCTTCGAACCACCAAAGCTGCTGGAACCCTATTGTTTTTGTTTTTTGGGGGGGGTTTTGTCATACAAGCATGGTTGGTGCTGGAACCCTCGTTTTTATTTTTATTACACGGCAGCTTGTGACCGTAGATTTGAATGGGCCTAGGTGCCATTAATAGGGAGGGAACACTACCTTAAGCTCACTTGGCAAACTCTGAGCTTCTCGTCATCCCAGCCTGCCCTTCAAGCAACCACAACCAGGACAGCCAGGAACCTAGGGGTGATTCTTGATGACAGCTTGACCTTTACTGTCCACATTTCAACAACTGCACGGTCCTGTAGGTTCATTCTGTACAACATCAACAAAACCAGACCCTACCTTACAGAACAGGCTACACAGCTACTAGTCCAGGCTCTTGTCATATCAAAACTGGACTATTGCAATGCCTTTGATATGATAAATTGATTTTGTGCATCTCTCATACTAAATTGTTTCAGAGATTAAAACAAAATCTGAGATAAAACAAGGCCAACCTGAAAATACAGTTTTTAAATGATAGTTATTTATGAAGCAAAAAAAGTTATCCAATACCAACTGTAACGCACTATGCCAAAATTGAAAGAAATTCCAGAAATTATGAAGATGATAATGATGATGATTGAAATACATCAATCTGAGAAGGGTTACAAAGCTATTTCAAAGGCTCTGGGACTCCAAAGGACTATGATGAGAACCATTATCTCCAAATGGAAAAACTCGGCACAGTAGTGAACCTTACAGAAGTGGCCGGCCTTTCAAAATTCCTCCAAGACACTGGGCAAAGATGGCATCCATGGAAGAATGATGAAGCGAAAACCATTTCTAACCCAGAAGAAAATGAAGAATCATCTGAATTTTGCAAAAACACACCTTGATGATCTTCAGACTTTTTGGGAGAATGTTCTGTGGAATGATGAGTAAAAAGTGGAACTGTTTGGAAGACAGGGTTCCCATTACATACGTTCCACAAAAAGAACATCATACCTACGGTGAAACATGGTGGTGGAAGTGTGATGACGTGGGGATGCTTTGTTGCTTCAGGGCCGGGGAAACTTGCAATAATTGAGGGAAACATGAACTTTGCTCTCTACCAGAAAATCCTAAAGGACAATGTCTGGTCTTCAGTCCATAAGTTGAAATTCAATTGTAACTGGATTGCAGCAAGACAATGAGGAGTAAGTCCACCTCTGTATTACTCAATATTACTTTGAAAATGAAGCAGGGGAGTGTTTTTACTCCACTTTGAGCACAATTCGTAACTAGAGAAATGGCGAAAAATGCTCGCTAAAATCCTTATACTCGTTTAGAAGTACCATACGCACATCAGCGTGGTGAATGCAAACCAGCAGGTACTGTTTTCACGAATGCAAAGAAATGGTCAGGTTATGACTCCAAACCCTTGCAGTGTCAATCGCACTAATTGATGCTGAAGATGAAGACGGATCAGGGTCTGAATCAGGAGAGTTTTCGTTACTATCAGTTTTGTTTTAAACATCGCCTGAACTTTCACTGCGGTCACTATCTAGAATCCTTGCTCTCGCCTGTGTAACTGTGTATGTTTTCTTTTTTTTCACTGTTTTAGATGTACCTGTGTTCACTGTAGGTGTAACTTTAGCTGGAACACTTTAGCTGGATTAGCTTTACGCTTTGGCACTTTTAATTAACTTCTACTAATACACCAATATTCACGGGGTAATAACGTAATCACATCGTGATGTCATAAACCTTCCGGGTCAAAAAAAAAAATTAAATAAGTAAGGAATCATAGCAGAGTGATGCTGGTATACCGGCCTTACGGGGATAACGTTTACACTGTAAAGCCCGTATACCGTCCTTACGAGAATAGATCAAAGACGGGCAAGTCGGTTTTTCGGCCATATGGGGCAAGAGGGTTAAGAGTGTGGGATTTCAGTGGAATTGGAATGGAATCTTTAAATGCAGTGTTCTCTTTTTTTCACTTTTGGCGGTAACCAGACTTTAAAATGCTTTGACACGTGAAAAAACGAAACACAGAACTATGTATATAGTATATAATATCCACGTTTTACAATATATGTGTATATGTATTGTTTCTGTAAGGTTGAAGTTTGATCAGTAATTATAATGCTTAATTCCTTTTCCTTTCAGACTGGGCTCAGCTAGCCCCTTCACTGTTTTCTAGATTTATTCCACAAATCCACCCACCTGTTTTGGAGTCTGATGTGCTGCTTTATGCAGCTCAAGACCGAAAATTGCAAACGGAGCTTTCATTAAATGGTTTTTCCAGGTAATAAATAATATTATTTCATGTTTTTCTATGCTTTTATTTATTCTATATCACACATTATGTATGAATAAGTACATCCCTCACATTTTTGTAAATAATTGATTACAAATTTATGTGACCACACTGAAGAAATGACACTTTGCTACAATGTAAAGTATTGAGTGTACAGCTTGTGTAACAGTGTAAATTTGGTTTCCCCTCAAAATAACTCGACACACAGCCATTAATGTTTAAACCGCTGGCAACAAATACGAGTACAACAAGTGAACATATCCAAATTGGGCCCAATTAGACATTTTCCCTTCCCGGTGTCATGTGACTTGTTAGTTTTACAAGGGCTCAGGTGTGAATGGGGAGCAGGTGTGTTAAATTTGGTGTCATAGCTCTCACACTCCCTCATACTGGTCACTGGAAGTTCAACATGGCACCTCATGTTGGATCTGAAAAAAATAATTGTTGCTCTACATAAAGACGGCCTAGGGTATAAGAAGATTGCCAAGACCCTGACACTGAGCTGCGACCTGGTGGCCAAGACCATACAGTGATTTAACAGGACAGGTTCCACTCGGAACAGTCCATGGCATGGTCGACCAAAGAAGTTGAGTGCATGTGCTCAGCGTCATATACAGAGGTTGTCTTTGGGAAATATACAGAGTAGATGAGTGCAAATAGATGAGTACTACCAGCATTGCTGCAAAGGTTGAAGGGTTGGGGGTCAGCCTGGCAATGCTCAGACCATACGCAGCACACTGCATCAAATTGGTCTGCATGGCTGTCGTCCCAGAAGGAAGCCTGCAAACTATTTGCTGAAGACAAGCAGACTAAGACCATGGATTACTGGAACCATGTCCTGTGGTCTGATTTGACCAAGATAAATTTATTTGGTTCAGATGGTATCAAGCGTGTGTGGCGGCAACCAGGTGAGGAGTACAAAGAGAAGTGTGTCTTGCCTACAGTGGGAGTGTCATGGTCTGGGGCTGCATGAGTGCTGCCGGAACTGGGGAGTTACAGTTAATTGAAGGAACCATGAATGCCAACATGTACTGTGACATACTGAAGCAGAGTGTGATCCCCTCTCTTCGGTGACTGGGCCACAGGGCAGTATTCCAGCATTATAACGACCCCAAACACACCTTCAAGACAACCACTGCCTTGCTAAAGTTGAGGGCAAAGGTGATGGACTAAACCCTATTGAGCATCTATGGGGCATCCTCAAACAGAAGGTGGAGAAGCACAAGGTCTCTAACATCCACCAGCTCCGTGGGGTCAAGGAGGAGTGGAAGAGGACTCCAGTGTCAACCTGTGAAGCTCTGGTGAACTCCATGCCCAAGAAGGTCAAGGCAGTGCTGGAAAATAATGGTGGCCACACAAAATATTGACACTTTGGGCCCAATTTAGATATTTTCACTTAGGGGTATACTCACTTTTGTTGCCAGCGGTTTAGACATTAATGGCTATGTGTTGAGTTATTTTGAGGGGACAGCAAATTTACACTGTTCTACAAGCTGTACACTCACTACTTTACATTGTAGCAAAGTGTAATTTCTTCAGTGTTGTCACATGAAAAGATATAATCAAATATTTACAAAAATGTGAGGGGTGTACTCCCTTTTTTGAGATACTGCGTGTGTGTACATATATAGATACACACACATATACACACACACACACACACATACATATATATATATATATATATATATATATATATATATATATATATACACACGCACACACATACATACTGCTCAAAAAAATAAAGGGAACACTTAAACAGCAGAACGTAACTCCAAGTGTCCCCTTTATTTTTTTTAGCACTATATATATATATATATAATAGAGAGAGAGAGAGTGATTCATACAATGACATTGTAGTAAGATCTCAGAAGGTGGTTTGCAGGTGTTTAAACACTGCCCCTGGTATATCTGGTGTTCGCAGAACTGCAGTTACATACATAACCTGTGTTATGACATTATTTCTTTTACATGTGAGTTACTTTTAAATATATTTATTTCCTGGATCATCACTTAAAATTAAATCGTAATGTGAATGAGTCTGAATAATTCTTACATAGTAGCTTACTAATTTCATTTTGTAGCCAATCTTTCAATGATTTGTAAAGCAATTGATAGAGTAGTATTTATTTCTCAAATGCAGAGATCACCTTGAGCCAGTATTTATCATGTATAATTTCATGAGTACTCAGAGCATAGGTATCTTAGATAAACTAATCACAATATATCCAGACTTTTCTACTGAATGTGTGCTGTCCTAAAATAATATTGAGTCTTTATTATGCCTAAGTAACTTTAATTTCATTGGAAAGGACACCAGAAATACTTACATTGCAGATATTTTTCCATGTCTAAATCATAAAATAAGTTTTAAATCTATAAATAATCAGTATTTATTTTCCAGGTGTGACCAATCACGTAAAAGAGCAAGTGAAGAATACTGAAAAACCTGCTGGAAAACATGAAATAATACCTCATACAAGAAAGCTTCCATACTACCAGTGAGAGACACAAAGACCAGGCTATGTGGGAACTGGGTGTATATATATAATTATGAAGGTGCAATATTCTATGGAGGATAAAACACTTACTAATAAAAAATTAATAAATAAATGTGTGAAAACAAATAAATGCATGGTTTAAAAAAGGGCGGGAAAACATGCAATGAGAGATAGTTTAGGCTTAAATGTGTGGCCTAGTTTTATCTAACTCTCCTATTATGTTATGGGTTAGTTTGACCAATTTCCACATTTGAGATGTCTGAAATACTGGTTAATCTCTTTTTCTCATATATCTTTTCCTCATTTTGGGTCATGAACTTATGCAAATTGTGTTAACGTCTACTCTAAAAAGAACCACACAAGAACAGTATACTCGAAGGTAACCTTATCTAAGGTGACAGAGCAATGCATTCACATACACAGGCTTGAAAGAGAGCCTTGTTGCATCTTCAAAAAGAGACCTAAAAAGTGCTCACAGTAGAGAGAAAGATGGAACCCCAATAACAGTCATTCTTTAGAGACAGCTCCCTTCGCGGAAGTCTAGCTACATTACCACTATTCTAAATAGTGTTAACTCATAAGCTGGTCACATTACAACACAAATGTATTTTTTGTTGTCTTGGCAAAAACCATAAAGAAGGTTTACTGTTTTAAGCTGTTCTTTGCTGTTTTTGCATGCATGTAAACTGTGGAAGTCATGTTGACCCATAACATATGGATGTAGCCATGTCCTCCACCAACATCCTCTAGAAGCTGACCAATCACAAATGATACCAAATTATTCACAGGAATGATGCTCATCTTTCTGCCCTAAATTTGATTCATTTTCATTGAAAGTTTGAGGGGTGAGTAATATGGCAAAATTATCGTATCATAATACACATAGTTTTTTTTTTTTTTTTGGTTGGTTGGTTTTTTGTTGTTAAAATGTGTTAAATTGTATTTAATGTCTAACAAAAAAAAATCAACACTGTAAAGGGATAAACAATATAATAGGAATTGTTTTGTATTTAACCACTTCTAGTTTTCACTGGGTGTTTGTGTGTACGTACAGGTGCATCTCAAAACATTTTAATATTGTGGACAAATTTGTTTTTGTCTGTAATTTAATTAAAAAAGTGGAGCTTCACTTCAATACACAAAGTGAAATATTTCAAGCCTTTTTTGTTTTAATCTTGATCACTGCTTATAGCTCGTGGAAATCAAAAATTCAGTATCTCAAAATGTTAAAATAAAGAATATATATTACAGAAATGTCACAGTGTCCCATTCCTACAGTAAAGCCACTCCTGAACCAGAGACCATGTCAGAAGCATCTTACCTGGGTTAAAGAGAAAAAGAACTTGCTCAGGGTTCCAGCTCAAGGTCTGGAGTCTGGAGGAAGAGTGGAGAGGCACAGAATTCAAGTTGCTTGAAGGCCAGTGTGAAGTTTCCACATTCACTGATAATTTGGGGTGCCATGTCAGGATGACAGCCACAAAATGTCATCCACATACAGAAACAACTTGTGCTCTCTTCCTCCTGCACTAACCCCTACCTATTCTTGAGTCTGCCCCTACCTATTCTTGAGTCTGCCCCTACCTAGCTTAAAAAGGGTGAAATCAGTCTATTACTGCTGTTTTTAGCCATGATTATATCACTCAATATATCCCCAATTCCTTACGTTTCTAAAACATGTATCAGGAATCCCCACTGCACCCTATCAAAAGCCTTCTCCATATCTGGCAGAAGGCAGCAATTGGATTACCTTTCTCCCAACTCAGCCATATAAGATGGAGAAATCAGCTTAAGTTATCAAAGGATGATCCTTTTATAAATTACACCTGATCTGAATGAATAATGTCTCAAATTTTCTCAAGCCACATAGCCAACACTTTGGTAAGTATAAATTTACATTTAGAATCTACAGCGTATAGGCCTGTGTCACAAACTGCAGATGGAGATAGATGCAAATGCAGTACATGTTTATTTAAAGAGGTAAGCAGACAAATAAAAAAACGTGAACCAGGACCTGACTCAGTATCAGGAAGCTGACAGAGGTCAGGCAATCTACAAACAATGTCAGGCAATATCCAAAACACACAATGAGAGAACAGATTGAAATTGGCCTCCTCAGCCAGGCTCCAGACAGAAGCCGACAGGGCAGCCTCCTCAGTCCTGCTCATGCTCGAGGCCTATGGCTTAGTCTCCCAAGACCTGCTCACATCTGAGGGTGCAGTCTCCCAAGTACTATTTGTGCTTGAGGCCTATCAGGCTGCCTCCCATGTTCTGCTCAATCTGCTCATCTAGCTGAGCCATTTGTTTGCTGTTTATATATCCCCCTTTTTGTATTTCAATCTGTTCTTTCATTGTGTGTTTTGGATATTGCCTGACATTGTAGATTGCCTGACCTCTGTCAGCTTCCTGATACTGAGTCAGGTCCTGGTTTCACAGGAAGGTTTTCATTACATTAATTATGGCCTCAATGAAAAAAATTATTTGTTACCCTCTGACTCTTAGTATTAAACAAGCAATGAAATACTTTTCCAACCTAGCCCCTATCAAGTTTTTCCCAACATCCTCAAATACGTGTTTTGTTTTTTTTAAATATATAAATATAAATGCTCCACCCCATCCAGTGCTCAAGTTGGGGGGGGGTGCATCCCCCTTGTTGAAGAAAAAAAAAAAGTCAAAACGCACCCCCCCCCCCCTTTAGATTAATAGTGTCATGTATTATGTGAAGCTTATCATGCAAATGAAATTTATTTTATAACTATATAATTAGGTAATTTACAAACGTTATTTATAAATAACGGCGATTGACCAATCAGAACTCCATATTCCAATGAGCTGCACACAAGGTCACAGGTTTTCTCTCGCTTCAAAAATGGCCAAGAGAACAATGCAAAGACATCTTTTGATGTTCTTTATAAAGAAGAGAACAGAAGGTAAGATATTGCTATGCCTAGCATTTTAGGACATTCCCCTGATGTAACATTTGAAAGAATAATGAACATTGTACATTGATTCAGTAAGGCATTGTTGTCAACGTTGCACTGAATTATTGAAAATGAATGCAATCACCAAGGTGGTAATGCACACATGCATATGTTAGGTAAAATGTGTGTTGATTTTTTTAAAAGTCACATTTTAGCCCCCATTTTTGTCCCTAAAGGGCTATTTTCTATAATAATAATAATAATCATTATTATTATTATTATTATTATTATTATTAAAGTCCCTAAAGAGCTATTTTCTTACACTACTGTTTAAGCAATCTGCACAGAAACCACTTAAGCTGCCATTAATAGCTCAACATCAGCACTCATGCCACTGTTAATGATTCAAAAGTGGCACTACTGATGGAGTTTCTGAATGTTTCTATCCAATTATTTAGAATAAAAATGATGCATAATGTACCGTTGGAGTGCTGAAAAAAATAATGGTCATTTGGAACTCACTTTTAGAGTTATTTCTTTCACATTTCTGGTTAGAAGGACTTTAGAGCATGGTGATAATGATTAGACTATAAACCCTTTAAAGTGCTCTCTGAAGGCAGTGTTACGGTTGTTTGCTACACAGGGTTAATGTGTGTGTGTGTGAGAGAGCGAGAATGAGAATGAATCTGGTGCTCATCATACAAGACTACAGTTATATACATTATTACATGAGTAGTGCCTATGTAGATTTTCATTCTCCTCTTTTATCCTCCGCAGATGAAAGCCATGGTCAGGATGAAATGGGAGAGGCTGCAGTTGAGGGAACAAGAGTAGGGGAAGAAGGTGTGATCATTCTTAAATCTATTGTTGACTCAAAAAGGTACATTACATTAAGAGCCAAGGGGATGTAAACTTTTGAACAGGATGATCAGTGTAAATTATTAGTATTTTGTCTTCTGGGAGATATGTAACCATCTTACTTTAGATGGGCAGTACGAAATGATAAAAAAAGATCATTTAAAAAAAAAGATTGACCAAAGATTGTCCTCGCACATAAACATACCAGTTTTGGTGGATATCATTTCTTGCAAGAGTTATAGCCATTTATGTTAAAGTGGCCATACCTACTTCCTGTGCTTTCGCATACCTCAAGTCAAAAGTTTTTTGATAACTTTTTTTATTCAGACTCCATAGATTCGTTTGGCACTGGTTTGGGATTGGACAAAAACCCTAGGACTAGTTCACAAAAGTAGGTTTTACAAAAAAAATGCATCAAAAGTTTTTTGATAACTTTTTTTATTCAGACTCCATAGATTCGTTTGGCACTGGTTTGGGATTGGCCGAAAACCTTAGGACTAGTTCACAAAAGTAGGTTTTACAAAAAAATCCAAGATGGTGGAAAATTTTTATAGGCAGAAATGAAACCGAAAACATGTTTTGGTCGTGTGTTCCCAAGGATTCCAATGATATAAGACACTGGAGTCTGTGATAAACTGTTCAAAAGTTAAGACCATTTTCCTAAACATGCTCACTATAGCGCCACCATCTGGCCGATCATGCCGAAACGTTGTGACGCTGTGGAACTACCTTCCCTCAAAGTTTCAGCTCTCTAGGCCTTACGGTTTGGTCTGCACGATCAGTTTTAGGGCAGAATAATAATAAAAATTTGATAAATAAAAATACTATTACAATAACTATAGGGTTTCAGTGCTACGCGCTTGAGCCCCTAAAAACTATATTAGGCTACAGATGCTTAAAATCACGAGGAAGGCCAAAACTTTGGCAAAGCTCAATTTGCCATCTTGCCTCTATATACGACTTACTATTTACGAACTTACGAGTCGAATGCAAACGCAAGAAACCTTGTCGTCATATCCGGAGTATGTCCAGAACATTACAGAAATACCTTCGCGTACGTTCTACTTAGGAATCTAAGGGTGTCGTCGCTCATGTAATCGACTCCGGTGTTTTGGGGATTTGTTGACAGGATAAACCCTTCTCATCACCTTTCATAAAAAATCTTTAGGATTTTATGGTCTAGAGGTGACCAACAACAGGTAATCAAACCTATCTATAAATGCTAGCTTGAATGCTCGGTTTCAGTCAATGTTTTTGAATACCCACGCTTGGAGAGGAACGTTCCTGTCAAGACCGCGTTTATAAAACGTGCTTTGTATCAAATATACACGAACAACGCTGTGTTAGAAGTGACATTTTTGAAGCTGGCTCGCTGTTACCTTTTTTATTTAGCTTATGTCTTGCACAGTTAGCATGTGTTGCGATGGTAATGAAAATGACAATAGGCACGCATTAATACAGGGTAATTGTGCTGTTATTTCTTTTCTTTTTTTTAAAGAGTGATCAAACAATTCTCTCCACACTTCTTATTTGTAGCTAACCTTTTTAACACTTTGCTTAGTTACGTAGCAAACCAGCTAGTTAATTTGGATTATAAAACGGAAAACATAGCCGATGAGAGAGAGGTGGCATGGGAAGCTAAACAACTCAAAGGCTGTTCCAGAATGAGCTACACAGAAGAACCGCGCAGACCAAATACCTGCGCGAGCCGTTTGGTTCTCAGAGCATTCTGGAATTGTTAAGTTTTGGTTCCCAGAACATACATATTTTAGGGCTCGAGCATCGGAGACGCTAAAGCCCTATTGTTTTTGTAATGTTTTTGTAATGTTTTATCATCATCATCATCATCATCATCATCATAATTTATTTATTTTTCTTAACACACTCACCCGTTCATACAAGATTTGGTATGGTTATTGATCTCATCATGTAAGACGAAGTCCACTTGATTTTATCTGACTCCATCCAACAGAAAGTCAGCCATTTTTGAGAGGCTTACAGTGATTGAAAAATTATGAAAGTTTACCCTTACATTTGTCTTGGGATATATTTTGATTTGTTATCGCAATTCTGCATAGATGTGCCTCATCGGCTCCACAGTGCCCCCTAATTCGCAAATGCATATTTCATGCCTTTGGAATACTCAAACTCTTGAACCCAAAGATGGGCAATATTCTATAATTCTTTTGTCATTCTCCTGGGTGTGTCGATAGCACCCCATAACGCTTCAGAATGAGCTTATTGCTATGGTTGCCACACAGTTTGTCCCATTCCCGACAGCCAATGGGGGGTGTCTTGCTTTAGCTCCGCCCAACAGGAAGTCGGCCATTTTGGTTTGTTTGAAAAAGTGCATGCACTGAATTTAGAAATTCTCCTAGGGGATTTATGTGACAGGCACCAAACCTGGTCAGTATCAAGATGCCAAGACATTGAATATGCTAAATTGCAGATGGATTGTCGAATGGTGTTGCTGTGTCATGGCAATACACTTATGGCATAAAAATGAGATGTAGGAAGAGCTCATATCTTTGGTTTGCATTGTGATTTAGGTCAAAATTTAGATTTATGTTTTGTATTGGGTGCTGAATACATGGATGTTTCAAATATTACATTTCATGTAGTGTGTTACAGAGCTGTTTTAGAATGTAAAAAGTCTGCAAAGTTTTAAAAATCAAAACGCACGACAAACTGAGTTATTGACTCTCAAAAGAAGGAACTGATTCTGAACAACTGAAACGAGTCATTAGTAATTCCAGACTTGCTTCCGGCACAAACCTACATAGGATTGTAACAAAAAGCCCCGTCTCTGGTCTTCATGGGCTGCTCACGAACAGCTTTGACCCGCCCTCAAACAATACAGTTGTAGTTACCTTGAAAGAGTTGGAGATTACTGTTCTCGTCATGTCTAGAAGACCGTGTCTGTGCTGCAAACCACTTTGCATGGAGTACCAAGGGATGAGGATGTAAAGCGTCGGTGGTTAGAATACATTTTTAAAACGATACCACAGCAGTTCAACTATGACCTTCATTTGTTTTCCCGCTATGTCACTGATTATAGCTTCTCAAATCTAGCTGAAGTCAACCTGGTATTTGTGAAATGATTATTTATGAAAGATAGGGCCAGTTTTTTGACACCGGGGAAAAAAACACTAATGCTGCAATATAAAATATGAGCAGATTAAAGTGTTTTTTGACATTGGATGTAAATGTAAATCTATTGTATGAGACCTCTAAAACAAAATTAGGCACATTTTAGGGGGGCGGCTGTGGCGCAGTTGGTAGAGTGGGTTGTCCACTAATCGTAGGATTGGCGGTTCGATTCCCGGCCCGGGTGACTCCATATGCCGAAGTGTCCTTGGGCAAGACACTGAACCCCAAGTTGCTCCCGATGGCAAGCTAGCACCTTGCATGGCAGCTCTGCTACCATTGGTGTGTGAATGGGTGAATGAGACACAGTGTAAAGCGCTTTGGATAAAAGCGCTATATAACATTTACCATTTACCTTTACATTTCAATACCATAATGGGTGTGCTTTAATCTCTGCCCAACAGGAAGTCGGCTAGGAAGTAAGTATAACTCGGTCATACTTTTTCATCAGCTTCAAATTGTGCATGGTTACACCAGTGGGCTATCTCTGATTGCACTGACATGGAAATTATAAGTCATAGTTATAGCATCACCTATGCTAAATAGTTACAGTGTACCTTGACATATGGATGCCTTTAAGGTTTATCTGGGGTACCAGAGTTTGTGATTTGCCTGAAAAGTAGTCACAAATTTCTACTATTTAATGTGCAGCATTAATCTGAATACGGTCTGTTGATGTGTCGTTATGGGGTTGACTTGGCCACTTCAAAAGGTGGACTTTGTTTTTCTGAAGCCATTCTGTTGTGGACTTGCTCCAGTGTTTTGGGTCGTTGTCCGGCTGCATCACCCAACTTCTACACAGTTTCAGCCGATGTACAGACATTCTCACATTATCCTGAAGAATTGTCTGATATACTTGGGAATTCATCTTCCCCTCAATGATTGCAAGCTGGCCAGGCCCTGATGCAGCAAATTCAGCTCAATTAAATTTTATTTGTATAGCGCCTTTTTACAATAGACATTGTCTCAAAGCAGCTTTACAGAAATATCAACATGGTATACAGATATTAAAGGTGTGAATTTATCCCAACTGAGCAAGCCACTGAGTGGTGACAGTGGCAAGGAAAACAACAGATAGTGTGAAAAAGTTCATTATGGATGTATATGAAGTCTGTATGGCCTTAGGAGCAGCCGTAGTCCCAGCAGTCTGGAATTAGAGAAGATTTGAGCTCCATCCAGAAGCAGAAAGGATCAGGATCTCTAGTATTTCCATAAGTTCGTGTGGGGCTCGGCAAAAGGAGAGAGGGAGAAAAAAGATTGACTGTGAAGTAGTAAAATAGAATCTAGTCAGGGTAGGCTTGAGTAAACAAATACGTTTTAAGCCTAGACTTAAACACTGAGACTGTGTCTGAGTCCCAAACACTAATAGGAAGACTGTTCCATAACTGGGTCTTTATAAGCGAAGGCTCAAATCATGTTGTTTCCTCCACCATACTTTACGGTTGGGATGTTTTCATGATGATATGCTGTGCCCTTTCTACGCCAGATGTAGTGTGGTGGTTTTTCCAAATAGTTCAAACTTAGTTTCATCAGACCACAAAACATTTTGCCAATACCACTGTGGAGTGTCGATGTGCCCTTTTGCAAACTTCAGGCTTGCAGCAATGTGCTTTTAAGTAAGCAGTGGCTTCCTTCATGGTGTCCTGCCGTAGATACCCTGCTTGTTCAATGTTTTGTGTATTGTAGACTCATGAACAGAGATGTTAGCCAGCTCCAATGATGCCTTCAAATCTTTGGCTGTCATTCAGGATTGTTTCTTTACCTCATTGATGAGTCTTCGTTGTGCTTTTGGTGTCATTTTGACTGGGTGCCCAATTCTTGGTAGAGTAGCAACAGTCCCAAAGTGTCTCCATTTGTAGAATGTTTGCCTAACTGTAGACAAGTGAATTTCTGAAGTCCTTGAAGTCACTTTGTAACCCTTGCCAGCTTTATGTAAATCAACAATTCTTGAAAGCTTCTCTGAAAGCTCTAATTGGCGAGACATGGTTCACATAAACGTGTGTTTCTTGTGCAGAGCAAACTCCAAAAGTTTGATGGGTTTTTATCAGTCAAAGTAGCTGTAGTCCACACCTCCATACTCATTTTCTTAACGAGACTCCAGGTGTGCTAATACCTGACTCCAATGAGCTTTTTTGAGGTCATTAACTCAAGGGTTCACATACTTTTACAAGCACTATGAGGTTTTTTTGGTTGTTCTCAATCAAGACATGAACGATCACATTTTATTGTCAGACACATTATATTTGTCAATACCCCTGACTTAGATGAAGATCAGATCACATTTTCTGACAAATTTATGCAGAAAACCATGAAATTCCAAAAGGTTCACATACTTTTTCTTGCCACTGAATATATATGTGAGTACATTTGGATAATAAACTGGACTGGTCAGTCAACACTGAAGCACTCTACAAGAAAGGGCAGAGCAGGCTGTACTTCCTGAGGAGGCTGTGGTCCTTTAATGTCTGCAGCAAGCTCCTCTGGATGTTCTACCAGTCTGTTGTTGCCAGCGTCTTCTTCTATGCTGTGGTATGCTGTGGAGGACGCACTAAGAAGAAGGATGCTGGATGACTGGATAGGCTGGTAAGGGAAGCTGGCTCTGTTGTGGGAGCGGAACTGGAGTGCATCACTTCAGTGTCAGACAAAAGGACCCTGAGCAAATTTTGGACAATGACTGTCATCCACTCCATAACACTATCATAAAGCAAAATAGTTTGATCAGTTGGAGGCTACGCTCACTGTCGCACAACTGAGAGAGGCTGAGAAAGTCTTTTGTCCCTAGGGCTATACAACTCTTCAATGCTTCACTTAAAGGAAGAGGTCAGAGACTTCTCTGCATAGTCTATTTGCATCTTCACCTTTTCATACATTCTCATACACTTCCACGAACTCTTACAACAATGTTATGTACTGGCTCACTGTGTGACTGTTTTACTGTTTACACTGTTTACACTGTTTATGGACTATATCAGCCCACATTTACAACCCCTACCTCTATTTCCCAGTCTGTGGATCCTTGATTTGGTATATTTTATTGTTTTTTATTAGTAATTTTTTAGCATCCTGCTTATACTTTATTGTATGTTGTATTATGTGTGTGTGTGATGTCTTGAGCTACTGGTGTCACGTATCGTGATGTAGTGGATAAAGGACGGATGCAATCGCAGTTTAGAATGGAAGGTTTATTAAAGAGAGAGAGGCAGACAAATCCAAAATGTGATCCAGAACGTAATCCACAAACAGGCGAAGGTCAGACGAACGGCTAACAGGCATACACAGGGCAAAACAGGGTCGATAAACATAAACAAACATGGACGTGGACCTGGGAGCGGATAACCCAGCGTGACTAACTCTAATGTGGAACGCGAAGTTTAAATCTATTCTACTCTAATAAACCGTGCCGGGAGGCGCGCGGTATATATGCCGGGATGATCAGCCTCCTAACCGCTAGCAGCTAAGCGCAATACCGACACACGTGACAACACAACCAATGACAGAACAGGGAGGAGACATGACAGAAACGTAAACAACAACAAACGCACATGTCCAGCTGTCACTCGGAAAAAGCACGTGCTCTCGTATTTGCGCAGTAGAGCACGTTGCCACAAGGGGAAACGGTGACAACTGGGACCTTGAATTTCAATAAAGTATCTATCTCTGTGTGTGTGTATACACATGTTAAATGCCTTAACCCTCTTGGGCATGAAGTTCACTGGAGTCCTCTTCCACTCCTCCATGATGACATCACGGAGCTGGTGGATGTCCATAAACGTACATCCCAATTAGGCTCAATATTTCTTACACCCCCCCATCAGTTTGCCAAATTTCAGAACTTTTAACAAGACAGTTCTGTGGGCTGTCATAGAACACCCTGCCCAGAAGAAGAAAAGGTAGAATAACAATAGGTTGCCTACGCACATTCGGCGCTTGGCCCCCTAACAATAGGCTACTTATGCACCTTTTCTGCTTGCCTTCTTAATAATAATGAAAACTTTATAAATTGGATAATGATGGTTACCAATAGCTGAAATGCCTGAAAGTTGACTGGCTGTTTTTTAATTAACCCTGTCATGAGTAAAATCTAGGTTCCAAGCATCATGATGCAGCACACAAATTTCAGCTAGATCTGACTTTTGGTTCTTGTAAAACAGCTATTTAAGTTTATCTCTGCCCCCTGTTGATGCCCACTTTGCAGACCTACTCAAAACCTTAACATTTTTGGAACATGCCTTTTAATTTTTGTGTCAATCCAAGAACCCAGTTCTTATTACAGCCTTTCGAGTAATTCAAGCTCCACCTCACAATAATCTATCGGGTGGTGAACAGTACAAAAGGCAAAAAACAAATTTAGGATGAGATTTTCACTATGATAACAGTCTCAGAAAATATCACTGTATATAATTATTACTCCATAATAAGAATAATAATAATAATAATTATTATAATGGGCAAAATACATATGAGCCTTAATGTTCTTCTGGCTTAGCAGTGGTTTTCATAGCACCACTCATCCATGGATGCCATTTTTGCCCAGTGTCTGTCTGATAGTTGAGTCATGAGCAGTGACCATTATTGATGCAAGAGAGGCCTGTCGGTCCATTAAATTTTATTTGTATAGCACTTTTTACAATAGACACTGTCAAAAAGCAGCTTTACAGAAATATCAACATGGAATATAGATATAACAGGTGCGAATTTATCCCAACTGAGCAAGCCACAGTGGAGACAGTGGCAAGGAAAAACTCCCTAATATGTAAAGAGGAAGAAACTTTGAGATGAACCAGACTCTGAAGGGAACCCATCCTCATCTGGGTAACAACAGATGGTATGAAAAAGTTCATTATGGATTTATATGAAGTCTGATTGGCCTTAGAAGCAGCCATAGTCTTTGGAGTAGATGAGCGCTTCATCCAGTGGTAGGACATCCGAAACGGATCAGGCAGGTGCGGAGAACAGAAAGGATCAGGATCTCTAGTGTCTCCATAAAATCGTGTGGGGTTTGACAGAAGGAGAGAGAGAGAGAGAGAGAGAGAAAGATTATTAGAACTGTGCTTAGCATAACAGAAAGTCTAGTCATGGTAGGCTTGAGTAAACAAATACGTTTTAAGCCTAGACATAAAAACGGAGACTGTGTCTGAGTCCCGAACACTAATTGGAAGACTTCCAAACTGTGGGAAAAAAGCCCTTCCCCCTGCTGTAGCATTCGCTATTACTGTTAAATTAGGTGCCGTTAAATAGCCTACATCTTTTGATCCAAGTAGGCGTGGCAGATCATAGAAAACCAAAAGGTGGCTTAGATACTGTGTGGCGCGAGACCATTTAGTGCTTTATAGGTTAACAATAGTGTTTTATAATCAGTGCAAGATTTCACTCGGAGCCAATGCTGTGTTGAGAAGATCGGTGTGATATGGTTGTATCTTCTGGTTCTAGTTATGACTCTAGCAGCTGCATTCTGGATTAACTGGTGTTCGTTTATGCTCCTACTGGAACATCCAGACAGTAAGGCATTATAGTAATCTAGTCTAGAGGTGACAAATGCATTAACTAATATTTCTGCCTCTGTTCTCTGGCTTCGCTGAAACATACAACTGTGTATCATTAATCTTTGATTTTGTGTCTTTTGTGCATCATCTTTGATGCTCTCTGGAGACAAAAATTTAGGAGAGCTGTTGTGGATAAAATCAACCTTTCTAGCCTAAGTCAAAAAACTTCTAAGACAGAGAGTTTAGTAGATGTCAAAAGTAATAAACTTTATTGGAAACCAACAAAGGTGACTGCAGAGAGTCCCACTTGTAAATACACAAACATGTCTTTATATACCTGCCAAAACAGTGAAAATAATTCCTAGGTGTGGCATTCAACTTTTCTTTTTAGAACTGACCAATCTCTATAGCCTTAATTAATTATTCATGTCTATACCTTATCTTAAATTTGTGGAGCATGCGCAGTGAGTTGATTTTCCTGAAAAGGTTTTATAAGGACAAGTTTTCTTCTTTTTAACAAAGAGATGGTTTCACTCAGGCTTCTATCCTGTCCTTGAACCACACTCCCTTCCTGAGGCCCTCTTCCTGCTCCATAGGCACCTGGCTTCAAAGTTTTCTCCCACAAAAGTGAATGTCTAATACCAATTTATAGCTGTGTAGAAAAGTGCAAGCTGGTACAGAAGAACTTTTGTTGTACAGTAAGACATGGCATTCATCCAACTCAAATCCACTCAGAATATGACTTGATTAACCATTGTTCTATAGATTTGGCTTATGCTTCCAACTATTGATTATACATATTATAGATTATGCTTTTTAACCCATACAGATTATTTGATTATGCTTAAAGTAGTACTTCTAAATGTAGGTTACATTGAATACACTTCATTAACATATCCAGAAGTGAGTTGTACATATTGATTACACGTCCTAGCTATTTTCTTATACATATTTTGATATATTTTCTATAGAGCCAACCCCAAGTAGGTATGGGAAAAGGCTGGACAAAGAAAGATGATGTGTATTGGGTTCTTTTCTGTTTTGGACAAAGAGTTGTATAAATATTTTAGTCTGAAGTTTATATTAACAAAAGTTTATATTAAATGAACAAAAAAATGGTACTGAAAGTTTGCCCCCTGTCAGATTAATCGAAAAATAATCGGTCAACTAATTGAAATGCCTGTCAAATGATTCAAGAACAGGGAGTTGATGGACGCCATGCGAAGGGCAGATGTGTGAAAGACAGCTCTGCGCACTTTGATAACTTTTGTAATTATTTTATGATATAATCTGGTGAAATTCGGTATACCCGGTTACACTTTTGCTGTTTGAGGTAAACATGGCAAAGAAGTTAAAATCCTCGAGCTCTGGAGACATTAAAAGACACTTACGTGTCCGAGATGAGAGTCCGGACGGGCCTGTGGACCGCGGACTCGTTTTGGGTGGTGCGTCGGGAGAAGAAATTCAGCGCCAACTGTCGAACATGTCGGGGATGTTGACGAAGGTTGTTGCTGACTTGGAAGATCTCGCTGTAATACGCCGTTCGGTTACCGCGATAGAAATAAAATTCTCCCAGTTAGTTACAAGAGTGGCGGATGCGGAGAAACGAATCGAATATCTGGAGTCTTCGGAAAGGCCATTATCCGCTAATCCGCCCACGACCAAGAGATTGGAAGATTTGGGAAAATCGAAGCCGAAGGAATAATTTGCGAATTATTGGAGTTCCTGAGAATGAAGAAGGTAGAGATATGGTAAGCTTTTCCTGAGTCTGCTCGACATAACAGGCCATAAATTAGAACTCAAGCGGGCCTACAGAGTCCCGGCTCGGAGATCTGGTGAGGGGGACAGGTCGCGACCAATCCTGGCTAGATTTCTGAGATCATCCGATAAAGATCTCATGTTGTGCCAGGTGATTAGCAAAGGAAGGCTCTCTTGGAAGAATCACAATATTTTCTTGTTCCCGGTCTTTGCGAACTCGACAAGAGAGAAACGTGATCGGTTCAAGGAATGCAAGAAAGTCTTGCACCAACGTAAGATCACTTTTGCACTGATGTTTCCGGCCAGACTGAGAATAAACACCAAAGACGGCAGCATTTTTATTTACGTGTCCCAATCAGGCAATGTCTTTTATTGAATCATTGGATGAATAACGTGTTGGATGTTTCTCTTGTGAGTGGGTCGACTCACTGTGTGTATTCTGAATCTCCGAGGAAAATGGCCGCCATTTTTTTTTATTTTTGCGTTGGCGCCGAATGGCTAGAAATATTGTTTTGTGAAATATCACTTTCTTAAAGAAACTTTGGCATGGACGGAAGGTCACTTTTACAATGAAGTTCCAGCCCAGATTAATAATAGATACTACAGACGACCGCAGAATTATGTGGCCTCCGAGTGAATTGACTCTTGACCATCAGGGGAACCGGGATGTGGTTTTGTTTCCTTTTGTGCTAGCTTCGCCTAGCGGCGGGGCTTCTTTTGTGGAATAACACTACTTCAGGACAGTGGCAGATGTCTCTGCTCGCTCCTTGCGCTTGTGCCTCCTGTTGGCTGAAGTCCGAATTGTGGAGTATTTCCACGGGATGTTGGAATAATGACGTCATTCTTTCATAACAGCCGGCTCGCTGATTATTCGTTTGTCTGTCTGAGGAAATTGAACAGCTCTATATCGGCTGGAATTTGTTTTGTTTTGTGAAGGAACACCCTTGAGGCAGTTCTGTGAACTAGTCTATACATTATTTGTGTTTACTCTGCTTATTGGTTGGGGTGTATTTTATTTTAGAAAATATTTTTTTCAAATTTGTGAGGCAGAATCGTGCAATCCGATGGCAGAGTTGTCGCGGGGGCTCTTGGGGGCTCTCGGGGCTCTGTCATGCGTGGGGTTGATGCGCATGTTTTTCTTTTTTCTGTTTGTTTTGTTCGGGGTGAAGCTTGGGGTTTTATTGTTGCATCAATGTTAAATTGTGGTCTTCATAATTTGTTTTGGGCACACAATTAATTTTTTCTGTTATATCAAAATGTCAGATGTTAATATGAGTGTACTATCTCTCTCCACGTGGAATGTGAATGGGTTGGGACACCCCATAAAAAGAAGGAAGGTCATTACTTTTCCTAAGAGTAAGAAATATGATGATGTGTTTCTTCAAGAAACGCATCTTTCCCCGCAAGAAGCTGAAAAATTTGGGAAGATATGGGGCGGTCATGTTTTCTTTAGTGCTGGCTCGAGTAAGAGCAGGGGAGTCATTATATTGGTAAATAAGCATCTACAATTTAATTGTCTCAAACAGTTTAAAGATAAATTAGGGAGAATAATTATTGTTTTAGCAGAAATTCAGGGGCAAAGTCTTATTTTGGCTAATATTTATGCACCCAATACTGATGATAAGGGCTTTTTTAATAGATCTAGAAGGGATGTTGCAATCTGTTGGCACCCCGCATGATATAATATTGGGAGGAGACTTTAATCTTTTGATGGACTCAGTCCTTGATCGTAGTGTTGCAAAAGTGGGTAAGCCTCCCAGAGCAACAGTGACGCTTCACAGGATGTGTAAAAATCTTGGTTTTGCAGATATTTGGAGACTTTTGAACCCATCTGGTAGAGACTATACATTTTTTTCTTCAGTCCATAAGATTTATTCTAGAATAGATTTTTTTTTATCTCTAAATCACTCATTTCATCTGTTGCTGATTGTTCAATCAGAAACATCCTAGTCTCAGATCACGCACTGGTGAGTTTAGAGGTGTGGCCACAATCGGAGAAGAAGAAATCATTTAGATGGAGCTTTAATGTATCCCTTCTACAAAATCCTGAATTTCGACAAATGTTCGACAATGGAACTTGATTTTTATATGGAGACCAACTGGTCCTCAGTATCCTCTGTGGGCGTGGCGTGGGAGGCACTTAAGGCTTAGGGGTCTTAGGGGTCGGATCATACAGTATGCCTCATTCATTAAAAAATCCAAAGCACGAGAACTTGTGGAGTTGGAGGGACATATTAAAAGTTCAGAGGCAGAGCTGAAGCGCCGAATGTCGTCTGATGGTCTCAGAGAATTGACCAGATTGAAATATAGATATAATACTATTTTGTCGCGAAAAGTGGAGTTTTGGTTGTTCAGGGCAAGACAGTCATACTTTGAGTCGGGGGACAAAGCAGGAAAACTTTTGGCTAGATATATAAAACAGAGGGAGGCCCTTTCTACCATTTCCGCAGTGAAGTCTGTTAGGGGTGAAATTTTTACTTCGGCCATTGATCTCAATAATGCTTTTAAAGAATTTTACTTGGATCTCTATAGTTCAATGCCTTCGTCTACCGATGAAGATATTAGAAACTTTGTGGAACCATTAGAACTCCCAACATTGACAACGGAGCAAAAAAATTCGCTTGATTCTGAGATAACTTTGGAGGAGCTTGGCGAGGTAATCAAGGCCCTGCCTACAGGCAAGTCTCCAGGGCCAGATGGCTTTGCTGCGGAGTTTTTCAAATCCTATGCTACAGAACTGGCTCCACTTCTGTTAGAAGTTTATACAGAATCATTAAAGAATGGAAAGCTTCCTTTAACCATGACACAAGCCCGAATCAGTCTGATTCTTAAAAAAGACAAAGATCCAAGTGAGTGTAAAAGTTATCGTCCAATTTCCCTGATTCAGTTAGATGTAAAAATTTTGTCTAAAATTTTGGCTAACCGATTAAGTAAAGTTATGACATCTCTTATACATATAGATCAGGTGGGGTTAATTCGGGGCCATAGCTCTTCTGATAAAATTTAGACGTCTCATTGATATCATGTGGTCAGTAGCGAATGATCAGTCTCCGGTTGCTGCCATCTCACTTGACGCCGAAAAGGCGTTTGATATGGTAGAATGGGATTATCTTTTTAAGATTTTGGAAGTGTATGGGTTCGGGAATACTTTCATTGTTTGGATTAAGCTACTTTATAGTCACCCTGTAGCGGCAGTACAAACAAATGGACTGATTTCAGATTATTTTACTCCGCATAGGGGCACCCGGCAGGGTTGCCCTCTTTCCCCATTATTAGCAGCTGCGATAAGAAAGGATAAGGATTTTCCAGGGGAGGTGGCGGGAGGTGTGCCGCATAAGCTTTTGCTTTATGCAGATGATATTTTATTATTCGTCTCTGACCCTACTAGATCTATGCCTTGCCTCCACAGAATTATTAATTCCTTTTCCAAATTCTCAGGATACAAAGTCAACTGGTCTAAATCTGAAGCTTTGGCTCTGACTGTCCAGTAACGGCCTTTCAGCCTGGTGCCTTCCAGTGGCCCAAACAGGGTATTAAGTATTTGGGTATTTTATTTCCAAAAAATTTGTCAGATTTACTTAGTGTTAATGTTGACTCGTTAATGAAAAGGTTTTCGAGTGATGTAGACAGGTGGTCTTCTTTACATTTGTCTATGGTCGTGAAGGTTAATGTTATTAAAATGAGTTGTATATCAAAATTCAATTACCTGCTACAATCTCTCCCTATAGATGTCCCTCTTTCTTATTTCAAGCAATTTGAGAGTATAGCGAAGTCTTTTATTTGGAATGGTAAGCGTCCCAGGTTAAATTTCAATAAGTTACATAGGTCGATTGACAAGAGTGGGCTAGGCCTACCCAAGATTCTGTTTTATTATTATGCGTTTGGTCTCAGACATTTGGCTCATTGGTCACTTCCACCTGAGAGAGCCCCTCCCTGGTTCTGCATTGAACAAGAAGTTCTTGCCCCTATTTTGCCACTGCAAAGCCATTCCATTAAGCTCACCAGAGAAGTTAAATCACACCCAGTAATTTCACATCTGCACTCATTGTGGACAAGAGTGTCCAGAGTGTTTGATTCTGATATTTATCTCAATGTTGCCTCGACCCTTTGGCTAAACCCCAAACTACGTATTAATAAGTCCCCTTTTTGTTGGTCAGAGTGGATCACGAGGGGGATTAATACACTCGGTGATCTTTATGAGAGTGGTGTGATGATATCTTTTGAAAAATTGGTTCAACATTTTGGGATTCCCAGATCTCAGTTTTTTAGGTATCTCTAACTACGCCACTTGCTCTGTACTATTTTTGGGAGTAGCATGCACCCCCACCTAATGCAGCAGATACTCCGGGAGAGGTGATTTCTGCTTTTGGAAGAGGACATGAAGCATCAGTGTATTACTCCTTACTGATTCAGAGTCTAGGGGACGGAGTCTTATCCACTCTCAAGAGATTATGGGGGAAAGATTTAAATTTGGAATTGGGGGAGTGGGCTAGGATTTTAAAAAATGTGCCTTATACAATTTAAGATCTTACATCGGTTCTATTGGACCCCATCTAAATTGTATAGGCTTGATCTTAAAGACACACCCACATGCTGGCGATGCCATTCAGAAGATGTAGACACTACCCATGTTTTTTGGGGGTGTCGTAAGATCCAAGAGTTTTGGTTGAAAGTGCAGAGTTTTGTATGTGAGGTGTTTAACACTCAGATCTCGTTCTGCCCTAGACTATGTATTTTGGGAGATGGGGAGGTCACAAAATTGGAGGATAGGTACAAAAAAGATTGGGTTATGACCAGTGTGATGATTGGTAGACAGGAAATCAGATGGAGCGCCCTTGTTTCCACAGTGGTGTGTGGTGATGGGGAGGGTGGCTGCCTTTGAGGAGGGGTCGAGCAGAAGGATTGGAGTTGGGAATTCTTTCAGGAAGAAATGGAGCATTTATTTGGCGTTTTTGGGGGATGGATGGATAGATAGATACTTTATTATACTTGATTATACTTGATTATTGTATTTTACCTTTATTTTTATGATTTTCTTTTTTTTTTTTTAATTGTGTGAATTTTTATTTATTTTTTTATATGTGAGTTTATATTCTATTGACCACAAGGTGTTCGTGGGGGGACCAGGTTGGGGGAGTTTGGTAGGGGAGGGGTTGTTGTGTGGATTTATGTTAAAAGTTTGATTCATTATGTATGTTGTTTGTCTCTTGGTGTTCACTTGTGAATCAATAAAAGTGTTAATTACAAAAAAAAATTATTCAAGAAGAGGAACTACAGTTCACAGAAGAGGAAACATTGCTGCTTTCTATGTTGCATCTGTTGACTTGTTTGCATGCACTTTGTTACAGTTTGGGCACACCACAGTGATACAAGGATTTTGTTTCCCCATGTACTTGGTATACTGGAAACATTTCACAATAAATTCGAAACTTGAAAATTCCTCTTCTGCTTGTTGATTTGACATAGAATCTCCCTTTTAACTGTTATTGTTAACCTATGTTTGTAATGTTGCAGCTTTTCAACTTGCTGAAGCGGAAGACATCGCCATAACCATGCTGTGTTGGGGAAATGCCTCCTATGGCCAGCTTGGATTGGGTGGAATTGATGAAGAGATCATAGTAGAGCCCCGAAAATGCGAATTCTTTAATGGGAAGGTGGTGCGAGGTGTAGGATGTGGGAGAAGACACACTGTTTTTCTGCTTGGAGATGGAACTGTGTATACGTGTGGCTGCAATGACCTGGGACAGCTGGGGCATGACAAGGCACGCAAAAAACCAGGTACCGACAGAACAATATACATGCATATTTTAATAACAAATGTATAGATTCATACAGAATCTGTAAAAGTGCACAAATTCTCTTGAGGTCTGAATTCCAGTCCTGTAGAAGTCCAGCGTAGATTGGTCTTTTCCTTGTTCAGAGACCGCTGATCCAACTCACTTACTTGGTTACTTAGAGCAGTAAAATCACTGTAGCTCATATTATGTCACAGTGTGGTATAATTTAGCACAATATCGTCACATTTTGCTCAATGTTGCAACTACTGCTCAGCTTATGTTTTGCCTGGCTCACACTGCCACATGAGAGAGAGATCACATAAATATATGTGGGGAGACGGGGTACATGCTCGGTCAATATCCCTTCAGTCCCCAAGCACCTCCCTCTCAGTGCAGTGCCATGTTAAACCACACCCCCACCTGCTATTTGCACCTATAAGGAAGGTGTAGCTTATGACTGGGCCAATGAGTGTACCTACATTAGATCAACCTAATAAACTGGCTGCTGATTGTGTATATTGTTTTCATGCTTGGATACTGTAGAATCTACTAGAGATTGACAGATAATCGGTTTTACCTATATTTTTCCTGATATTTAAGCATATTTCCATAATCGGATATCGGTTTTGTAATTTCATATCTACTTTGCAGCCACATCTGATCTCTGCTCAAGTAGTACCATAGTTTATATTGTTTATAGTAGTTCAATAGTTTGTTTCCTTCAATAAGTTTTAAATCGGAAAGATAAGAAATGCATGCTTTCATTAGGAATATAATATCCCACCATTAATAGTTGAGCATATTTACAGTAAAAACCTTGTCAGTAAACTGAGGGCAAAAACACCTGAAAATAATCGTTCATTAATTGTAATTGAGGTAAAATGTTCAATTAAACACATTTTAGGTCATATCGTCCAGCCCTAACATTTACTGTATAACCTTTTATTTAGCCAATAAACAACTAAATAATTAATTTCCACAGAGCTGTAATTATCTCTACGAGTGATCACAGTTTGAGTATAGTTCTGCGTAAACGCATAGATAAAAAAACAGCGCTCTGTCAGCAGGTATTTCGTAATCTAGACCGACAGAAACATTAATAATTCTGACAGCATACCAGTTGAGATGGACTTGTTAATTGAAATAATGTATATGCTGTTTTGTAATAATGTATGTGTCTGTTTCTGTAAGTTTTTCTTCATGTCTTCTAGGGGAGTTTACTAACCATTATTGTTACGACTCAGTCTAGGTTGTGCCGCACAGAGTGATCAGCTCGGGATTCAGTGGATTGATTTTTAAATATTAAATGAGGGAGCCAGGAATAACAACGCAACAAGGTGGTTCAAAAAGGTTGTGGTATATTATGTCAGACAATATATACATACAACTATACAAATTAACCAAAACAGGCATATCTTCAGGGTGGGCCAAGGCCAAAATAATAACCAAAAGGATTCTATGATTAGGTAGCTAGCTTACCTAAAAGAAAAAGAAAGAAAATACAAATATTCTTCCCTAACTTCCTAAGCAACACCCCTACTGCCAGTGAACCAAGTGAACATGCATATGTATGTATGTATATATATATATATATATATATATGTGTGTGTGTGTGTGTGTATGTGTATATATATATATATATATATATATATATATATATATATATATATATATATATATATATATATATATATATATAATATATTATATATATATATATATATATATATATATATATATATATATATATATATATATATATATATATATTAATTATATATATATATTAATTATATATATGAGACACACAAAACGGATATAGGGATAACCAAAAGTCAAAACCAGGTCAGAGTCGAAACCAGAACAGCAGTCAAAATACAGAAATTAGCCACAAGGGCAAGCACACAAATCAAGCAATCTCCTATCAACAAATCACACACACCTCCAACATCCCACACTTTCTCACTCCCTCTTCCTCTTTAAAAATGGCTGCCAATCAGTGAGGTCATCCTGGAGGCGGGAGCAATGCAGGCTAGGAAGTATGCAGGCTGGAAAGTCTGGGAGGGAGTTCGGACTTGCACACAAAATGTCACAGCACAAAAAAAAATTCCCTTCCCAAGATAGCAGGTTATAACACTTATGTTCTCGCTCTCTCCTTTTGGATTTTGATATAACTCCTGATTTATGTGAAGCTGCTTTCTCTGTTGTTAAAAGCACAATACAAGTACGGTTTTATTTAACGGAAACACAAGTGTGTCTGTACAGTCAGGTCCGTATACAGTGGTGCTTGAAAGGTTGTGAAGCCTTTAGAATCTGCATAAATACATCAGATTTTCATGTCCTTAATGTTTTTCAAGTCCTAAGAGTAGATAAAGAGAATCTAATTCAGCAAATTAGATATTATACTTGGTAATTTACTTATTAAGGAATATGATTCAATATTACATATCTTTGAGTGTCAAAATTATATGAAATCTAGGATTTGATTGGTGAAACTAAAGCCAGGTGTTTTCAGGTTTGGATAACTGAGGTGTAAGTAAGAACCCTGTTTTATATATATATAAAAAACGGGGTTCTATCAAAGTCTGATCTTCAGAACACATGTTTGTGGAAGTTTATCATGGCATGAGCAAAGGAAATTTCTGTGGATTTGAACAGAGATTTCCCAGAAAAAGAGTTGTTCATGCTCATCAGGCTGGAAAAGGTTACAAGACCATCTCTAAACATCTCTGGATGTTTTACTTAATAAATAAATAACAAAGTATAATACTTTTGTCTATTTTTTTAATTGGGTTCTCATTGTCTACTTTTTGGACTTTGATTAATCAATTACTTGAATTCAAAGGCCCATTTTTATTTTCTGTGGGTTTAAAAATAAATAAATAAATAAATAAAACAAAACATGTTTTCATATTCTGCCCAATGTTGTCCTTCAAACATTGTGCAATTTGAAGGCTATGAAAAATATATCTATGTGGGCTATACTATACATAGTGCAAAGATTTTTTTAATATTAACATTATATATTTTGAAAACAAAACTGATTGTCCACAACCTTTTTTTTTCATTGATTTATTTATTAATTTTCATATGATTCATTTTCATGTGATTCATTGACCTTTTCTTCCCTCCCTTCCCTTTCCCAGATATTTCATTGAGAAGAAAAAAAAAAAGAAAGAAAAAAAATTAAAAGCCCCCCTGCCCTCCCCCGGCTCATCATGGCTACTCTATAGCTGTCACTGGTTATATAAAAATTATAAAACCCAAGAACAGGCACCATTTAAATAAAGTAAACCATAGGAATATAAATAGCCAATTGGAGCTGAAGAGCGACACACCCAAAGTCTCCATAAAACAAGGGAGACAGCAGTGTTTCACACATAGGGTTGTCCACAAAGTGGACCTAGAGTAAGCTAAACAAAATTACCTAAACTAAAAATAATCCAGTAAGAGAAAAGTCCCCTACTGACTTCAAATCTAATGATAGTATGCGCACTTTAACAAATATAATGTCCATACCTTTTAAAGACTTATAACTAATATTACACAGTGTAGCACATTAAAAAAAAAAAAAAAAAAAAAAAATATATATATATATATATATATATATATATATATATATATATATATATATATATATAAAACAACAATAATAATAATAATAATTATAAATAAATAAAAAAGAAAATAACTAATAAAATGAAATAAACTCTAACCCAGTCAGAGCGACCAAACAGAGAAGCACATTAATACAGAAGTAGATTTAAAAGGAGTGAGTCCACAAATTGTAGACGAGGTAATGCACCGATAAGAATCCGAATTCTGTAGAGCTGGAAGGTAGAGTGCAAAAAAAGAATAAAGAATAAAATAAAGAATAAGATAGATAAATAAATAAATAAAACACTACACTATGTAGGTGATGCAGTTCACCCAGTATTAAGAGTTTAACTTAGTCTCCTGCTTCCTCCGCTGAAATAAACTCCTTCTGAAAATAGTTATATGTAATGCGAAGCCGAGCTGGGTTAAGTATTACATAGCAAGCGCCCTCAATATCACGAAGTTGACGCCGAACCTCGTTAAATGGGGCGGCTGTGGCTCAGTTGGTAGAGTGGGTTGTCCACTAATCCAGGGTTGGCGGTTCGATTCCTGGCCTGGGTGACTCCACATACCGAAGTGTCCATGGGCAAGACACTGAACCCCAAGTTTCTCCCGATGGCAAGCTAGCGCCTTGCAAGGTAGCGCTGCTACCATTGGTGTGTGAGTGTGTGTGTGAATGGGTGAATGAGACACAGTGTAAAGCGCTTTGGATAAAAGCGCTATATAAGTGCACATTTTCCAAATGCGGCTATCTTGACTGGGTAGTCAGGAAAAACTGAGATGGTCAAATCCGTCACTTTAATCCGCTGGAGCTCTCTCGCACGGCGTAAAATATCAACACAGTCACTGTGATAATGGAATCCGCACGCAATAGCACGTCGTTCATCAGGCTTTGGCTTCGGCTGAAGGGTTCGGTGGGACCGGTCCAGAACCGGCTCCTTCTCCAGACCAAACGCCTCCTTTAACAGGGTCGCTACAGCAGCGGTTGTACAGGTGTCGGTGCCTCTGGAACTCAGACTATCCTCACATTATTGTGCCGTGACCTCGACTCCAAATCCTCACATTTATTCTCTAATTGAGTCACGGTCGCAGTGAGAGACTCGATAGTAGTCTTCATATGAACTCATCGGTGCAACCGGAGAGCGCTCGCAGCGCACTCTCTAGGCCTCAGTTTCGTCTGAATGATACCACCGGTTTTAAAGTTCTTCCCAGACATTTTAACGAACCACCAATTTAAAAACACAAATAAGGAAACGAAGTAGAATAAGTCAAATATATTATATGACCAAAAAAGTGCTAATTAATTACAATTTTAATCGAAATCAGCAGGAGACTCAAACTTCACGTCATACTCCATCGAACGCCGAATTCGAACCTCCATCCACAACCTTTAAAGCAGAAGTTAAATCACTATTTTTAAAATGCTAAAAAACAAAACCAAAAGCACAAACTAAGTGTTAATTGGTAAGAGGTTCAATGTTATGCAGTAACGCACTTATTTGAAGACAAACATGTTACTTTATTCTGTAACTGTATGACACTTCTTACATTTATACAATTACATGTTCTAACCCCATTATGGTTACTGCTCTCATAAAAAATTACTTAAAAAAGAATTACACACAATTACTTTTGTTTCTAAACATAGCATCAAACAACATGCTAATTAAAAATAATATTTTAGTCATTGTATACATTGTAAAATATACAAAATATATTTTATTATTGTGCTTCTTTTCTATTGCACGCTGTTTGACACGCGTGAGTGGACACTCGCTCATTCAGTGAAGTTTAATGTAAACTCACTTGCTGTCAGGACGATCCTTTATGTGAAATGGAAACATTTACAGATAATTATATAAACATAAAAATGTAATTTCTGTGCTGAAGAAAACATGTCGGGAACACATTAAACAGCAGCATCTGACACGACAAGCCACGTTAATACACTTACGAGTTTGTTTGAAGCGCTTAAAATAAAACACTTACAGTCATGGACGAAATTATTGGCACCCCTGGAACTTTTCCAGAAAATGCACCATTTCTCCCAGAAAGGTGTTGCAATGAAATGACACATGTTTTGGTATACACATGTTTATTACCTTTTAAGTGCATTGGAACAGCACAAAAAAAGCAGAAGAAAAAAGGCAAATTTGACCATTTTAAACAAAACTCAAAAATTAGGTTGGACAAAATTGTTGGCAGCCTATTTGGTTGCACACCCTTTGGAGAAAATAACTGAAACCAATCTCTTCCTATAACCATCTACAAGCTTCCTACACCTCCCAACTGGAATTTTGGATCACTCTTCTTTTGAAAACTGCTCCAGGTCTCTCAGATTTGAAGGGTGCCTTCTCGCAACAGCAATCTTGAAATCTCTCCATGGGTGTTCTATGGGATTTAGATCTGAGTGCTTTTTGAGGTATGTTTCGGGTCATTGTCCTGCTGAAACATCCATGACCTCTGACGCAGACCCAGCTTTCTGACACTAGGCCCTACATTATGGGCCAAAATCTTTTGATAGTCTCCAGATTTCATGATTCCTTGCACACAGTCAATGCACCCAGTGCCAGAGTCAGCAAAACAACCCCAAAACATCCTTGAACCTCCACCATGTTTGACTGTGGGTAGTGTTCTTTTTCTGCTGTACCGGCCTTTTCTGTAAACAGTAGAATGCCAAAAAGCTCTACCTTAGTCTCATCTGTCCACAAAACGTTCTCCCAGAAGGATTGAGGCTTACTCAGGTGCATTTTTGCAAATTGCAGTCTGGCTTTTTTATGCCTCTGTGTCAGAAGTGGGGTTCTCCTCGGTCTCCTACCATAGCGCTTCTTCTCCTTCAGATGACGACGTATGGTTCGAGCTGACACCGATGCACCCTGAGTCTGCAGGACAGCCTGAATTTGCGTGGAAGTTGACTGTGGTTGTTTATCCACTATTCGAACTATCCTGCGTTGCATTCTTTCATCAATTTTTCTCCCACGTCCAGGGAGATTTGCCACAGTTCCATGGGTTATAAACTTCTTGATTATATTGCGCACAATGGACAAAGGAACTTTAAGGTCTCTGGAGATTAACTTGTAACCTTGAGATTCTTGATATTTTTCCACAATTTTGCTTCTTAAGTCCTCAGACAATTCTCGGCTCTTCTTTCTCTTCTCCATGCTTGGTGTGGCACACACAGGCACACAACACAAAGATTGAGCCAACTTTTATACACTCTAACTGGCTTCAGTTTTGATTTCTATGCCAGCATCTGTTCTTGCCACAGGTGAGTTTAAATGAACATCACATGCTTGAAATGAAATTATTTACCCACAGATTTCAAATTTGCCTTTTTTCTTCTGCTTTTTTGTGCTGTTCCAATGCACAATGCAATTTGTCATTGCAACACTTTTCTGGGAGAAATGGTGTATTTTCTGGAAATGTTCCGGTGGTGCCAATAATTTCGCTCATGACAAATTATTTCGTCCTTTTTCCACAGCAGCTCAATCTGTGATGTCCCCTGTTTTTTTTTTTTTTTTAGATCTGTTGTATTTATCGAAATGCGTTTTTCACCATTGTGAAGTCACGTCACTGACGTGGGTCATCCACAGTGATGTCACAGACCAAACTAATCGATAATGAAATGTGTTGTAAATTATTTTAATTATCGATTATCAATTTTATCGATTAGTTGTTGCAGCCGTACTTTCAAGCATCACTAAATATTTCAACATTGACAAAGTTGTTGTTATTTTAGTTGTCTACCACAGTATATTGAAATTTAGAGATTAATTAATGAATATGTACAAGCTTTCAGCTTTAATTTGAATATTGGTATTTACATGCAAATTTGATGAAGTTTAGGAATTACAGCAGTTTTTGTATTTATTCTGTTTTTGTTGGATACTAAAAGAAGGTCCATTTTGTCCATATTTATGCTCTAGAGCAGGTAATGGCACTTGATGCTCAGAACATTGTAGCTGTATCTTGCGGTGAGGCCCACACTCTTGCTCTAAACGACAAAGGACAAGTGTTTGCGTGGGGACAGGCTTCTGATGGACAGCTCGGCCTTGCCAACATTGAAGAATGTATGCGTGTACCCAGGTGATGTACATGTATTACCTTCCAAGGAAACACCTTTACGTAGAATGTTACTTGTGTTGGGAAAACTTTGCAGCTGTAACTTGGCAAGCTACTCATGATTTAAAATAGCCAAGCTACAGCCAAACTACTGTTTTGATAAAGCTAGCTACACTACAAGCTACTAAGAAATCGTAGCTAACTACACTGTGGCTATTTTTCCGAACTGAAGAAATATTTTCATCGTATTGTGCCTAGTTACTTAATTGCACAAAATAAAATAAACGTTTTATACAGGTTATGCCATAACACAAAATTTTGCTTTTCTATTTATAAAGAAGTGTTAGAAAAATGCCGTTAACGTTCACTTACAATGGGTATAAAAAGTCTACACACCACAGTTAAAATGGCAGGTTTTTGTGATGTTAAAAAAAAGTAATCTGTTAAACCACGTCAGAACCTCTTTTTTTTACCATTATTGTGAAATTGCACCATATAAAATCGAGTGGTAAACAACCAGACATGTTGGCGACAAAAACTTAAAACTTCTAATACCCACTTTGCATAAGTGTGTAATAACCCTTTTATAATTTGGCATGTGTGTAGAATGTGTTCAGAATCAACCAATCACATTAAAACTCATGTTGAATACTAAATAGTATACACCTGCCATCAACCTCACCTAAAGTACAGCTGTTCCTTTAGGATTTTCCTGTCATTTTCTTGGTAATATCCCACTGGCAAAGCCATGGGCCACAAATAGCTTACAACGCAGGTATGGGATCTCATTTTTGAAAATATCATTCAGGAAAGGGTTTAAAAAAATTCAGAGGCATTGGATATACCATGCAACACCGTAAAGAGATTTAACCCAACAAATGGAGAAAATATGTGTGGCACTACTAAGAACAGGACATTCCTCTAAAATTGATGAATATCGTGAGAAAACTATATACTATAACTAAATATTGCAGAGAGGCTGCAAGAGGCTTACAGCAACATGAAAAGAATAGCAGAAATTTCTGGCAAGTAATGATTGCCATCCTACCCAATAGCCCAGACAGAAAAAATTTGGGAGTTGGTTTTCACATGTAGGGAGCAAAGATCACATCACCAAAAGAACACCATCCCCACAGTAAAGCATGGAGGCATCATCATGCGTTGGGTTTGTTTTGTTTTTTTGTTCAGCTGAAACTGGGGCTTCAATCAGGGTGCAGGAAATAACGAATAGCTCCAAATACCAGTCATCCATCTATCCATCCATCTTCTACCGCTTACTCCTTCTTCAGGGTCGCGGGGAACCAGGAGCCAATCACCAATCACATGGAGCATTGGGCACAAGGCGAGGTGCACCCTGGACAGGGTGCCAGTCAAATACCAGTCAGTTTTGCTAAATTAAAAATGCTAAAACACTTGAGCTGAAGAGGAATTTCACTTTTCAGCATGACAATGACCCATAGCACACCCCCAAAATAAACAAAGGAATGGCTTCATTATAACAAGATCAGGGTTTTGGAATGGCCCAGCCATTCCAAAACAGAGTTCAGATTTAAATCAAATCAAATCTGAGGGCTGTGTACAGGAGATGCTCAGCCAATCTGACAGCATTATGATGCTTTTGCAAGGAAGACTGGCAAAATATTGCTAAGTCAATATGTGCCAGACTGATTGACTCTTAACCTAAATAATTCTGTGATTAAAATCCAAAGGTGCTTCAACTAAGTATTACTTCAGGGGTGTGCACACTTTTTCATACAAATTATTATGCATTATTTTCATTAAAAAATTCCTGAAAATGATTCTTATTGGTTTTTTTTAAGGTTCTGGCATGATTTATCTTGGTTTGATTTTTTTTTTTTTTACATCACAAAAAAACCATGAATGGGCATGAATGGCTGCCAGTGGAACTGGGTCACTGGTGGTTATTGATGATGGAAGTAGCAGGATGAATTCTAAAGTGTGCTGTATTCTAAAAAAGCTTTGATTTCTGTTCAGATTCAGTCAAATGTTGAAAAACTGGATGGCGCTTCACAGTACAGATGGTTAATGACCCAAAACATACTGCGTAAGCAACCCAAGAGTTTCAGCTTACAGACTGAATACCAGATATTTTCCTTTAGGATTTTCTTTTTTAGAGCAGAATTCATGTTTCCCTCAATTATTGCAAGTTACTCAGGCTCTGAATCAGCAAAGCATCCCCACACTATCACACTTCCACCACCATGCTTGACTGTAGGTATGGTGTTTTTTTTTTTGTTTTGTTTTTTGTGGAATTCTGTGTTTGGATTATGCCAGATGTAATGGACTTACAAACAGTTCCACTGTTGACTCCTCAATCCACAGAACATTCTCCCAAAGGGTTTGAGGATTATCAAGGTGAGTTTTGGCAAAATTCATATTAGTCTTGATGTCCTTCTGGGTTAGCAGTGGTTTTCACCTCGCCACACTTCCATGGATGCCATTTTTTCCCAGTGTCTTTCTGATAATGGATATATGAACAGTGATCTTTATTGATCCAAGAGCGTCCTGTTGGTCCTTTTATGTTGTCTTTGGCTCTTGTGACTTGCTGGATGAGTGCTTGCTGTGCTCTTTGAGGTATTTTGGAAGGTTCAATACAGTTTTTACATTTGGACCAAGTTGAAAAGATTCTGTTTAAGTGTTGATTTGATGGAACAGGATTTGCAGTAATCAGACCTGGTTGCGTCTACTCCAGTTGAATCCCATTTTGAATGTTGTTTTGTATATTTGGGTAATTAGTAACTATGGTGGCAAGTACATTTTCACATAGGCACAGTTGAAATTGGATAACTTTTTTGCTTCAATAAATATCATTATCAATTACAAGCTTTATTTTATCTTTACTCCGGTTGCCTTTGTTTTATCTTAGTTTGTTTTAATTTCTGAAACAATTAGTATGAGAGATACACAAAAACAGAAGACATCAGGAAAGAAACTTCTGAAAAGAAACAAGAATAAAGGAAATGCTTTTTCACATAACCTGATGTAAAAATCGCTGTAATTCCTAAATGGTAAATTTTTGTTAAACCCCTTGAATTAAAACATAAAATCTACTCTTTAGTCACATCTTGATTGCTTCATTTCAAAGCCATTGTGGTGATGTTCAGAGACAAAATTGTGAAATTTGTGCCACCTCCCAAATACTTACGGACCCGACTTTCTATAAGATTGGGCATTTGTTGGTCTCTGCTTAACACTGCTCATCATAATTGCTTGTTCGGTCACATTGGCTGACACTAGCTACTCTGTTAAACTATCATGCTCCATCGAACCAATGAGCTATAGTCCTGTGCAAAAGTCTTAAGCACATACAGAAGAAATGCTGTGAATAGCTCCATTCACATGAATTTTTGCTGTGTTCAAAAATTGTGAATTTAACATTTCTACATAAAAAAATACTATAAAGAGTAGTAAACAATAATAAACTAAACAAAGTAAATTTTTGGTGTCCCCTTTTCTTGTTTGTGCTTATAGTCAATTAATTTCACCATATAGTGTATATTGTCATTAAATCTCAAACTATGTGGATTACCTTGTACAATTATGAAGAATAAACCTGTTGAAATACATATGTAATTACTTTGAAAAATGCAACCAAAGGACATAAAGGAGACAGAGAATGTCTTAATTTATTTCAACTGCTTTTGTTTTGAAACGCTCACCCCTTTAGGGGCATACAATAATCTTTATTATTGGGGGATTTTAAGGCAGCAATTCCAAATATGTATATTAATACATAATGGAATATCCATTTGCTCATTTAAAAGAAATCTCCTCCACAGAACAATCAAGAGTTTGTCAGAGGTCCATGTTGTCCAGGTCTCCTGTGGTTATAGGCATTCCCTTGCACTTTCTAGGAGTAAGTATGATACTCATTGTTTTTTAGATTTAGATGTAGTAAATACCAAATTAAAACCTGTAGTGGGAAACTTCACATTGATACTATACTAAACTATATCTAATCTGTTCATGGCGCAGAAAGTTGGTGGCCTAAACTGTGCTAATCTTATGTATCACATATCCTTGTAATTTAGATATTCTGAATATTCTTGTTTTCTCTGGCTTGTAATCATTTCTTACTAATACTAATATTTTGTTACCAGATAAATTGCTTCATTATGCTTATTAATTTTTTTTCTTTTTTTATTTAACCAGGGGGACAGATTTTTTCTTGGGGACAAAATCGGTACGGGCAGTTAGGACTGGGGAAAGAGGGTCTTTGCGTCTTGACCCCACAGGTCATCCATTCTTTACAGGGCATTCCATTTGCCCAGATCTCAGCAGGAGGTGCTCACAGCTTTGCGCTCACTATGTCTGGGGCTGTATTTGGTTGGGGACGAAACAAGTTTGGCCAGCTGGGCCTAAATGATAACAAAGGTAAGTTAATTTAATTAAATTGGCTTAGGGTCTATTATAGCACTGAAAAATATCTCATTTTTCCTTTTGAAGATCGTTGTTTTCCATCCTTACTGAAGACACTCAGGTCACAAAGGGTCGTTTATATATGCTGTGGAGAGGATCACACTGCGGCATTAACAAAGGTAAAAAAAATATATATATATATATATATATTTTACTCTCTAACAACAAAGGTCTTATGAGGTGAGACACCTTAAAGAATGTCATATAAGAGAGCTGCTGTTCTGTATTTTTATTTAACTTTTGAACATTGCAGCAACACAGTGAGACATACCACTTACATAATGAATTATTTAAGGCCTTGTTCATTTGGTCTTTTATCAGTTCTATGAAGAGTATTGCAATAAGTGTCTGCTATAATTGTACAAACACTACAAATGTTGTTGATGCACTGTAGATTAGCGTGAAATACACTGGAGTAGTTTTTCTGTGGCTCTTCATTAAGCAATTAAGATTTGAATAGCACTTATAGATTAAAGCATAACATATCTTGTGCATTTTTAATCAACTTTATTTTGACTACCTTAGGAGGGAGGTGTGTTCACATTTGGAGCTGGTGGATATGGTCAGCTGGGACACAACACCCTAAACCACGAAGTTAACCCACGAAAGGTTTTTGAACTCATGGGGAATGTTGTTTCACAAGTAGCTTGTGGTAGGCAAGTATAAACCTTTCTTTTAAAACCTGGTCCCAAAATCCAAACAGATGTAACAATAGTCAGGCCCATAAATACTTGGACATTGACAAAGTTATTGTTATTTTAGCTGTCTACCACAGTAATCAGTTGAACATTGTAGGAATTACAGCACATATAAAAAGTAATTTTTATATGTGCCTCTGCCAGTTACTTTATTTTTTTTGGGGGTAGGGGGGGTATGTAATTGGACAAACTAACATATCTAACATAATCATAACTTTTTTTTTTTAATACTTTTTTTGATCTGTCATTTTTAATAGTCACTTTTAATACTGCATATCCTTTTTAGGTCAGGTGATTGACTTTGCCATTGCAGAAAATTCCACTTCTTCTGGGCAGATAATACAGCTTTGTACACTTCAGAGTTCATCTTTCTGTTTTGTCAGCAGTCACATCATAAACTATAGCTGCGAGCAGCAATCGTTGGGGTTCAAGCACTTTAAGAACATTTAAGTGCGTTTGCAATTAAGCTATGTAGAATTTAGCAAGTGTGTTAGCACTTAAATTGGATATGAAACAAGACTGTGGAACAATTTTCTCGACTCCCTACACCATTGAATAAATGCCTAATCATTGAATGTCTATAACAGTCATTTAAAAATATGAGCATGAAGTGTACCCAAAATTCCTATAATTCCTAAACAAAACCTCAGATCTTTTATCAAAGTAGGTGAGAATTTACTTACATCGTTACATAACTATGGCACAACCAACATGTATTACAGAAGTAGCATTTTACAAAAAGAACGACGACAATGAGGTGATGTGGCCTGTCCTTGAACCCATCAAGTAGATCCGTCCTCACCCTGAGACACCATCTCACACACATCCTCATTCATAGATCATGTTCTGGAAATAACAAACGCAAAACAAAATGCAAGCCCAATCATTAAATTGTACACATATTCTACTGTTCTTAGTCTTGGTTTAAATGCATTCTATTTTAATTCAGGTTTTTAAAAATGCTTACCTATGTTTTCTGGCTGGATGTCTGACACCGTTTTCCCCTGGCCAGAGTGTCCATGTCTGGTTTTAGGTCTTGTGCTGAGACAATCCGCAAAACAGTGTGGAGGTTGTCATCGGTAATGCATGATCTGTGCTTGGTCTTGTTTAAACTCATTACTGAAAACATCTGTTCGCACAGATCAGTGCTCCCAAACATGGACAGAATACGAGCAGCGGCATCAAACCAGGGGGCAGTAGACAGTAAAAGTCCTCAATTGCTTCATCCTGGAACTTTGCTCCCAGGCCACTATCGGTTTGAAACTCAGTTAACTCCATCTGAAGGTTATGGGGTTCACTGCAGACGTCAGCGGTGAAAGGATTGGCAAAGATGTCAAAACCAGAGTGCTGTCCTTTAAAGTCAGAGAAGCGTCGATCAAACTCCATTTATTTACCGGTTCAGTTTGGGAGTCAACCGAGCACATGAAAAAGCACCGGGAACAGAGGCTGAGATGATCTGACAAACAGGAAAGTGGGTGAGATTGTCCTGCTCCACCTGACACTTCCAGAGGTAGAGTTTACGTTGGAAAGCTGTGATCATGTCAGACATCTGTGTGATGACCTGTTTACCTCCCTGCAGTTTCTGATTCAGCTGAACACAGCCAGTTTGGATCTGATAGTTCAGACAAGGGTTTTCCTTTGCTCTACTTGAAAAGAGCAATATCTTCTCGCAGCTCAAAATTTTTTTGAGGACTCCTACTCAGCTGCCTTACACAAGTATGGTACGGCATATCTCCATGCTCTGAGCCCCCCTCCTGCAAGAACAGCTGGAACTGGCGGTGATTCAGGCCATGTGTCCAAATAAAGTTCACAGTTTTCATGACCGTGATCATATCATCATTATCAGGGGCGTGTGACAGTTACTTTTTTTGCAAAAAAAGGTCTTTTGGAGGTCTGGCTTCACGCCTCCAATAAAAATGGATAGATGCACTGTATCCATGTTGTCTGTGCTTTCATCCACAGCTAATGAAAAAGCTAGACAGCTGTGTGTCTCTTCGGCCAGCTGTGTTGCGAAATTTCCAGTTAATTCCTTAACTTGGTCCATGATGATGTTTCATGACAAACTGACATTTTGAAAAGTCTATATCTGGTCGAGACACAGCTGCTCACGCACCTTTGACACGCACGATTTCAAAAATGCAACCTCTGAAAAAGGCTTTGACGCTGTTGTGGATAAAATCAACCTTTCTAGCCTAAGTCAAAAACTTCTAAGACAGAGAGTTTTGTAGATGTCAAACGTAATCAACTTTATTGGAAACCAACAAAGTGTGACTGTCTGCAGAGAGTCCAACTTGTACATACACAAACATGTCTTTATATACTTCCCAAAACACTAAACCTAATTCCTAGGTGTGGCATTCAATGTTTCTTTTTAGAACTGACCAATCTCCACTACTTTAACTAATTATTCATATCCATAGGATACCTTATCTTTGTGGCGCATGCGCAGCCAGTTGTATATTCTTTAAAAGTTTTACCAGACCTGGGTTTGTTTACCCTGACACATATTTCATCCTATAGCCGCATCTTGGTACCTTTCTGTTGATTCTTATCTTTTCTTTTGTCACTGATTTACAATCTTAAGAGGCTCTGTTTTAGAAAGCCAGTTCTGGAATGTGTCCAAATTACTACCATAAAGTGAAGTTGCATTTAGATAAACACAAGCTCTGGTTTTACCACCACAGAGTAAGTCTGCTTTAGACAAAACCCAAAACCTCTCATTTACACATTTAGAGGTGAAACTGAGTTTAAACAAACACAGGTTCACACTTTACACACTTAGAAGATGACCTGTTGGAAGTATTTTATAGTTTTAGATTTGCCACAGAAAGTAATTAGGCCCACTGTTTAGTAAGACACAAAATTCTTCTAACTCAATCCACACTCAGAATATTACTTGATAAACCATTATTCTATGGAGTTAGATTATGCTTGTAACTATTGATTATACATATAGATCATGCTTCTTAACCCATACAGATTATTTGATTATACCTTAAGGAGTAATTCTAAATGCAGGTTACATATTGAACACACCTCATCAACACATCCAGAAGTGAGTTATACACATTGATTACAAGTACTAGCTAATTTTATACATATTTTTGATATATTTTCTATAACGCTCAGGCGATTTCTTCAGCCACAATAAAACTTGCTTTCACTGCTGCATCATTTTTGGCTGTAGCTTTTGTGAGCACCTTCTACTGCGACTGCAGTTTGCCTTTTAATTCTGTTTCAATTCTTTGTTTTTCATCCATCCATCCATCCATCGGAGGCTAAATTTATCATACTTTGACAACGTTTGGTGTCAGAATGCCGACGTAGATTGTACTTATTCACAACTGACACCGCCTCATAACACAAAAGCGTCATATATCGCAGAGATCGGGTTATTATTCTAGTGAATGGACTGCTGGAGCGTCTGCTTTGAGCATCTCTTACCGCCACGGATGGGTTTACATTGGAGTCAATTGAGAACCCAGAGCATTTCATACAGACGTGTATTGTCTGTATTTCATACAGACAAAAGGGTCCCTTTTGCGTCAGTATCGGACACCTAGGGGCATGACAAATTGTCAGTATTTTACAAGTTGGGAATGAGAACAGCAAAAACGTATGTTAAGACAATCATGCACCTATCACGTTCTCGTGATAAAGCATTAAAGCATTATGGACATATAGCCTCACGTCCATTTTGGCGTGCTAACCACCTAATTTGTTTGTGCGTTATTCTAAAACTTGAGTTCCCTAACTTTTTTTTTTTAGCATGGTCTGAAAATCAAATCAGGAGTTCTAAAAAATTCAAAATGACGGGTTTGAACAGCAGGTTCAGCCAACCGTGGCATAATTGCTATCATTGTACAGCATGACCCAAGGAATCTAGCAAGATCAGTAGCATGACAACAGGCAAAAGTAATCAAAAGCTATTAGCATTTATTGCTTATTTTTTGCATTATAATTTTTGACCACCAGGTGATGCTGTCCTGAAACGATTTGTGTACCTTCAGGGCATGATGCCAATGATATGTATTCATTTTACATCAAATTTACATAAAATTTTAAATGGCCTGCCAACAAAATGGCTGACCTGAATAAACGTCATATACTTCGCCATATATTCCATGGAATGTAACAAGAACAGTTTCATGGTTTTATGATAAACCATTCAGAAATTATAAGCCAAAATTAGCTTCTTTTTCCCCCACCATATCTCATGAACACAAGGTGGCGGTGATCCGAAACTAAGTTTGGTCTGAAAATGCTAAAGTGTTCTTGTGATATGGCCTCACGTCTATTTCGGTGTACTAAGGGTCAAATTCTTTTGCAGATTATTCAAGAATCAGCTGAATTTCCATAACTTTTTCTAGGCATGATGTGAAGTACAGCATTTTATGTCTAATTTAAAATGGCTGACCTAGGAAAATTTCATTTTTCATCATTATAAGAAGTATATGGTATTTGACCATAAAGAATCATAATTTTTTAAACATTTAAATTTTGTAGCACCATCTATCGTCTGATCTCCTTTTAATTGTGCATGCTTCTTAAGAATCATATGTTCCACGTGGTTACCTGATTTCATGCAGTGTTGTGTTTTCCTTAGGAGTAACTTTTGGGTACACTACGCCATACTCTTTTTAACATAACCTTGTTATGACTATCTAAATAAAGTGTTCAATGTATTTTTGATGAATTATTGAACTAGGGAGTACAGAGAATTGTGCTACACTGTTTTTTTTTGTGAACCAACCTAGGACTAGTTCACAACAGTGGGTTTTTCAAAATGATCTCAAATATTTAATCAACAATTTGATTGACATCAGTGCTTCATGAGGCAAAGTTGTTCAGATTGAGGAGATCTAATATGTGATATGAATGTGTGAACAGAACATACAATAATTTACACACATACAATGTGATAGCATCTCACCATGGCCAGTACCCCCGCCCCTTCAGATTTTTCATAGACCTCTGGGGCAGGGAGTCAGACAGGCCCACCTTTTGCTGCCCACCAAGTTTTGTTCTGAGCGGTCTTCGTTAAGCTTGTCTAATAGCTGCTGAACCTTGATTAGCCAATGGTGGCCATGTGTTTCAAGGTTTACAACTATCCATGTAGACACTGATGGGACCTTGGACAATTTGTGGTAGACAGCTAAAATAACAATAAATCTGTCAATGTCCAAATACAGTATCTCATAAAAGTGTGTACACCCCTCACATTTTTGTAAATATTTGAATATATCTTTTCATGTGACAACATGATACTTTGTTACAATGTAAAGTGGTGAGTGTACAGCTTGTATAAGAGTGCAAATTTGCTGTCCCCTCAAAATAACTCAACACATAGCCATTAATGTCTAAACTGCTGGCAATAAAAGTGAGTACACCCCTAAGTGAAAATGTCTAAATTGGGCCCAAAGTGTCAATATTTTGTGTGGCCACCATTATTTTCCAGCACTGCCTTATCCCTCTTGGGCATGGAGTTCACCAGAGCTTCACAGGTTGCCACTGGAGTCCTCTTCCACTCCTCCATGATGACATCACAGAGCTGGTGGATGTTAGAGAACTTGTGCTCCTCCACCTTCCATTTGAGGATGCCCCACAGATGGTCAGAGGGTTTATGTCTGGAGACATGTTCGGCCAGTCCATCACCTTCACCCTCATCTTCTTTAGCAAGGCAGTGGTCGTCTTGGAGGTGTGTTTGGGGTCGTTATCATGCTGGAATACTGTATACTGATCATGTGGTGCTTCAGTATGTCATAGTACATATTGGCATTCATGGTTTTCTCAATGAACTGCAGCTCTCCAGTCCCGGCATCACTCATGCAGCCCCAGACCATAACACTCCCACCACCATGCTTGACTGTAGGCAAGACACTTGTCTTTTATACTCCTCACCTGGTTGCCGACAAACACACTTGACACCATCTGAACCAAATAAGTTTATCTTGGTCTCATCAGACCACAGGACATGGTTCCAGTAATATATGTCGTTAGTCTGCTTGTCTTCAGCAAACTGTTTGCAGGCTTTCTTGTGCATCATATTTAGAAGAGACTTCCTTCTCGGACGACAGCCATGCAGACCAAATTGATGCAGTGTGCGGCATATGGTCTGAGCACTGACAGGCTGACCCTCCACCCCTTCAACCTCTGCAGCAATGCTGGCGTCTATTTCCCAAAGACAACCTCTGGATATGACGCTGAGCACATGCACTCAACTTCTTTGACGACCATGGCGAGACCTGTTCTGAGTGGAACCTAGGCCATCTTCACGTAGAACAACAATTCTTTTTTCAAATCCTCAGAGAGTTCTTTGCCTTGAGGTGCCATGTTGAACTTCCAGTGACCAGTATGAGGGAGTGTGAGAGAGAGGGCAACAAATTTAACACACCACCTCCCCATTCACACCTGAGACCTTGTAACAATAATAAGTCACATGACACCGGGGAGGGAAAATGGCTAATTGGGCCTAATTTGGACATTTTCATTTAGGAGTGTACTCACTTTTATTGCCAGCAGTTTACACATTAATACAGTGAATTTATACTGTTATACAAGCTGTACACTCACTACTTTACATTGTAGCAAAGTGTCATTTCTTCGTTGTTGTCGCATGAAAAGATCTAATCAAATGTTTACTAAAATGTCAGGGGTGTGCTCACTTTTGTGAGATACTGTATGCTTGGGCCTGACGGTATATTTGCTGCAGATTGGGTAAGTAAAATTATTGCATGAAAGTAACAGTCTTGTTCGCATGCCACTTGTAATGCTAGAATTAGTGTTAACTAGAAAGTTAAGATCATGGATAAACTGTGTTGTCTTCACACAGCCAACAAAATATGCTGAAGAGCTGATTAAATGATGCTACAATGTTTCAGTGTTAATAACTGATATGTTAATGTTAAAATGTTAACTGGATTAGCCATTAAAATGTGCAAAATTTAAAGGTTAAATGATTAAAGTTAAATGTTCAACTTTTATTAATAATGATATCCTTTAAGATTATACAGTTCAATACATATATTATGACCGATTGCTAGGTGGTTGCTATGCAGTATCTGTGTCATCCCAGGTGATTGCTATAGCATTTCTAGGTGATTGCTAGGTGATTGGTGGTTGTTCAGGTGTTGCTAAGGTGTTGGTAGATTGTTGCTGGGGTATCCAGCATGGCTGTTAGGGTGTTGCCAGGTGGTTGCTATAGTGTTGCTAGATGGTTGCTATGTGTGGCAGCAGGGGCTTTGTCAAGTGTCCGCTCTGGACGAGAGGGGGCAGGTTGAACAGGGAAAGACAAAGCTGTGCATAAAGTTCTTTTGTGTTATTCTAAGCCCGCTTCCTTATTCTCAAACCTCTATAAGTGTCACACTAGTGCCGAAATCTGGGATTGAGGAAAGAGTGCCATTATGGAGTCCTCACCACTGGCCGAGATAATCAGGTCCCTCATCCTCCAGCTATGACAGGAGCAGCGCATCCAGGCCCTGCTCAAAGCGAAGGTGGAGGACCGGCAGGTGCTGCAGTGCCTGGTCCAGCAGGCGGGAACTCCAGCAGCCGCCACGGGCCCGGCCCACATCACTCTCATAAAGATTGGACCACCGGACGATGTGGAAGTGTGGGGTTGGACTGAAGCCTAGTGGGCAGCACTACCCGACTCTGAAGTGGGCGATTTTTGGAATATCCGCACCCCTGAACAGCATTGTCAGCATATCCTTTTCTTGATACTCCATGAGCATGGCTGTCTATTCACATTCTCCCCGCAGCTCTGGTGCACCTGATGGCTGGTGACAGAGGGGCGTGATGCAGAAGTATTCAACCTCGTGGTGGCAGTTCTTTGACAGACTACCGCAGGCGATGGCAAACTGCATCCAGTGCCCCTGGACAGCTGGCAGAGGACCTTTTGGTGGTGTATCCAGAAGCAGGAGTGCCCCCTTTTTCTCTCTTTCTCATTCTCACCCCTCTTATCCCTGCCGTCCCCCTGTCCCTGCACTGTGGAAAAGGGGATCAATTCCCCTGAAACACCCCCCGAGTCCTGGTGTTTCCCTACCCCTCCCTCCTCTTCTCCTTCACCTCCAATAGTCCCAGGTAGAACCACCTACGCCCACCAGGACTGATGGCAGGTCTTCCTGCACGGTCAGGAAATTGGGCATTTCCAGGATCAGAATTTCTTTCCCGATTGAGCAGGGACCTACTGCATATGGAGTTAGTGAGTATACAAGGAATTTCACATCAGGCCTTGGTAGACTCGAGGTTTAACCAGTCCACCATTGCCTGATTCAATGTGGTCATTGGGAAATGCTTGATTGGTGAAGGAGAGGTGGAGGAGAGAGAATTAAATTCATGGGGATATTCATGAATATCCGCTGGTGCCCATCATTATTAAATTCTGGGGACAAAAGCACAAACTGGAGGTGGCAGGTAGTCCTTGCATCACCCATTGACTCATTCTGGGGTTGAATTGGCCAGGTTTTCACTAGTGACATTAGTGAGGGAAATATTCGTGGATTGGTCCTGCAGGAGTGAAGCACAATGTGGGATGTGCGCAGCGTTGGCTGGGGAGGTGTTGCCTGGGCCATTATCAGCTTCATGTTAGGAAGATACAGAGGGTGTGGAGAGCTCTGACCCCCCCTGCCCCACCCACACATATATCCCTGCCCTTCAGGGAAATTCCCCTTGGAGGAGCAGACACATGATGAAAACCTCCAGTATGCCTTCAACCAACTGAAAGTAAGTGATGGTCAACGATTTCAGACCAATATTGCACTCTCCTTCCTCTTCTTCTGGATTATTAAAGACAGGTGATCTAGAATGAAGCAGGACACTCAGGCAAAAGAGGAAACAACCCAATTATTCATCCTGAAGAGGACAAATAATCCGATGGCTGGGCATTTCCAGTGATGTTCGCCAGTGGTGTGCGGCATGTCGCGAATGTCAGCTGGTAAATCCGCCAGCCACCCCAAAAATTGCCATTGTGCCAATTACCATTAATAGAGGTTCCCTTTGAAAGAATTGGAATTGACCTCATCAGGCCATTAGATTGGACTGCACAAGGGCATCACTTTTCATAGTTCTAATTGACTACACAATGCAATAGCTGGAAGCAGTGCCTCTATATATCACAGCATGCAGCATTGCAGTGGCTCTTTTCCATGTTATCTCCTGAGTCAGGATCCCGATAGAGATCCCAAGACCGATCTGAACTGAGTTCATGTCACAAAAACTTCATGAAGTTTATGAATTATTGTGGATTAAATTTATTCGCACCAGCCTTTACCATCTGCAGACGGATGGGCTTGGTGAATGGTTGGTTAAATAGATGTTTAAAAATATGATTCCTAAATTTGTTCATAATGATGCCCGGAATTTGGATAAGTGGCTTGAGCCTCTGTTTGCAGTACAAGAGGTCCCTTGACTCCAATATCTCATGAAAAAATGGCCTTTTCCACTCTGTTAAGGTTACACCAGTTTTTAACCTTTCCATTTGGGTTATTTGGAGCCCCAGTGATGTTTCAATGACTCATGGATAGAATCCTCTGCCTGCTCAATGCATATGATGCTGCGTACTCTGATGACATAATCATTTATAGTCATGTTTGGCAGTGGCATTTGCAACATCTTGGGGCTGTCCTGATATCCATGAGACGGGTGGGACTAATAGAGAACCCAAAGAAGTTGTGCAATTGGGCACTTGGGCCATGTGCAGGTGCATCACCAAATTGCCAAATAAGTAGCGATTGTGGCCAAGACCAAAAAGTGGTTGAGGCAGTTCCTGGTGCTGGCTGGCTACTATAGAAGGTTTGTACCTATTTTTTTGGACATCACCAGCCTGCTGACTGTTCTTACTAAAGAGTGGACACAAGATCCGGTCAGGTGGACGGAGCTTTGCGAGCGGGCAGGTAAAAGCAGTTTTGTGTGGGGGCCTGCTGTTGCATTCTCTTGACTGTTTCTCACACAGTCTGTAGAATAAATGGGAGAGAATAAAGTACAGCACCATCATGTCTGGTTGTTAAGTGGGCATTCGTCACCCTCCAGTACTATTTACTGGGGCGCCCTTTCACCCTGTGTTCCGATTTCGCCCTGCTCCAGTGGCGCCACCATATGAAGGATGCCAACACGCAGATCACTTGTTGGTATTTGCCATTTCAGCTATTCAAGTTCAACTTGGTCCACAGGCTGGGGGCACTGATGGTGGTGGTGGATTACCTCTCCCTCCGGGGGGGTTTAGTCAGCTGTGGGCTGCACTCCATGGCTTGAGTCGGGTATGTGGCGGGGGGGGCGTCGACTGTAGATGGAGAGGAGCCAGGTTAAACCGGCAGGTAATGAGTAATGATTCTCAGCTGTGCGTAATTGGTGAAAGTTGATTTGTTTGTGTCTGTTTATGCTTATAGTTGTCTTCTGTGGAAGTGAGAGAGAGAGAGAGAGACAACCAGCACAGAGCCGTGTGTGTGTGTAATTTAAGACGTTGAAAAGTTAAAGTAAAGTTGCAAATAAGCTCTTTTGATTTGTTCCAAGCCTGCTTCTCAGTTCCTCATTCTCAAACCTCTACTAAGTGTCACACTGGTATACTAGGTGGTTTCTAGGATGTTACTAAGCAGTTACTATGGTATCACAGATGGTTGCTAGGGTCTTGTTAGGTGCTTGCTAGGGTGAAGCTCAATAGTTGCTATGATAAAGGCTGGTTTGGTTGGGTGTTGCTATGTTCTTATTGTGGTATCCCAGGTGGTTGCAGGTGTATCTCAATGGTTGCTTTGAAGATGTTGGTGTTTGCTAGGTTGATAAGTGATTGCTATGCCATTCCATGTGCTTACGAGGAGTTCGCTAGGTGGTTTATATGGTTCCCATGTTGTTTCTTGGTTGTAACTATGTGGTTGCAATGGAATCTCCTAAAATCGGTTGAAAGCAGCATCTGAACATACCATAATAAGATCAGTATGATGGCTCTGTCAGGACAACATAATAAGAAAATTAAGATTTTGAAGAACATATTGGCTCTATAAAGCCAACATTAGCAATTTTATGAAAAGTTTAATATTTAACAATGATTTATTTGTATTAATATACAAGGCAGCATACCTTGGCATTCATTCCATCCTCTGGCAAGATTGATTCTTTTGGTCTTGGAGGAAATGGACAACTTGGCACTCGTTACACCTGCAACAGGATAAGTCCTGCTCCTGTAAAAGGCCAATGGAGAGCTCACAATGACCCCACGCCAATAGATTCTGGTCAGTGCACATATACCTGTTGATTCAGAACTTATTGCTTATCTTTATGCAGTCACAAACGTGTTAACATGCTATGTCTCTACCACCATTGCTTTTCATATATTGAAAGTTTACTTTTAAATTATATAAGCCCATTTTTTTACATTACATATCTAGTCTATTAGACCTGTCCAAGATCCTCAATTTCTGCTTTATCCCAGCAATCAGCAGAGCTGTATTAGTTATTCAGTATCATTAATGGAATTTTTATCTACCTGTTTTCGTGGTAATTGGAAATACTGCATGAATTCATTTGACTCTGGAGTAAGTTGTGTCTTTCATTATGTGTGTTTTGATGTATTCTATGTCTGTTTTGTTGTTTTAGATGTATTATATTAAATTTAAATGAATTATTTACAGTTACTAGAAGTATTTACATGACTTTTATCCTTAAAAAAATAAAATTGTTGTCCGTATTGCCTATTTAAGATGCTGAGCAGTTCTACTGTGTGAAGCGGATTTATGCTGGTGGAGACCAGAGCTTTGCTCATTGCCACTTTCCTCAGGTAGGAGAATATTGAAGATTTGTAATGCAGCAATTAATGTATTCATACAGTTATTAGAAAAAGAAAGTACACCCTCCTTCAATTGTCCGTTGTTATTTATTAGGGCCTAAATAACAATTGTGTGGTCTTCTCCAACTTATGTAAACAAACAAATAACCTCAGGTGACAACAAAAAAAACACAACAGATTTCAATATGTAGTCATTTTTTCCCCAATACGTGATCCAACATTCAGATACCAGGTGAGGGGGGAGGGGGGGATAAGTACATCCTATAATTCAGCAACATTTAGAATCACCTTTACCAACAATGGCTTGAAATAAACATTTTCTATAGGAGTTTAGCAATCACATAATTTTGGAGAAGTTTTGGCCCACCCTTCTTTACAACATTGGTTCAATTCATTGATGTTTTAGGGCGTTCGTTTATGCACAGGTCTCCATTGATGCCACTACAGCATCTCTATGGGGTTGAGGTCTGGACTTTGACTTGGCAATTCCAACAACTTGATTTATTCTTCTTTAGCCATTCAGATGTCAATTTTCCGGTGTGATTAGGATAATTTGTCCTGGTGCATGACCCAACTTTGGGCCAGATTAAGCTGATGACCTAATTTGTCACAGAAATATTCTGGTTGGAGGTTATCGGTTATCTTCCTTACAGACAAGAATTTGGAACAAACATATGCTCAATCTCTTAGCACAAAAACCGTAAAGACATGCACAAAACAAAATTAAATAAATAAATGCAAATAACACGTATATACACACCTAAAGGAAAAAAAAAGAGAAGAAATTAAGAGATATATCCATCAGGTCCCATACGAAACTGACATTGTTCCCATTACTGCAATCCTGTTACTACGTCACCACAAAATTACAACTTTTTTCCTCCCCTTCAAGTGGTGTAGATATGTCATTTCATTCTTTCCATAACACAGGAGATCCACCTATTAACAATCTCGGATTGGCCCAGATGGCAGATGAAGGGCTTAAAAATGAACACCCTATGATGGAATCTTTCTTCCAGATTGTTTGGAGATGGGAAATACTGGGATGATTTAAGAATTCAATTCAATTTTATTTGTATAGCGCTTTTTACAATAGACATTGTCTCAAAGCAGCTTTACAGAAATATCAACACGGTAGACAGATATTAAAGGTGCAAATTTATCCCAACTGAGCAAGGCACTGAGTGGCGACGGTGGCAAGGAAAAACTCCCTAAGATGTTTTAAGAGGAAGAAACCTTGAGAGGAACCCGACTCAGAAGGGAACCCATCCTCATCTGGGTAACAACAGATATTGTGAAAAAGTTAATTATTGACTTATATGAAATCTGTATGGCCTTAGGAGCAGCCGTAGTCCCAGCAGTCTGGAATTGGAGAAGATTTGAGCTCCATTCAGAGGCAGAAAGGATCTGGATCTCTAGTATCTCCATAAAATCGTGTGTGGCTCGACAGAAGGAGAGAGGGAGAGAAAAGAGAAAATGAGCATCAAATGATAGGCTGGAGTCAATAATCACTCCAAGGTCTTTAACTGCTGTACATGTTGAAACAAAGTCCATCCAGAGTAACCATGTGATCAGAAAGATTATTTCTAGCTACATGTGATCCTAATAATAGTATATATGTTTTATAAGGATTAAGTAAAATGAAGTTAGTTAACATCCAACGTCTAATGTCCCTTATACCATCCTCAACTTTACTAAGCTTCTGTCTGTCCTCTGGCTTTGCTGAAACATACAACTGTGTATCATCAGCATAACAGTGGAAGCTAATTACATGTTTATGAATAATTTGTCCTAGGGGTAGCATATATAAAGTAAAAAGCAGTGGGCCTAAAACAGAACCCTGTGGAACTCCAAAGGTAACCTCAGTATGCGTGGAGAAGTCTCCAGTTACATCTACGAACTGATAACGATCGCTCAGATAAGTACTGAGCCAGGAGAGGACTGTTCCCTTACTGCCAACATCATTTTCTAATCTATCAAGGAGAATAGTATGATCTATAGTATCAAAAGATGCACTAAGGTCGAGTAACACAAGCAGCAAGACCGAACCCTGATCAGAGGCCAGTAGTAGATCATTTACTACTTTAACTAGCGCTGTCCCTGTGCTATGATGAAGTCTAAATCCTGACCGATGGATTTCATGAATGTCATTCAATTGAAGGTATGGAAAAGTCATCTGGACTTTGTACCGCATCATTGTGTAGATGAAACTGCTTTCATGAGCAAGTCCAAAGTCCACCTTTCTCCAATTCTCATAGATCTCAAAAATAAACACACTTTAACTCTTACACCACTGAACCAAACACCTGTGACCCATTTGAATGCCTCATCTGTAGGAAATGACCACTTGCTGTCATGAATAATAAGGGGCAGCACCTTCTCATAGGATAAGAACACGCAGGCTCATGAAATTATTTGACACACCATCACATCATCAAAGTACTATAGTACACTGCCACGTCACTGCCTGTGATTTTAAACCAATAAAACGAAAATAGTGGAAAAAAGCTCAAAATTTACCAGCTTTCTCCTACAATTAAAATTAACTGATGCTACGATTGTCTTTTATGATGTGCGAAATGAACACCTATGTTAAAATTTCAGAAAAGGTAGTTTAGTGTTTCATGATGCTTTAGCACATCTAGATGTAAATATCGGGGGCTGAAATTATCTACCATCTCATTCATCTTTTGATCATTTGTGTTTAGTCTTTAGTGTATAACAAGAAATTATTGTACATGCCATTCCAATACTTTCAGGTGGGACTGTATAATGTAGATATTATTTTTAAAATAATATATTCTCATGAATTTATTAGTAATATGTTGATCTCACCCTGTATACAGTCATGGACGAAATTATTGGCACCCCTGGAACTTTTCCAGAAAATGCACCATTTCTGCCAGAAAAGTGTTGCAATGACAAATGTTTTGGTATACACATGTTTATTACCTATACACATGTTTATTACCTGAGAGGTGTAGGAAGCTTGTTGATGGTTATAGGAAGCGATTGGTTTCAGTTATTTTCTCCAAAGGGTGTGCAACCAAAAATTAAGTTGAGGGTGCCAACAATTTTGTCCGACCTAATTTTTGAGTTTTGTGCAAAATGATGTCAAATTTGCCTTTTTTCTTCTGCTTTTTTGTGCCGTTCCAATGCACTTAAAGGTAATAAACGTGTATACCAAAGCATTTGTCATTGCAACACTTTTCTGGGAGAAATGGTGCATTTTCTGGAAAAGTTCCAGGGGTGCCAATAATTTCGTCCATGACTGTAGTAGTATCTACATGCTTATACCCATTCTTGTTCCATTTAACATTGTTCCACTTTTCTGCACCTTCTGCTGGCTTTGCCATGCGTACTTTTGTGAACACAAATATGAATTTGACAATTTCATTTATAACTGCACACCAGTCAGGAAAGGCAGATTATGGTTATGCATTCCATAAATATTTGGACACCGACGGGTATTTTTTTCCCCACTTTATACCACAATATAATGGAGTTTAAATTAATATAATGAATATGAGCTCAAAGTGCATACTTTAAATTTTAATTCGAGGGTATTTGCATCCTAATTGGGGGAAAAAACATTTTTGTAATTACATGTGCCAATGGTCACACACCCCCCACCACCCACCCACAGCAACAGTTTCCACCTGCAAATGCCACACTTGAAGTCAACTTTTGCTATTTTATTTGCTCCTAGTGAAATAATGAGGGAATAACACACAACTGGCCATGGAACAGCTGGGCAGCCAGTTGTCTAATTACTTTCGCCCTTAAAAAGGAGGGACTAATTTATGATTACCATTCACTTGACTCAAATTAAAGCTAAAGTCTGCACTTCATTCATATTATTTAATTTGTACTCCAATATACTTTGGAAGCCAGCTAAGTAATAATAATTTTATAATGTAGAACCTCACAGAATGCAGAAACTCGCTTTTATTCATACTGCACTTTTCAGGGCACTTTCAAAACAACAGAAATCATCAAAATCTTGCAGCTTTCGCTCTGTCAAATTCACATTCATGCTTCTTGGTGTGCGTACCAAGCTCTGCCAAGCAGTCTCTCACTCTCTCTTGCTCGCATCTATGGGAGATCCTGAATGCACAAAAAGACACGTATAACTAAACTTGGGCTATTAAGTCACAGGTGAGAATCATCACGTTACCTGCCGGTTCGACCCGCCTCCTCTCCATCCACAGCTGCTGCTTAAGCATGCTCCTGCTGCCACAATTAATAATAATAATCACCAAATATTTGTGGACCTGACTAACTTGGTGAATATATTTGGCTGGAAGGTGTTTAAATTTGCTTGAATTTGTTTGTTTGTTTTTGTAAGAATGGCTCCCCCCCAGATGATCTGCGAATGCGACATTGTAATCAGCATGTCTTAAGCTTGAATGATGACCTCATACAGAAATGGCTGAGGCACAGTCATGGAAGACTCACACCAGAAATGACAGTGTACAGTATACACAATATATTATAGCTGAAATCAGTACAGCTTTATTTTATACTAGCTTTATTTAGTTAATTCTGTATTCATGTAATTTTATCTTATACTTGAGTGTTTTGTCTAGTTTTCAAATGGTTTTCTTATTTCTGACATTTCTTATAGTGAGATTGATGATGTATTCTCCTCAGCAAGTTGTCTAAATGGGAGCTTTCTTTCTACAAGGTAATGTATGATTTTCTTAATGTGCAGAATAGTGCTATGATTATTGGCTTCAGTTAACCATAAATTTAGATATTTTTCGAAGAGATTTCTTAATAATGGGGCAGTACTAATTTTGGATCACTGATTAATTTTATACATAAACAGCAATGATTGTACCTCTGAATAGTGGCTGTTTAAGAGTATTATTTACACTGATCAGCCATAACATTAAAACCATTGACAGCTGAAGTGAATAACACTTATTATCTTGTTACCATGGATATGTTAGGTGGGATATATTGGACAGCAAGTGACCCAGTTCTTGAAGTTGATGTGTTTGAAGCATAAATTGGCAAGCATAAAGATCTGCACGAGACTGACAAGGGCCAAATTGTGACTGCAAGATGACTGGGTCAGAGTATCTCCAAAACAATCCCAGTATGCAGTGGTTAGTATCTATAAAAAATATTCCAAGGATGGTGAGAGGGTTATGGGTGGAGGAGACCGAGGAGAACCCCACTTCTGACACAGAGGCATAAAAAAGCCAGACTGCAGTTTGCAAAAATGTACCTGAGTAACCCTCAATCCTTCTGGGAGAACGTTTTGTGGACAAGTAGAGCTTTTTGGCAAAGCACGTCATTCTACTGTTTACAGAAAACGGAAAGAGGCCTACAAAGAAAAGAACACTACCTACAGTCAAACATGGTGGAGGTTCAAGGATGTTTTGGGGTTGTTCTGCTGACTCTGGCACTGGGTGCATCAACTGTGTGCAGGAATCATGAAATCTGGAGACTATCAAAAGATTTTGGCCCATAATGTAGGGCCTAGTGTCCGAAAGCTGGGTCTGCGTCAGAGGTCATGGGTGTTTCAGCAGGACAATGACCCGAAACATACCTCAAAATGCACCCAGAAATGGTTGGAGACAAAGCGCTGGAGAATTCTGAAGTGGCCATTAATGAGTACGGATCTAAATCCCATAGAACACATATGGAGAGATCTCAAAATTGCTGTTGCGAGAAGGCACCCTTCAATATAAAAAATATTCCAAGGATGGTGAGAGGGTTATGGGTGTGCAAGACTCATTGATGCACTTGGGGAGTGAAGGCTAACCCATCTGGTTCCATAGAAGAGCTACTGTAGCACAAATTATTGAAAAAGTTAAAGCTGGCTATGATAGAAGGTGTCAGAACACACAGTGCACAGCAGCTTGCTGCGTATGTGGCTGTGTAGCTGCAGAATGTTCATGCTAACCCCTGTCCACTGCCAAAAGCACCTACAATGGGCATGTCAGCATCATGTACCATGAAGCAGTGGAAGAATGTGGCCTGGTCTGATGAATCTCATTTTCTTCTACATCATGAAGATGGCTGAGTGTGTGTGCTCATCGCTTACCTGGACGAAGGCAAGCCGACGGAGGCAGTGTGATGCTCTGGACAATGTTCTGCTGGGAAACCTTGGATCCTGTTATTCCTGTGCATTACTTTTAATAACTATGGCTTCAAAATGAAATTGAGAATTCAAATTACAAAACTCTAGACGTTTTTCCATTAACATAGTTGTAGAAAGGAAGGACATTATAAGTAGTTATTCTATCTAGTTGTTATTTGTCATTTATCTGGGATAGTGGGTATAGGCTATGTAAAATTCTATTATTGATCTATAATTCCATTTCTGTACGTGTCAATTTTATGATACTCTGAACCACTGAATTAAATGTTTGGTATTGTGTAATGGATCATTTTCCAGTCATCCAGATCATTATCATACTAGCAGCAAATGTTCTGGAGTGGACATGAACATGGCTCGCCTCCTCTTCCACAGACTCATCCAGCCTGATTATCCACATATCTTACAGCAAGTGAGTCTTTGACAAAACAGTCAACATAATTGGTCTGAATTCGCAAGATGTTCAGGAGAACTTTTTTCATTTGTTTTGTAAATGTACCATTCACATGGACTTGATAGTTGTTTATTTCCCAAAAATGCAGATCACTGCCAGTTTGGAGAGGCATTTGATTCCCAACCTGTGCGGCTCTCCTCCAGACATTGAGGCACTGAGGCTCTACCTCATACTTCCAGAGTGTCCTCTGTTTAAAAACCCCAACACTTACATCACACTCACCATTCCCTTTGCCAAGGCAGTTATCCACCTCAGCAGTGCTCCCCTCAAAGTGCTTGGTAAGAATCATGCAATGTCAAGTTTTCGTGTTGGGTGAGTCATGCGGGGACACCTTGTTATTGTTCTTACCACAAGTGATTGGACAAATTATATATTTCTGTAAGTCTGCTTTGGGACAATGTCCACTGTTAAAAGTGCTATACAAATGAAACTGAATTGAAATTAAAGTGATATGAGAAGTAATTGTTTATAAATACTTGCCAATCTGGCATTAAAGGTGTCAAATTATTTAATATAGTCTAATTTTAATATCAAACAATTTCTCTTTCACTAATGACATTTAGTATTAGATTAACTGTATACTCTTTAGTATAGTATTAGATTAACTGTATAATTATGCTTAACTGATTAGTAAAATACTACTCGAAATTTACAAGAAGAAAAAAAACAGGCATGTGCTGTCCCCCATCTATATAGAGAAGAAATAAGTCAAAAGCATGATGGACGGTTTTACTTCCACGAGAGCTTTACTCGCTTTTCCTCCAGGTATGTGAGCGGAGACTAAAGTAATCGATCCCAGACTACAGGATTCAGACCATCCTAATAGATGACTGATCAGCATTATACTTACTTGAATTATCAATGTATTAACACATTAAAATGGAACAACAGCGAAAAATAAACTCTCAACTCTTTTTTTTTTTTTTTTTTTTTAAACATTTGACTATTTAACTTGTTACACTCTCCCCTACAAAATAAATATAGTCTCGACATTAAATGAATCAAACAATTGACACTGGAAATCCTCTTCTGTAAGGTGGTACTTGAGTCAAAGGTCACAGTTCAAATATGTACAGTCCATATTCACAGTCCATATCTGTTGACTGTATAAAGAGTCTTTGCACATACTCTTGATCAACAGTCCATAGGTTTCAATGATCTGTGCAGTCTGGAAAGTCAAAGTTCATTTCAACAGCCCGTGAAAACAGTCCATTAGTAGTTCATGATTCTATTTCAATACGTCACTTCTGTAAACTCATGTTTGCTGGATCCCATACATACAGGATGGCTGAATAGTATAGCTGCAAGGGTATCAACCATGGGATCAATCCTGGTGCAAGGTAGAAAGGCAACAACTGCGGCTGTTGGGTATCTGGTAGGTTGGCTCCTCAGGTTCAGCGACACTTGATGCAGGAGAGGCATCTGGTGAATCAGGCAGATTCTCAGCAGGGTACATTCATCTCCTCATCCGGCATGTTTTCAGGTGTGATGAGCTCTTCCGTCTGATCTCCGATGAGAGGCTGGGTTGGCATGGCAACAGGGACTGCTAGTTTAACTCTGTTCTACTGGTTCAGGCTCATGTTCAGGATTTCTCCAGTAGTTACTGCTGCTGGTGTGGGAACCTGAATTGGCTCATAATGTAGGTCATATTCATCTCCACTGATTTCATCTGAGTCTTCTGGCTGTGAATCATGTGTGTGCCTTCTTTTCTGTTAACATTTGTCATTTTTAGTTACTTCATGCTGTTTCTCAAAAGGCAAGTGATCACAGGACATGAGCAGATTTCTATGCAGGACCCTGGAATGTCCCTTACCATTTTCTGGTCTCACTTCATAGATTGGCAGATCAGATCCCATTTGTCTCACCACTTTGTGAACTGTATTTTCCCAGTAGTCTCTGAGTTTACCTGGTCCTCCTCTTGGTGTCAGGTTTTTGATCAGGACCCGCTCACTAGGCTGTAGCACTGAACTCCTCACTTTGGTATCGTAATATCTTTTACTCCTTTCAGCAGCTTTCTGAGCATTCTCATTTGCAATGGTGTATGCTTCCTCCATACCCCGTTTCCATTTCTCCACATAGTCTAGTTGATTGGATCCTGCCTGTGTACAGTCCAAACAGCATGTCAACTGGAAGCTAGGTGATCTCCCAAACAGCAGATAAAATGGTGAGTAACCGGTCACTTCACAATGGGTACAGTTATAGGCATAGAACAAGTTTGTTCAGAGACTCCAGTTCGATTTCTGTGTTTCAGTCAGCGTCTTATGCATTTGCAACAATGTCCCTCCTGTTCATCCGCTTCACTTGGCCATTCCCCATCGAGTGATATGGTGGCGTTCTGGACCTGGCCATGCCACTGAGTTTCTTTAAGTGAGAGAACAACCGATTTTCAAACTCTCCCCCTTGGTCATGACAAATGTGGGAGGGAAACCCAAACTTGAGAGCAAAGTCATTGAAGATGAGGTTTGCAGCAGTTTTCCCTGACTTTGACGTGGTGGCATATGCTTGAACACAACGGGTGAAATGGTCAACAATGACAAGGATGTACTCATATCCACCTTTGCATCGGTCGAGATGGAGAAAATCAATACATGCGATTTCAAATGGCTGTGTTGTCACAATATTTGTCAAGGGAGTTCTCATTTCATGGCATGGCTTTTTTTGCTTGAGACAGGTGCAAGCTTTTGTCACATAGTGCTCAATGTCAGATTGCATATAGGGCCAGAAGAAGCGTTCATGTACTAGAGATACTGTGCGGTCGACACCTTGGTGTCCCATGTTATTGTGCAGCTCTTCCAGTAGTTTTCCTTTGTACTGTTTTGGTAGAACCAACTGTTTGTGGGCTTTGGTTTTCCTGTACAGGATGCCATCACTGCCTTCTGTCAACTTTTACCATTCTCTGAATAGGCATTTTATCAGTGGGCTGAATGTCTTTAGCTCTCTAGCTAGCGGTTTGGAGCCTGACAGTTTAGTATCGAGCACAGGACAGATGCGTTGGTTCGATCTCTGTGCATCTCTTAACTTATCTTTTGGTATAGGACTGACTGACTGCAGTGGTTATCGCACTTTCGGTGGAGTCTGGCATACATACGGCTGAAAATGGCAGGGTTGCTTCTTGAACCTCAACGGATTGAATGGTGGCATCTGGTGGCAACTCCTAAGAACATTCTCTCTTCAGCGAGTCTGCATCCAGTGGCATCCTTGCGAAAGCATCTGCGTCACTGTTCTCTTTCCCTGGTCTGTACTTTATCGTGAAGTGAACAAGCAGTAGCCCTAGGTAATGACCCTGTTTGCCATCTTGTTTTTGATACAATACTGCTCCCAAGCCTTCATGTGATGCGTCAGTATGTACTATGAACAGCTGAGTGAAATCAGGGAACCCGAACATTGGTGGATGGAGCAAACAGTCAATCAGCTGTTCAAGTTCAAAATCTGCTGGATCAACTCTGCATCCCTCTGTAGACTATTCTCCCCAAATAATGTACTTCAGGTTGAAAGAGGTTGCACTTACTTGGTTTGAGTTTTATGCCATACTCTCTGAGGCGTTTCAACACTTTTCGCACATCCTCCACATGATTTTTAAAGCTTTTGCAGATAAGGATGCAGATGTCATCCCAGAGCCCTTCCAAACATTCCTCCATACAGCGTTGGAAAGCAGCAGGGGCATTCATCAGGCTGATGCGTATCCACTCATAGAGTCCCCATTGAGTAATAAAAGCTGTCATTGGTCTGCTCTCTTCAGAAATAAATCCCTGGTGGTAAGCTTTTCCCTGGTCCAGGAGAGAGAACCAGGAATTACCACCCAGACTGTCCATGATGTCTTGGACCCAAGGGATGGGCTGGTGGTTGGGATGGGTCTTACTTTTCAGGTCTCTGTAATCCAGGGGTGTCAAACATATGGCCTGCGGGCCGTTTCCGGCCCGGCAGTGGGTCCAGTCCGACCCCCTGGGCCCACTGGGCTGGACTGGGACAGTACTAACGAGTATTCACATAAAATCTAATGGTAGCACTTGAACAATCTGAATAAAATGTTATTTTGATGCTTGTGTGGTTCACGGTGGCTGGTGTTGAAGCCTTTTCAAAAATCTGGGCAGGTAACACAGTCATTACGGTTTGTACTGTGCCAATTACAGTGCGCCCTGGCAAAACAATGTCACGGGCAGTTGGGTTAAAAACATCAACCGTGATGACTGGAAAAACACCTTTCTTGACTCTGACTAGTTTGTTATAGAAGGCTGTTGTAGTGTGTCCTTAATCTGAGCTATTTCTGCACTAAAACCCGTAAGAGAAGCAACACCTGTCTTAAGTTCTGATAACTCTGTCATCAATTCAGGTGTCGCCTTAGCGCTAGCTTCTTTCACAGAGCACTTTGTAGGTGGTGGATCCTCTGACTGGACCACACTTACACTTGTAGCTGTCTGCGGGGTGCTATACCTCTTTTTATTTATTCGTTCTGCCTCATTTGCACAGACGGTGTTTAACCCTTCTAACAAAAGCTCATCTGAGGTTTTGGTGTCTAGCAGAAGGGCTGCATGTCTATCCTGATACACTCATTCTGGAGACCAGTGAGCACTGTGTGTAGATTCATACACTGGACTAGAGCTGGGTCATACTTAAGCCCTGATTCTGACTCTTGGGATGCAAATAATACTTTCTGTCTCAGATCTAAGACCTGCATTACAAAGCTTTGGGGCGTCTCCTTGCTATGTTGTGCTTCTGAAGCTAGCTGTTTGTAGACCTCGGTGGTACTCTTTTCCTGGAAGTGGGAACACAGAATGCACCTCAGTGCGGGAAGAGTCAGGTGAGGTCTTCCCTCCAAGTGACTGCAAGTCTGGAGAAATAGCTCTGATCACAGCATCCATAATCTCTTTCAGGATAACCTCTGTTTACAATCTGATGAGCAAGGCTGGAAAATGGTAGTTTATCTCTGGCCAGATTCGCCTATTTGTCCAGAAATTTTTAAATCTTTGCGCCAGTGTGGGCTTGGCTGCTGCTGGGCATTGACTGAAGATTGGGTGTTTACTGGAGAGCCTGCAGTAGCTTGGTGCACAGAACCATTAACAGCAGCATTGACTGTAGTAGTCTGCATGACTCCAAATTTTTGCTGTTTCGCTATAGGAACAGCTCAGTCTTGAAGCAGTGTAAACAACACTTAGTTACTAATAACACTTATACTTGGTTGCATATCCCTTGCGTGCAATAACTGTATGAAACCTGTGACTCATTGACATCATCAAATTGTTGGTTTCTTCTTTTGTGATGCTTTTCCTGGTTTTTACTGCAGCCTCTTTCAGTTGTTGTTTGTTTCGGGGGTTTCTCCCTTCAGTCTCCTCTTGAAATAGATGCTCAATTGGGTTAACGTCCGGTGATTGACTTGGCAAGTCAAAATCTTCCACTTTTCCCCCTGATAAAGTCCTGCATGATAAATTTATTTTATGCCGCAAACACATATTGTTGGGGTGCAACAAACCTCTATTTTTAACATGGTGGTTGGCGGCTCTGGCTTTGTCAGTGTCTCAGCATCCCGCTTAGGGACATGGGAGTTATTGAGGCGATGCACTGAGCAACCATGAAAGAGCTAGAAGAGCAAACCAAGGGAGCCAATTTCTGGCTGTGGTTACAGGGTAAGGACAAGAACTGGTGGAACAGGCAACCAAGCGCAACAGGGCATTGAGAAAGATCTCCCTGCCATTGTTCCACCAACAGGAGTTGTACTGGGGTAAAATGGGCAAAACAGAAGAATGGTCACCCCTAGCAGATGACCCATCAATTTTCCCAAAGGCATTACTGGAGGTGCGAAAGGCAGCAATGACTGTAAGGATTAACACATACAATGGATATAAAGTCTACACACTCTCGTTAAAATTATAGGTTTTTATGATTGGAAAAATATTTAACCAAGATAAATCTGAACTTTTTCCACCGTCAGTGTCTAATTACAACATGTAAAAATTAATTGAAAAACAACCAGAAACATTTTAGGCAAAAATAAAGTTATAATAATAACCCGGTTGCATAAGTGTGCACACCCTTTTATAATTGGGGATATGGCTGTGTTCTGAATGAATGTTCAATGTCATGTTAAAAAAAAAATCATATCTGTTATCAATTTAATTTAATTATTCTGATTAACCCAAAATAAAGACCAGCTGTTTCTTTAAGATTTTTTAAATCTCGTTTTATATGACTGCTGATGCCATGGTCTGCAAAGAGCTTATAATGCATGTATGTTACCTAATTTGTCAAAAGATATCAATCAGTAGAGGGGTATAAAAGAATTTCTAAAACATTAGATGTACCATGGAGCACTGTGAAAGCCATCATCAATTAATGGAGGAAATGGGGCACCACGGTGACGACACCAAGAACAGGATATCCTTCCAAAATTTACAAAAGGACGAGACAAAAATTTACTAGCGAGGCTGCCAAAAGACCTTTGGCATCATTAAAGAAGTTGTAGGAATTTCTTACAAGTACCAATTACTCTCTGCATGTGACAACAATCTCTTGTATTCTTCACATGTCTGGGTTTTGGGGTAGTGAGGCTAGACAGAGGCCCTTATTTACAAAAACATCTAAGCCACCCCAAACCATATGGCAAAATCTGTAGTGGTCTGATGAAACCAATTCCTAAATTCTAATAATGCCATAATTCTAAAAGGTATGTTTGGCACCAAAAATTGCAAAAATTTCACCCAGAGAACACCATACCCATGGTGAAACATGGTAGTGGCAGCATCACGCTTTAGTGCTGGTTTTCTTCAGCCAGAACTGGGGCTTTATCAAGGTGGAGGGAATCATGAATAGCTACAAATACCAGTTGATATTAGTGCAAAATGTTCAGCTGGCTGCTAGTAAGCTTAAGATGGAAAAGGAATTTTAATTTTCAACATGACAAATATAAGATCTTTTGTCTCATCTGTTTATACAATGTTGTTCCAGAGCTGCACTTGCTTTTTTATTTATTTATATTTCTTTTTAAAGATGTTTTTGAACTCTGATCTTGTTTTTTAGACTTACCAGTGGTTTTCCTTTTGTGGTAAACCCTCTGTATTTATTCTGGTGAAGGCTTCTCTTGATTCTCTTGATCTGGCCAACTATTGCAAAGCATTTTTTCTTCACCAAGAAAAGAATTCTTCTGTTATCCACCATAGTTGTTTTTGGTGTTCCTGACAGGTTGATTTGGCCGTACCTGATGTTTTTGCTATCTCTAATGGATTTGTTTTGATTTATTTAGCCTAATGTTGACTGCTTTCCTGGCAGTGACAGCTCTTGTGGCTTTATTTTGAGAATTAACAGCTTAGAAATGCAAATACCATTTTTAAAAATATCTACACATTTTATTTGCTTACTTGTAAGTGAAATAATGATGAAATAACGCACACCTGGCCATGAAACAGCTAAGCTCCCAAGTGCCCAGTTACTTAGTACTCCTTTAAAATTCCATCATAGTTAATATGCATTTGACTATGTAAAAAGAACATTGTCCCTTAATGCTCTTAAATTGTCCCTGCTGACAGTTGTCCTGTGTAACACATATGGTTCGAGTATAAGTAAGGAAACCAAAATGTCTTGAAATCAGCAAGAAGCTATATTACAAAGGAAAACCCAAGCAATAAAGGAGGTTGGTCTTGAGAGCGATCACTGAATGGTAAATGGTCACTGAAGAGCAGGCAGGCCATAGTGCATGATCCTAAAAGTCTCAAGGATGGGACATATTTCTCTCCTCTAATTGGTTAATTCTAATTTGTATTACTCACTTGTCACTAGATGTATCCCCATCCCTTTAGATCATCCATTTGTCTTTTATGTTATCTAAAGTAAGCAAGGAAAATGAGACTGCACCAGATCAGGCTGACCTAGATCTCTCAACTTCCCTCCTTATTAATATTTGACACAGTATGAGTTCTGCCTGTTAATCTGTCAAGGCTTTTACTTCTCTTCATCTTAAGTAGTCTTCTGAATAGCCCGGTACAAACTAAATTTATAAGACCAACTTGCTCGTGCCTACCTTGGCAATGAAATGCGTTTGTGCACCTGATAGTGAAATGCGTTTGTGCACCTGATAGTGATGTGCACCGCTCTGCTCGAAGTCCTAGGACTTAAGGCTATTTGATAACAATAAACGTGTTTTTCTCATGTCAAATTGCACTTCACACGTAGGCCTCAGTTCAGCATTCCTTTTTGAGTCATATTAAGACAAACCTTATAAAATTGATTATATGCAGTATAAAATAGCTAATATTAAATTTTTTCCTGATTATTTTCCACAGCGTAAACTCATTGAACTATAGAACCTGAGAAATGGCAAAGACAATGCAGAGTACCAGTACACATGTCCACAGAGTAATATGTGCTGCTTACATTAAAAAGGACTCCACTATTCTCAACAGAATATAGAATATCTTGGTCATTGCACAAGTACAACCAAGCTAGGTTTGCAACTTCTGTACTAGATGCTTTATAAGAAATGAACATTAAAACAATACAAGAAAAAAGTTAAATATATATCCTGTGTGTGTGCAGCACAGTGTTGAGCAGTATTAGTTAGTAGATTGCTGAACGCTGGCACATGGTTTATTTCTTATATTCAAAGTAAACCAAAGTGCAAAATTTCATTGTTTATACCAACAAAAGTGAGTAAATGTGAGTTAATTAATTCCAATTACCTTTTGTGCATAAATGGGACTGATTTCTCTCCCTATGTTCTCATCTGTTTTCCCCAAGGTAATTGGTGGTCTCGCCTTGATCCAGCAGTGTTTCAAGGACTAGTGGAATTGTATAAAGAGGTGATTGTGTATCTGCTCCGAATGCAGAAGATGGGAATTTCACCATCTGAGCACAGGACGTTTAACTGCTTCCTCAGTACCTGTTTGAAATTTCTGGAGATTCTGCACTCTGTAAGTATTTTGAGTGAGAAACCTTGAGTATAACACAAAGCATGACATGAACCTGTCCTAAAAAAGACTCGTTCGGCTATATTCAGAGTTGGCAACTTAAGTCATGAAGACAGTTAATACTGTTTATTGATGAGTTAAGCGCCTGCCTAACCCCTTAAAATCAGATTGGCCTGATACCATTCCTGCATGGCTTTATGATTTTTGGTAACTTCCCCACTTGAATGTACCATGAATAGCTACAAATACCAGTTATTAGTGCAAAATATTCAGCTGTCTGCTAGTAAGCTTATAATGAAAAGGAATTTTAACTTTCAGCATGACATACATCCAAATCAACAAAGGAATGACCTAGCTAGAGCCCAGACCTGAATCTAAATAAATATCTGTGGGTTTATCTGAAGCAGGCTGTGCACAGGAGATTTGATGGATATAGAATGTTTTTGCAAGAAAGAGTGGGAAAATATTGACAAGCCTAGATTAGATGTGCCATGCTGATGGACTCTTACCCAAAACTACGGAGTAGTGTAATAAAATCAAAAGATGCTTCAACATAATTAATATACTATTTGAAAATGATGTATCTGGAATTTAATGGCAGAAGCCCTTAAACAACTCTTGTCCTTTAAGAAAAAGGCAGCTTTCAACATTCTAAATGGTTATACAAATATTGTTTTGGGTCACAGGGCTAGAAATTAACTTTTTTACGTTTATATAAAAACCACCTTGGAGAACTTTTGTGAGATACTGTGTAGAGAGGGGTAGTGTGCGTGCGTGCGTGCGTGTGTGTGTGTGTGTGTGTGTGTGTATGTATGTGTATATATATATATATATATATATATATATATATACACACACACACACACACATACACACATATGTACATAGTGTCTCACAAAAGTGAGTACACCCCTCGCATTTTTGTAAATATTTGATTATATCTTTTCATGTGACAACACTGAAGAAATGACACTTTGCTACAGTGTAAAGTAGTGAGTGTACAGCTTGTGTAACAGTGTAAATTTGCTGTGCCCCCAAAATAACTCAACACACAGCCATTAATGTCTAAACTGCCGGCACACACTCTCTCCCAGATAGATAGATCGATAGATAGAAAGGGAGATATGCTGTTGGAAAAGGAAAGTATTAAGGACTGTTTGCAGCAAGTAGTCTAACCAGCACCTTTTCTTTTTTTTTTTTAAAGCTGTCATTTGACAACATTTTGGGTTGTTTTTTGGGAATACTTTAGGTTTATTAGACCAACAGTGAAAGAGTTGCCAAAATTTTTGCCATTTTCAAGACTTTTTATGCCAAAATTAAATACTTTGCATCATAACTGATATGAAAAATCACATTAGGTTTTTCCACCCGGAAATAGCGTTAGCAGGAAAAACTATTGTGAATACTCTGAGAACCCTTGAACAGGCATTGGCAGCCAATGAGCAAAAAAATGACAAAATATTTTTTGCAAGAACAGCAGAAGAAAATCAAGAGCCCAGGTCTAAATTCTATTGAAAACCCGTTTAATGATTTGAAGGCTGTGCACAAGAGGTCCCCTCACAATTTGTTAGATTTGGCACATTTTTGCAAGTAAGAGTGGAATAATACTGTCAAATGAATACATGAACAGAGATGTTAGCCAGTTCCAATGATGCCTTCAAATCTTTGGCTGTCATTCAGGATTGTTCTTTACCTCATTGATGAGGCTTCGTTGTGCTCTTGGTGTCATTTTGACTGGGCACCCAATTCTTGGTAGAGTAGCAACAGTCCCAAAGTGTCTCCATTTGTAGAATGTTTGCCAAACTGTAGACTGGTGAATGTCTAAAGTCTTTGAAGTCATTTTGTAACCCTTGCCAGCTTTATGTAAATCTACAATTCTTGATCGTAGATCCTCTGAAAGCTCTTTTTGGCGAAGCATGGATCACATAAGCGTGTGCTTCTTGTGCAGAGCAAACTCCAAAAGTTTGAGGGGTTTTTAAATCAGTCAAAGTAGCTGTAGTCCACACCTCCATACTCATTTTCTTAACAAGACTCCAGGTGTGCTAAAACCTGTCATTAACTCAAGGGCTCACATACTTTTTCCACAAGCACTATGAGGTTTTTTTTTTTTTTCTCTATAAAGAACTGAGTAATCAGAATTTGTTTTGTGTTATTATTTTAGACACATATTTGTCAATACACTTGACTTGGATGAAGATCAGATCCCATTTTATGACAAATTGATGCAGAAAACCATGAAATAGCTTTAGGAGCCAACTGCTTGGCTCCTAGTTATCCAAAACTGTATGCTGTATACATTCTGTATACATTCTTTCTGAATGTAAAATCTAAATACAATTTACACCATAATCCCATAATTCATGTCGTATTAAAATTGCAGGTAAATGAGCGAGCTGGCCAAATTATTCAGTATGACAAGTTTTATATACATGAACTGGAAGACCTTGTTGACATCAGGAGTGATTATGTTACATGGATCCAGCATCAGATGTTCTCCATGGTAAGTTCTTGTTTTCTTTTCATCACTTGATTACCATGTATGCAAATACATGATACAGAACTTTTGGTTTCTACGGAGTACTACTATGCCCAAAGCCACATTATTAGATACACCTGAATTATGCCAACATTCATTGCCATTTTATCATGCCATTTTACAGTCATTACCATTTTATCCTTCTAACATATATACAGTATCTCACAAAAGTGAGTCCTCCCCTCACATTTTTGTAAATATTTCATTATATCTTTTAATGTGACAACACTGAAGAAATGACACTTTGCTACAATGTAAAGTAGTGAGTACAACTTGTATAACAATTTAAATTTGCTGTCCCCTCAAAATAACTCAACACACAGCCATTAATGTCTAAACCGCTGGCAACAAAAGTGAGACGACTCAGCTTGTCTCCATGTTCATAATATGAACCACGAGTACGTAACAGTAAGCGTTCCGCCTCTTTAGTCGAAATGAGATTAAATTCTGCTTGAAAGTCAAGACGCTGTTTAAGACGTTCTGGGGAGGGGTTCAATGGACATCTTTGATCGAGACTATTGATTGCAGATGAAAGTTAATTAACCCTAGCAGTGCGTTTTTTTTATTACAGTGAGCAGAATAGGAAATAATCTGCCCTCAAATAAGAATGATGCACCTGGGAGAAGAAAGAAAACTTTATAAGAGAGGGGTTACGGAATCTCCAGGGATCAACGAGACTGTTCTGAAACGTAAAATTGAAAATGTTTTAGACATTGCAGGTTGATTCAGAGTACGGGAATTAGACCGATCCAAGTTTGGGTCAATTACACAATTCAAATCTCCACCGAAAATCAACAGGTGAGCATTTAAAAAATGGAGATTGCTCAACAGTCTATTAGCAAATTCCACATCAAAGTTTGGAGCATATATATTTACCAACAATACCTGTCTTTGCATTAGAGTACCAGCAACTATAGTATATCTACCGTTCGCATCAGCAATAACATTAGTTGATGAAAACTGTAACCTTTTGTCAATTAAAATAGCAACCCCTCTTGCTTTAGAATTAAAGTTCGAGTGGAAGACTTGACTCACCCAAGGACAGTATAACCTTTGATGATCTTTAATATGTAGGTACGCACCTACATAAAAATACTATATTGGAGTTTAAACGTTTCAAATGTGTAAAAACCTTAGATCTCTTGACAGGATTACCCATACCTCTGACATTCCAACTAATAAATATTAAAGGCGTGCCTGTCCCCTGATCCATATTACTACTAACCATTTATATAAAGTAAACCATAGGAATATAAATAGCTAATTAGAGCCGAATTGGGGACCACCCTAATCCCCCCCCCAAACACACACCCAAAGTCTCCATAAAACAAGGGAGACAGCAGTGTCACCACCTAGAGTTGTCCACAAAGTGGCCAAAGAGTAAGCTAAACAAAATTAAGAGAAAAGTCCCCTACTGACTTCAAATCTAATAAATAGTCTGCGCAAATATAATGTCCTTACCTTTTAAAGACTTATAACTAATAATATTACACAGTGTAGCACTGTGAAAAATAAATAAATAAAAGAAGGAAATGACTAATAAAATTAAATAAACTCTAACCCAGTCAGAGCGTCAAAACAGGGAAGCACATTAATACCGAAGTGAATTTAAGAGGAGTGAATCCACAGATTCTAGACGAAGTAATGCACCAACAATATCTTCAATAAGAATTAGAATTCTGTAGAGCTGGAAGGCCGAGTGCAAATAAAGAATAAAAAAAAAAACTACACTATGTAGGTGATGCAGTTCACCCAGTATTAAGAGTTTAACGTAGTCTCCTGCTTCCTCCGCTGAAATAAACTCCTTCTGAACACCGTTATATGTAATGCAAAGCCGAGCTGGGTGAAGTATTCCATAGCAAACGCCCTCAATATCACAAAGTTGACACCGAATCTCGTTAAATGCAGCCCAGGCCTGGGCTATCTTGACCGTGTAGTCAGGGAAAACTGAGATGGTCAGATCCCTCACTTTAATCTGCTGGAGCTCTCTCGCACGGTGTAAAATATCAACACAGTCACTGTGATTGTGGAATCTGCACACAATAGCACGTGGTCGTTCATCAGGCTTGGGCTTCGGCTGAAGGGTCCGGTGGGACCGGTCCAGAACCGGCTCCTTCTCCAGACCAAACACCTCTTTTAACAAGGCCGCTACAGCAACGGTTGTAGATGTGTCAGTGCCCTCTGGAACTCCAACTATTCTAACATTATTGCGCCATGACCTCGACTCCAAATCCTTACATTTATTCTCTAATTGAGTCACGGTCACTGTGAGAGACTCAATAGTAGTCTTTATGTGAACTATATCATCGGTGCAACTGGAGAGCGCGTGCCCCATTTCCCCAACAGTACCTTTTTAGTATTGATATGGTAGCATCTGTAGCAACTTTATCACTAGCCAGCTGTGTTTTCATGGCCTGTAGGTCAAGCTGGATAGTAGACAGCGCTTCCCAGAGAGTCTCCTGGAGCTCCTTTTTAAAAATATCGGCTTTGTCCTTCCTCAGTAAAGCCAGCAACTCAAGCCTGAGTGTGGCGAAGTTAGGGTCACCACTCGGGGATGCGGATACGGCTGCGGATTCATGGGGAGAAGGAGGCTCTCTTGGCTTCAGTTTTGTCTGAATGCTACTATGATTTTTCGAGTTCTTTCCAGACATTTTAACGATCCACCAAGTTAAAAGTCCAAATAAGGAAACTAAGTAGAATAAGTCAAAATATATTATATGACCAAAAAAGTGCTAATTAATTAGACTCAAACTTTGCGTCTTACTCCATCGAACACCGAATTCAAATTTATTGTGACATTCTAAAGCAGAGCATGATCCCCTCCCTTCGAAGACTGGGCCACAGGGCAGTATTCCAGCATAACGACCCCAAGCACACCTCCAAGACGACCCCAGCCTAGCTAAAGAAGCTGAGGGTGAAGGTGATGGACTGGCCAAGCATGTCTCCAGACCTAAACCCTATTGAGCATCTGTGGGGCATCCTCAAACGGAAAGGTGGAGGAGCACAAGGTTTCTAACATCCACCAGCTCCGTGATGTCGTCATGGAAGAGAGGAAGAGGACTCCAGTGGCAACCTGTGAAGCTCTGGTGAACTCCATGCCCAACAGGGTTAAGGCAGTGCTGGAAAATAATGGTGGCCACACAAAATATTGACACTTTGGGCCCTATTTGGACATTTTCACTTAGGGGTGTACTCACTTTTGTTGCCAGCAGTTTAGACATTATTGGCTATGTGTTGAGTTATTTTGAGGGGGCAGCAAATTTACATGGTTATACAAGCTGTACACTCACTACTTTACATTGTAACAAAGTGTCATTTCTTCAGTGTCGTCACATGAAAAGGTATAATCAATTATTTACAAAAATGTGAGGAGTGTACTCACTTTTATGAGATACTGTACATGTAACTTGTTTAAATGCTTTAATTAGAAAACTGCAAGATTATAGGTGTAGCCTGCATGCCACTGTGTGGTTTGTTATTATGCATAGGCCTTTTGAAAATACAAATGAATTAGAATTTGCAACTTGGTATAGTTATCTAACTGACTACACATTACACTACTTACTGAACACTATATTAATACTGGGTAGGGCCTCCCTTTGCTCTCAAAACAGCCTAAAATCTTTGTGGCGTGTATACTACAAGATGTTGGAAACATTTCTTTGACATTCTAGTCCATGTTCACGTGATTGCATCACACAGTTCATGATTTTTCAGGTGCAACATCTCAAAAAGGTCTTCTATTAGGTTCAGAGCTGATTATAGGAAAAGCCACTGAAACACATTGAACTCATTGTCATTTTTATGAAACCAGTTTGAGATTACTTTCGCTTTGTGATATGGTGCATTATCTTGCTGGATGTAGCCATTAGAAGATCCATAGGTCCATGGATTCATGCTGTTGACACCAAATTCTAACCCTCCCATCTTTGTGCCTTAGCAGAAATCGAGATTCATCAGACCAGGCAGCGTTTTTGGAACCCAAAGTCCTCACCACAATTGTATCTGAGTTACTGTAGCCTTTCTGTCAGCTTGAACCAGTCTGGCCATTCTCCGTTGACCTTGTCAACAAGGAGTTTCTGTCTGCAGAACTGCTGCTCACTGGATGTTTTTATTATTATTATTATTATTATTATTATTATTATTATTATTGCACCATTCTGAGTAAACTCTAGAGGACTGTTGTGTGTGAAAATCCCAGGAGATTAACAATTTTAAAAATACTCAAACCAGCCTGGCGCCAACTATCATGCCACGGTCAAAATCACTGAGATTACATTTTTCTCCCCATTCTTATGATTGGTGTGAACATTACCTGAAACTGCTGGATCGTGCCTGCATGATTTTATGCATTGTACTAGTGCCTCACATTTGGCTGATTAGTTAATTGCATGAATATGTAGGTATACAGGTGTTCCTAATAAAGTCCTTGATGAGTGTATACTGCAACCACACATAATGTAAAGGTTATATTCTAAGTATAAGGGTTTTAAAATGAAGAGAGCTGATTCAGAGATTTGATATTGGTAGGTAAATTCACTATCAGGCACTAAAATACTGTATAGTTATGATTTGATTGTTTAATCATTGGTACTACTGTACACTTTGACAGTTCGTTAACATTCACATAATGACAGCAATTTTTTATGTATTAACTATCACAAACATTTAATTTTGTATTTTAATAGAGACCAAATTCCACTTGAAATCAGTGACTGCGTTTTTCCATAACTCAAGTTCTATGCTCTTAACAAAACCCTAAAAAGAAAATCTTCGCCATTCTTTCCGATAACCTGCATTATATACACCACACACCAATACCAAACAGAAGTGCACATTAAGATGTGAGCAGCACTTTTGGTTTTACTTTTTTATACACGGCATAGAAAGCTTTCCAAACTATATACAGTGGGGGAAATAAGTATTGGACGAGTCAACATTTTTTTCAGTAAATAGATTTCCAATGAGGCTATTCACATGAAATTTTCACCACACATCAGTATTAACTCAAGAAATCTGGAAATATAAAGAATTCAGAACATTAAAGTCCATAAATGAAGTTGTGTGTAATGAGACAGGAAAAAGTATTAAACACTCTGACGGAAATTTATTTAATACTTCCTGGAGAAGCCTTTTTTTTTGTAATGACAGCTTCAAGATGCTTCCTGTATTAAGAAATTAATTGGCTGCATTACTTCGGTGTGATTTTGGCCTATTCTTCTGAAGATGTTGTCTTCTAAATCTTATTCATTTGGATTCAAGTCAGGTTATTGACTGACCATTCTAACGCCTTTTGGTTTATTTATTATTTTTTTTCCTCTCTGGAACCAAATGAGAGTTTCATTTGCTGTATGTTTTGGATCGTTGTCCTGCTGGAACACATCTCATCATCATCCTGGTGGATGGCAGCAGATTCTTCTCAAGAATCTGCCAGTAAAGAGCTCCATTCATCGTTCCTTCAATTATAGGAAGTCTGCCAGTACCATGCGGTGAAAAACAGCCCCAAACTATGATGCTTTCACCTCCGAATTTTACTGTTGGTATAGTGTTTTTAGGGTGATATGCAGTGCCATTTCTTCTCCAAACATGGTGTGTAGTATGACAGCCAAAAAGTTACATTTTCCTCTCGTCTGACCAAACTCCACTCTCCCAGTATTTCATAGGCTTGTCCAAATGAGTGACGATGGCACCTGCTAACTCAAAGTATTTCTGGAGCTCTTTCTGAATGGTCCTTTGCTCTTGGTCTACTCTTCTTCTGACTCCCTGATCAGAAATCTTGTGTGGAGCTCCTATGTGTGCCCTGTTGACAGACTAATGTTGCTTCCAATTGCAGATAATGGCCCCGATCGTGCTTACTGAAGAATTCAGAAATTTAAAAACATGCATATCAGATTCCATCAATATGTTTTGCAACAATAAGGTTCTGAAGGTCTTGGGAGAGGTCTGCTTTTCCCATCATGAGATGTTTCTTGTTTGATACCCTGGTAAAAAAAAAAAAAAAAAAGCCTTTTTATAGACCATCAATTTACTAACCCAGCTGATATTAATTTGCACAAATAGTGGATATAATTACTTGGGGATTTCAGCTGGTTCTTTACCTTGCCTTGGAGAACTGCTTTTTCTTAGTGTGTGCAATACTTTTTTTTCCTGCGTCATTCCACTTTATTACACAACTTTATTTATGGACTTTAATGATTTGAATTCTTTATATTTCCAGAGTTCTTGAATTAATACTGATGTCTGGTGAAAATTTCATGTGAATAGCCTCATTGGAAATATATTTACTGAAAGAAATGTTTACATTATGTTGTCCAATATTTTTTTCCCCCACTGTATGTTGCATGTATTTAAGCATAATAAATCTCTGGACTATCATCGCTCTCAAACTGTTTACTTCTGGCGTTTGCTACCCTGGTGGTGATTTGCTGACTAAGAGAAAAGTATTTAATGCACGACAGTTAATTTTTGTGCAAAAATGTGCAAAAAATCAGAATGGCAACAATTGCTATTGCAATCACAAAAAAATTAGTATGAGACAGTTTTTCCTTAGTTCTCAGCATAGGATTGATCAACTTGGAAACTCGTACAGATAAGAAGCCTACTAGCTGTTACCACCATTAATTTTTAACAGTGTAGGTAATGTGCAAAAGCACTCCATGGCATCTGTTATTGAGTCAGTACGAAAACATTTTATATTTATTAAAAAAAAAAAAAAAAAGGATGTTAAAGAAAAATAATTGGATGTCGTAAATCTTTTAAGACAAAAAAAAACATATTGAGAACTGTAGCAGATTCTCCAAAATGCTCAGTAAAACTTACTAGCTAATATCTTTGTAAAACTGCACAAATTATACCCAAGAATATTGCTTTTATTTTTAAAGCAAAGCTTTATCACCAATATTTACTTTATTTTATTGCTTTTTTACTGCTATTCATAGTATTTATTTATGTAGAAATGTTTAATTGCATTATTTTTTTAAAGCATCATTGCATCTTTACAGTGTTTCTTTACATGTGCCAAAGAGTGGCACAGTGCATTTGTGAATTTTGTGTACTCAACAAATTGTATACAGTCCTATTACCTTTATGCTATGTATGAACATTCATGGAATGCCTCATGAGATAACTCAACTGGAACATCATGTTCAATATTAAAGATTGCTAGCTTTAAGTAAGATGTTAGACACTTTTATCTAAATTCATTTGCATGATTAAAAAAACCAAGCAATATCTCAAATTTAATGTACTTATTAGCTGTAAACTACAGTATATAACCAAATACAAGTACATAATTTAGACTGAACAGATAATGTGTTTTAAATAGATACAAATATGTATAGTTTTCACACTTCATATGTTTTGTTGTTTGCATCAGGCCTGGGATCCCGCAGGAAGCAACAAAAAAGTTACATGAGGGCGAATTTGTACTTTCAAGTTAACATGAATATGAAGCTCACATGACAGACCACATTCATTAACTCTTAACTAATGTATTTTTTTTCCTAATCTTTCTGCCAGGCCATGGACTCTCAGGTCACCCTGTGCAAGTTCCCATTTGTATTTGATGCTCAGGCAAAGACCACGCTGCTTCAAACTGATGCTGTTATCCAGATGCAGGTGAGTCCAGTAGATATCCTCCTCAGGAGCCCTACCAGTCATGAATTTCCTCAATTTCTTCACACATCAGTTGTTTTTGATCAGATGGCTGTGGACCAAGCAGAAAGACAGAACTTCAGCTCTTTATTCCTGCCTGGAGGCATGGAGTCAGTAAACCCGTGCCTCATTCTCATGGTGCGCAGAAATAATGTTGTTGAGGACACTATGGAGGTTTTGCGGAAGTCCAAAAATGTTGATTACAAGAAACCTCTAAAGGTAATGGTGGCTTCACCTTGTATCTTTGTAATTTTTCCTACAGATATTTTACATTTTATACAAAAATAATTTAATATACTTGATTAAAACTGTCAGCTAATAAACAGAGTCTTAATGGACTTTGTTGTTCCCTGTCCACACTAGAACTCCAAACTGGTGTTGCAAATGTAATATCTTTCAGAATTTTTTTTTTTTTGTGCATTGGTCATCAAAGCCCCCATAATACAATATTTGAACAGAACACACTTTCAGATACTGCTCTTGAATCAGTCTCAACTAATCTCATGGACTTTCTCATAAACATGTGACTTTAGGTCTATTAGTTGATCAAAACTGTTCCCAAATAATAAGTTACCAAATGATAACAATTGATAACATGAATATCTTACCATTATGTTAAAAAAGATGGTAGACAGTTGTAGATTAAAAAGACAAAAATGCATTTTTTGCTCTATATAGGTGATCATTGTTGGAGAGGAGGCTGTGGATGCTGGAGGTGTGAGGAAAGAATTCTTCCTCCTCATCATGAAAGAACTGCTGGACCCCAAATATGGCATGTTCAGGTATTACAAGGAGTCCAGACTCATCTGGTTTTCGGACAAGGTAATCTGCCTTGCACCTTGAATAGGATTTATGATTTAGTATTTAGGATTTATATATGATTTGAATATAGATTCTACATTTTATAATTCTCCGAATTATCTGTTCCTGTTTTGTAGACATTAGAAGACATCGACTTATTCCACCTGATTGGGGTCATTTGTGGTTTGGCCATTTATAATATGACTATAGTGGAACTAAATTTCCCTGTAGCTTTGTACAAGAAACTCTTGAAGAAAACTCCGACGTTGGAGGACCTGAAGGAGCTCATGCCTGTTGTTGGCAGGTCAGTTGTTATCCCTTACTTTTGTACCGAATTTACTCCTAGTTTCCTATAAATCTGTAATTTGAATTTTTTTTTTCTTTGAATATTTGTCCATGTCATAGGAGTCTGCAAGAATTATTGGACTACATGGAAGATGATGTTGAGGATACATTCTGCTTGAACTTCACAGTAAGTGCAGTTGTATTTCACAATAAAATTATGTTTCTATAAATACCATTATAAAATACATCTGTTAGTAGTTATAGTAGATAATACATGGATAATATTTCTTGTACAGTTGCACTAATACTTTTAATTTTTTCCCGCCTCACTGAGAACGCCAAGTGTGATCTTTTATTAATAAGTCTTATCAGTTTTGTAATTCATAATAAGGTCCAATTAAGGTTAATAAAAATCTAAAGATGTACATTTAAAAATTTTGAATATTAATGAGTGTAAATATAATATAATATAATATAATATGTGAATACCTCTATAATACAAAGCCTGGCCAAAAAAAAAAGAAGTCTTACACTCTAAAATTTTGTTGTACCACCTTTAACTTTGATTACAGTGCGCATTTACAGTGAGGGAAAAAAGTATTTGATCCCCTGCTGATTTTGTACGTTTGCCCACTAACAAAGAAATGATCAGTCTATAATTTTAATGCTAGATTTATTTGAACAGTGAGAGACAGAATAATAATAAGAAAATCCAGAAAAACGCATGTCAAAAATTTTATAAATTGATTTGCATTTTAATGAAGGAAATAAGTATTGGACCCCCTCTCAATCAGAAAGATTTCTGGCTCCCAGGTGTCTTTTATACAGGTAACGAGCTGAGATTAGGAGCACACTCTTAAAGGGAGTGCTCCTAATCTCAGCTTGTTACCTTTATAAAAGTCACCTGTCCACAGAAGCAATCCATCAATCAGATTACAAACTCTCCACCATGGCCAAGACCAAAGAAGCTCTCCAAGTATGTCAGGGACAAGATTGTAGACCTACACAAGTCTGGAATGGGCTACAAGACCATTGGCAAGCAGATTGGTGAGAAGGTGACAACAGTTGGTGCGATTATTCGCAAATGGAAGAAACACAAAAGAACGGTCAATCTCCCTCGGCCTGGGGCTCCATGCAAGATCTCACCTCGTGGAGTTGCAATGATCATGAGAACAGTGAGGAATCAGCCCAGAACTACACGGGAGGATCTTGTCAATGATCTCAAGGCAGCTGGGACCATAGTCACCAAGAAAACAATTGGTAACACAGTACGCTGTGAAGGACTGAAATCCTGCAGCGCCCGCAAGGTCCCCCTGCTCAAGAAAGCACATATACATGCCCGTCTGAAGTTTGCCAATGAACATCTGAATGATTCAGAAAACAACTGGGTGAAAGTGTTGTGGTCAGATGAGACCAAAATGGAGTTCTTTGGCATCAACTCAACTTGCCCTGTTGGAGGAGGAGGAATGCTGCCTATGACCCCAAGAACACCATCCCCACCGTCAAACATGGAGGTGGAAACATTATGCTTTGGTGGTGTTTTTCTGCTAAGGGGACAGGACAACTTCACCGCATGAAAGGGACGATGGACGGGGCCATGTACCATCAAATCTTGGGTGAGAACCTCCTTCCCTCAGCCAGGGCATTGAAAATGGTTCGTGGATGGGTATTCCAGCATGACAATGACCCAAAAAACGCGTCCAAGGCAACAAAGGAGCGGCTCAAGAAGAAGCACATTAAGGTCCTGGAGTGGTCTAGCCAGTCTCTAGACCTTAATCCCATAGAAAATCTGTGGAGGGAGCTTCTTGTTGTTATTCTGTCTCTCACTGTTCAAATAAATCTACCATTAAAATTATAGACTGATGATTTCTTTGTCAGTGGGCAAACGTACAAAATCAGCAGGGGATCAAATACTTTTTTCCCTCACTGTATCGTGCCATTGTTTCAATATCCATGTGCAATGTGACATTTATTTCCATCCAGAATTGCATTAGTTTTTGGTTGAGATATTGTATTGAGGATGGGATAGTTGAACCACTCTTTAATGTCTTCAGCACATCCCAAAGACATTTAATGGGGTTAAGGTCAGGACTCTGTGGTGGGCAATACATGTGTAAAAATTATTCCTCGTGCTCCCTGAACCACTTTTTCACAATTTGAGCCTGATGAATTTTGGCATTGTTATCCTAGAATATGCCTGTGCCATCAGGGAAGAAAAAAATCCATTGATAGGTTAATCTGTTCATTTAGTACATTCAGGTATTCATCTGACTTATTTTTATTGTCACATAATGTTGCTGAGCCTAGACCTGACCAATTGAAGCAACCCCAGATCATAACACTGCCTCCAGTGGCTTGTACAGGAGGTACTATGCATGATGGATGCATCGTTTCTTTTTTATGCTCCATAGCAAGTTATTTTCCGTAGTAAAGTCTGATTAGCGTCACACTGATTAGGCCACACAGCTGTTTAGTCCTAATCCTGTGACTTCTCTTCACATTGTGCATGCGGAAATGTTGTTCACTGTTAAACATAGCCATGAGTCCAACTGTCGATTTTATTTTATTTTTACGATGTTACTTAACCAAGCTTTTAAAGATCTCCAATCATGATCATTCAATATTTTGAACATTCATTTGTCTGACCACATTTCTTCCTCAAAGTTGACAGTTCACCACTCTCCTTCCAGATTTTAATAATGCGTTGGAAGGTTTTTAACCCAATTCCAGGGATTTCAGCAATCTCCTTTGTTGTTTTCTTTGCTTGATGCAGGCATATTTGCCCCTTCTGAAACATAGTAACATCTTTTCCATGACCATAGAATACATCTTCCGACATGGTTGTTTAAGAAATGAGAGGCCACACTGCATCAGTTAGGGTTTAAAGAACTGTTGCCAGCTAAAACATATTAATCACTGCAATCAAAATTTTTCAAACTGCTCACCCCCCCACGAACACACACTAACACACAAACACACACCCCCACCCCCGCTCTTCATTTCCAGCCCTAACTGCAGATTTAAAACACTAAAACTGTCATCCATAACATAAACTCAAATAATTTATTAGGAAAAATTTACTGAATACTGAAGTCACTCTTATCATGGGAGAATAAACATTGCTGATAGAGCAAAACTCTCCCAATATTTTTCTTTTGCTCCCAATTAGTCTCCTAGAGGATCAAGACCATCTGATATCTTTTCTACAATTTTCTGAAGACAGCCTTCAGAATCTTCCTCCTCTTTGATCTCTGCTTTGCGCTCTTTCTCTCTCTCACTCTCTCGTTAATCCCCATGCGCTGCGTTCATTTCACTGCCAAATTGGAAATAATATGCATTGTTCTCTTAAAATTAATTAGTAAATAAAATTATATATGCGAACTATGCTTGAGCATTCATCATTATACCTGGCCTTCCCAACCAAGTATAACCTATGTTTGAGAAACAATGCATTAACACATGCTTTTAAGATTTCTCACTTAGACACCATCTAAGTATAAGTGGTTGGTGCATAAAACAGAAATCACCAACCTATATTTGTATAACTCATGCTAATCAAATTGCAAAGACTACCAAAGAGAGAGCCAGTTTTGGAGTGGTAAACAGGTACAGTGCAAGTAGTAAAAAAAAAAATAATTATATAATACGGGTATGAAACCGTTCTTATTCATGCAATAATGTTTTGGTTGTTTTCTGCTCACAGATTACTGTGGAAAACTTTGGTGAAACTGAGGTATTGGAGCTGGTGCCTAATGGAATGAACATCACTGTAAACAATCACAACAGGTATTTGTTTGTTTCATATTTGTATCTGAGTTTCATATTTGACCTCTGAAACCAATTCCCTCCTCCCCCTACCTGTCTGACATAACACCCTAGCTGCTGTGTCAGGGGGAAAAAAACAACAACAAAAAAACAGCTCCTGAGTACCAGTACCTGTCATGGGCTGTTTGGATTGTCAAGCGAGCAGTTCATCTTTGGAGTGATTTAAATTGGTGCATGAAAAATGTTTGGATGAGTGTTTTTTTCTACTATAATAATAATAATAATAATAATAATAATAAATGTTAAGTAAATGTAAATGGGTTAAATAACTCTGATATCCATAGAAATGCGCGAGAATCCTTGTACCCCCCAAATGACAAGCACATCCTCTTCCTTCCCAAATAAGCTGATCCCTCCCTCTCCAGTTCCATTAACAGCTTTGTTTTGCAAATGTGTCACAATCACTGTCATCCCCCTTGCAGAAGTGACATCTTCGAATCTGCATTGAAGAGTTTATGTAACAATGTGTCCCAAAGAATTATACAATGCACCCGTTGATGTATCGTAATTTTAAATACATACATTTGATGTGTTCTTAGTCTACAACAATGTGTAAATATATGATGAAAATATGATGACGCGTATTGTAGACTATGCTAAAACAGAAAATATGTAAATACAATAAAGGAATATTGTTAACTTGAGGTGAAGAATGTTTCCTGAATATTAGATGGTAAAAAATGCATGTACATGTTTGCGAGTATTATTAAAGTGGTTATACTTTATATACATTATCTCACAAAAGTGAGTACACCCCTCACATTTTTGTAAATATTTTATTATAAATTTTCATGTGACAACACTGAAGAAATGACACTTTGCTACAATGTAAAGTTGTGAGTGTACAGCTTGTGTACAGCCAAACTCCACACACAGCCAATAATGTCTAAACCTCTGGCAACAAAAGTGTGTACACCCTAAGTGGAAATTATCCAAATTGGGCCCAAAGTGTCAATATTTTATGTGGCCACCATTATTTTCCAGCACTGCCTTAACCCTCTTGTGCATGGAGTTCACCAGAGCTTCACAGGTTGCCACTGGAGTCCTCTTCCACTCCTCCATGACAACATCACGGAGCTGGTGTGTGTTGGAGACCATGTGCTCCTCCACCTTGCATTTGATGGCCCACAGATGCTCAATAAGGTTTAGTCCATCACCTTCACCCTCAGCTTCTTTCGCAAGGCAGTGGTCATCTTGGAGGTGTGCTTGGGGTCGTTATCATGCTGGAATACTGCCCTGTGGCCCAGTCTCCGAATGGAGGGGATCATGCTCTGCTTCACAGTATGTCACAGTACATGTTGGCATTCTTGGTTCCCTCATTGAACTGTAGGTCCTCAGTGCTGGCAGCACTCATTTAGCCCCAGACCATGACACTCCCACCACCATGCTTGACTGTGGGCAAGACACAATTGTCTTTGTACTCCTCACCTGGTTGCCGCCAAACACGCTTGACACCATCTGAACCAAATAAGTTTATCTTGGTTTCATCAGACCACAGGACATGGTTCCAGTAATCCATGTCCTTAAGTCTGCTTGTCTTAAGCAAAATTTTTGCGGGCTTTCTTGTGCATCATCTTTAGAAGAGGCTTCCTTCTGGGATGACAGCCATAGACCAATTTGTTGCAGTGTGCAGCATATGGTCTGAGCACTGACAGGCTGACCCCCCACCCCTTCAGCCTCTGTAGCAATGCTGGCAGCACTCGTACGTCTATTTTCCAAAGAGAACCTCTGGATATGATGCTGAGCACGTGCACTCAACTTCTTTGGTTGACCATGGCGAGGCCTGTTCTGAGTGGAACCTTGGCCACTGTGCTGCAGCTCTGTGTCTTGGCAATCTTCTTATAGCCTAGGCCATCTTTATGTAGAGCAACAATATGAGGGAGTGTGAGAGCGATGACACCAAATTTAACACCCCTGCTCCCCATTCACACCTGAGACCTTGTAACACTAACAAGTCACATGACTCTGGGGAGGGAAAATAGCTAATTGGAGCAAATTTACACTGTTACACAAGCTTTACACTCACTACTTTACATTGTAGCAAAGTGTTGTTTCTTCAGTGTTGTCACATGAAAAGATATATAATCAAATATTTAACAAAATGTGAGGGGTGTACTCACTTTTGTGAGATCCTGTAAATGCATACATTTGAGTTGTGTCTAACAGTCGATGTAAATTTATTATGGAGTAAGACATGTTAGTTGTAAAAGCATTTACATAATTGTAAATAAATTGGTTGCCTTTATAATTACCCTACATTCTACTATGTACATTTTGTAAGTTTATCATAAGCAATGAAATCACATTTTGATGAGAAACATAATATTTTTATGTAAACCATAAGTTATTTTCTTTTCCTTAAATCTAACCGACCACACATTCCATTTACGGCCAAGTAAGGCTTTCACTCTTAATGCTCTCATGCAGAGTAATCCACCTTTTCTGTCCTTTATATTTTACTGCAAGTGCAAAATAATATACAATATAAATAATAATTCACATCTTTCTCAAGTTGAAAAAATTAAATATGGGGTAGTAGTACATGTAAAAGTAAGCATAGAACCCAGTCTTGACATTTACTATTCGGCTTGAATTCATTCTAAACAACAAATGCTTACATGGGCTTTTGAGTACTAAATTTGGTTTTATTAATATGATTAATTTTTAAAATAGTTAGTGTTTTTCTTGTATTCTCCACTGACTGCAACCGTCAAATCTAGCCTATTGGCAAGGCGCTGTTGACTGTTACTTGCGAAAATGAGCTGTGGTCATAGCAGCACTTGACAATCGAGAGTAGCAAATGTATGTTGAGGTGGCAAAATGCTTATTCTGCTTGAGTACCATCTGTATAAAAATTCTATAATTCCAAAAGAACACCATGATGGTGGCAACATCTTGTCTTCAGCCAGAAGTGGGACTTTTATGAAGGTGAAGGGAATCATGAATAGCAAATACCAGTTGATTTTGGTGCAAACCTTCAACTGTCTGCTAGTAAGCTGAAAATGAAAAGGAATTTCACCTTTCATCACATAAGTGACTCAGAATACATCCAAATCAACAAAGGAATGGCTTAACCAGTTAAATATTTTTGAATGACCTAGCCAGATCCCAGACTTGAATTCGAACAACAACAAAAAAAGAGTAAATTCTGATCACATGGTAACTCTGGATGGTCTTCCAACTCGGGTATCCTTTGAACAGTGGACAAACAGTCAACAAACAGACTTCATATAAAACCATAATGAACTTTTCTTTACTTTCACAATATCCGTTGTTACCCAAATGAGGATGGGTTCCCTTCTGAGTCTGGTTCCTCTCAAGGTTTCTTCCGCTTAACATCTTAGGGAGTTTTTCTTTGCCACTGGCTAAAATTCACACATTTAAAATCTGTCTACTCTGTTAATATGTTTCTGTAAAGCTGCTTTGAGACAATGACCATTGTGAAAAGTGCTTTACAAATAAATAAAATTGAAATTGAATATTTATTTTTTACTTATCCTATATTTTGGGTACAATTTTATGTATATTTTGCTTCTTGTTGATGCACTTTAAAGATCAGTCTAATTTCATGCAAAGATTTGTACATTAGCAGGAATGTAGCACAACATGGAGGTGAAAGCAGTGGTCTGTTTATTTAAATGTGAAAGTGCAATAAAAAAAATATGTTGTCTCTAATATCAATGAATAATCGTGATAAATAATCATGATCTTAATATTGATCAAAATAATCATGATTATCATTTTGGTTATAATTGTGCAGTCCTAGTTTAGTGGGAGCTCGCAAAGGCCAAAATGTGAAAGGTCTGTGGCGGAAGTTGCCCAAGAAGTGGTTTGGGAAGCACCATTTTAGTGCGAATTTTGTAATTTAATTTTGTTAAATAAATGCTGAAAGTATGTAGCATTGTTCACATTGCAAAACTGTTGCCTATTACTTACTGTTTGGTTATACATACTGTTTAAATCTGTCTCTTACAATTTTCTTTTGCAGACAAGACTTTGTAAATGCCTACGTTGACTACATTTTCAACTCATCCGTGGCTCCTCTTTTCAATGCTTTCTATGCTGGGTTCCACAAAGTATGTGGAGGGAAAGTTCTGGAGCTTTTTCAGCCAAATGAACTACAGGCCATGGTTATAGGGAACACTAATTATGACTGGAAAGAACTTGAGAAGGTATGGAAATTTTATATTTAGGAATATTTTTTGCAAGAAGTCACGATATCTGCTCAAATGGCATATTGTTTTGTTTTTGCTATACACTTTTATCAAAAGATGCCACCATTGTTGATTCAAGATCATATGTATGATAATAACAAAGCATTGTATATTTGGAGGAGAGTAGATATTAAATGAGCAAAATGGCTAAAGGCTGATTTAAGGAATTTTGCATTCAGTTAGATCACAGTCAATTTCTGAAAGAAAACACAGAAATGAATGCTTCATATCTGATGCACACGGGCAATGTTTAGTGTAAAATTGGCTTTACACTAATAAAAATATTGCATGGAATGCAATTTGTGACCTTGAATAAACCAAAACAATTGAATAAACTCAACCATTTGATAGCACTTATTTATGGGACTCAGGGTTCAGTGCCCTCACGTGCATCAAATCAAAATTGCCAGTCTAGGTTGACTGTAACAGCCAAGATGAGATTTCAGTCTCCTGACTTTGATAAGCAATAAGCAACAATGGTGAGTACAGAGTACATGCATTGTGGGTTCTTACACACTTTGAATTATAAATATTGTTTTGATTCATATGTTAGACTTTGTAACTTATTGCTTTTATACTATCTGTTTTTGTTTAGTAGTATTGCTTTATTCATTTACTTACCAGGTGGATACTGTTAACATTTGCAAGCAAGATAACCTTACCTTGTCATCTTGTCTCATCTCGTGTTCTCGTCTTGGCCATGGCACAAGCATGGCAGAGCACTTATTAGCTAAATGCTGAGTTCAACCATTCTGAAAGTGTTTCCGTTTGAATCAAGGATTATTCTCATTTACCCAATTTACACACACACCGTATTTTTAGATTTTAATTTGTAGGATTTTTATTTAGCGTTCTGAATTTTTTTTAAATGTTAAATCTTGCCACTTTTATAAACTCATAAAAGGATAAACCAGCAGAAATAGGGCAATCATTAGCTTATGGTTTTCACCCTATTGAAGTTCACGCTTTTTGTTGTGTGTGTGTCTTGTGTGCTCCACCGGTTAGATCTCTCTCTCTCTCTCTCTCTCTCTCTCAGGATTGTGGGTAGTGGGAGGAGTCGAGAGTTTTGCGAGCACGATTTTGAGAGTTTGTTCACTTTTTCGTTCTTTTTTAAGTTTTGTGGAAAAAGATTAATCTTGGACATAAAACTTCTTTGAGCAAAAATTTGACAAATGGGGTCAAGCAGAGATTTCTCACACTTGACTCTGAGACATGGATTTAAATGTACACCTGATGACTCCATATCTGTGGAAGATGTGCTGGTTGCAGTCAGTGAACAGGTCGGTGGGTCAAATATCAAGTCAGCTTCTATGATGAATAAAGCTGCTGTTGTTTTTCTCACCGAAGATCAGATGGTAGATGACCTAGTTAAACACGGATTCACACTTAACAACACGTTTGTGTTAATACTGCCGTTATCAAGTCCAGCAAAGGAAATAGTGCTATCAAACATTCCTCCATTTATCAAGAACGAAAACCATTGAAGGACTTGAATCTTGAAAGATATGGTAAATTAAAAGCACATATAAAAATTATTCCACTCGGTCTGAAAAATGCAGATATCAAGCACGTTATATCGTTTCTGCGATATACGTACTGTAGCGGGAAATGACGATGCACAGAGACACAGAGGTGTGAGTAGAGCAAAAGCTGAGGCTTTGTTCTCGTTTTGGTAGAATGTAGGTTCGTGGGGGCGAGTGTGTAGGTCTGCGGGGCCGGGCTGACGCCGTGACGCTCGCGGGGGCATGTCAGGGGAGTCCCGGAAGAAGCCTCGGGGTTCTTGAGCCGTCCCTCAGCGCTGCGTGTCGTCTCGGCCGGCGCCGTCCTCGTCTGTGTCGGTGCCTTACGCAGAAATATATATGGGGAGAGAGAGAGAGCGATTAGTCAGCTTTTAAAGCGGGTACGGGGGGAATACCTATACTGGAATCCGTTTCGGACGCCAACCGTTTCGGTGAGTCGGTACTCAACTTTCCCGGGGCGGAAGGGCATCCTTTTATTTCCGCCATCCGGTTAGAGAGTGGTGGAATTCTTCCGTCCGATCCTCCAATCCCCGGACGGTACGGCATCGGCGGGTCCTCTCCGGCATGGTGTCCTTTCCGGTTAATGCGGGGTCCAGCGCGGGGCTGCCTGCTTCGTGCCAGTACGGCAGTCGGAGAAGGAGCGATTTCCTTTCCTCTCGCGCCGAGTGTCAGTCCGTCGCGACAGTACATAATTCTGAATCAACAGCAAGATCCACTAAATTTGGCTGTAAAGCTAACTAATGAAGGCAAGGATTACATAATCTTCATTAGTTCTGATCTTATGCAGTGTTTTTTGTCCGGAGAACTAGGCCATGTCAGACAAACATGCCCCAAAAAAACCCCAGACAAACCGTCTAATCTGCAAACAACTGAGCGACGTGTCGAACAAAATACCCATCTCGTTCCCGATAGTTAAAACCGCACAAGGAAATCCAGGAGATGTAGAAAATCGTGATAGTGACGAGGAGGGGTAAGTCAGACAAGTGGTGGAGAAACCTCGACTCTGACAGCAAATGAACATGATAAACCATCAGAAAAAGAACAGACAGAAATTTAAAGTAATAAAGCAGATGGTGAAAGTGAAGCAGCTGAAGATAGCTGTACTCAGATGTCCATCCTGAGTTCAGAGTATGCTCACTCTGAATATGATTCAGATGTTGATCATGTCTCTATGATGTTGAGCATAGAGAGTATTCCAGCATGGCAGTGACCCAAAACACACGGCCAATGGCATGGAGTCGATCAGTCTGTGGCACTGCTCAGGAGGTTGCTCTGATAGTGGCCTTCAGCTCTTCTGCATTGTTGGGTCTGGCGTATCGCATCTTCCTCTTCACAATGCCCCATAGATTTTCTATAGGGTTAAGGTTAGGCGAGTTTGCTGGCCAATTAAGAACATGGATACCATGGTCCTTAAACCAGGTACTGGTAGCTTTGGCACTGTGTGCAGGTGCCAAGTCCTGTTGGAAAATGAAATCTGCATCTCCATAAAGTTGGTCAGCAGCAGGAAGCATGAAGTGCTCTGAAACTTCCTGGTAGACGGCTATGTTGACCCCAAGGTCAGTTGCTTGAAGTCCAGTGTAAAGTTTCCACAGTCAGTGATGGTTTGGGGTGCCATGTCATCTGCTGGTGTTGGTCCACTGTGTTTTCTGAGGTCCAAACCTCAGAAAACACAGTAATTCAACAGCAGTATATCAAACTTTACACTGGTTTCAATGCAAGTGATCCCTCTCTCCTCTCTTCCTCCAGACTCTGGGACCTTGATTTCCAAAGGAAATGCAAAATTTACTTTCATCAGAGAACATAACTTTGGACCACTCAGCAGCAGTCCAGTCCTTTTTGTTCTTAGCCCAGGCGAGACGCTTCTGACGCTGTGTCGTGTTCAAGAGTGGCTTGACACAAGGAATGCGACAGCTGAAACTCATGTCTTGCATACGTCTGTGCGTGGTGATTCTTGAAGCACTGACTCCAGCTGCAGTCCACTCTTTGTGAATCTCCCCCACATTTTTTAATGGGTTTTGTTTCACAATCCTCTCCCTATTGCTTGTACACTTTTTTTTTCTACCACATATTTTCCTTCCCTTCGCCTCTCTATTAATGTGCTTGGACACAGAGCTCTGTGAACAGCCAGCCTCTTTAGCAATGACCTTTTGTGTCTTGCCCTCCTTGTGCAAGGTGTCAATGGTCGTCTTTTGGACAGCTGTCAAGTCAGCAGTCTTCCCCATGATTGTGTAGCCTACAGAACTAGACTGAGAGACCATTTAAAGGCCTTTGCAGGTGTTTTGAGTTAATTAGCTGATTAGAGTGTGGCACCAGGTGTCTTCAATATTGAACTTTTTCACAATATTCTAATTTTCTGAGATACTGATTTTGGGGTTTTCATTAGTTGTCAGTTATAATAATCAAAATTAAAAGGAATGAACACTTAGTATTATATATATCAGTGTGTAATGAATGTATACATTATACTAGTTTCACTTTTTGAATGGAATTACTGAAATAAATCAACTTTTTGATGATATTTTATATGACCAGCACCTGTGTGCACAGTGAGGGGAAAAGTATTTGATCCCCTGCGTATTTTGTATGTGTGCCCACTGACAAAGAAAAGATCAGTCTATAATTCTAATGGTAGATTTATTTGAACAGTGAGAGACAGAATAACAACAAAAAAATCCAGAAAAACGCAAATGTTATACATTGATTTGCATTTTAATATGGGAAATAAGTATTTGACCCCCTCTCAGAGATTTACAGTTTACGCTTGACAGTTGGTATGAGGTATTTGTGGTGATGCACTGTTTGGTTTTTGCCAAACATTGTGTTGTGCATGATGACTAAACAGCTCCACCTTGGTCTCATCAGTCCAAATGATATTGTTACAGAATTTTTTTGGTTTGTCCTGATGTAATTTTGCTAACCTGAGTCATGCTACCATATTTTTTTTTGGTGAAATGGGGTTTTTCCCCAGCCACTCTTCCATTAACGCCATACTTGTTCAGTCTTTCTGATTGTGCTAACATGAACATTTAATCTACTTATCAAGGTCTGTAGGTCACATGATGTAGCTCTTGGGGTTTCTTCATCTCTGAGAATTAAGCAGTCTGACCTTGGTCTGAATTAGCTGGGACACCCAAGCTGTCCCTTTTATAACCAATCCTCCTCATTTTAAAATTGCGTATTTAAAATTGTTGATGATGGGCTTATAACCCTTCCCAAATTGATGAGCAGAAACAGTTGCTTTTCTGAGGCCATGTCTGATGCTCTTATGTCATGGTATGATGTAGACAAACACCTGAGTGCTCCAGCATACCAAACTGCTAAAAGTTATGCTTCTATAGAGATAGTCACTCTTTTTCATGATAAATTTATCTTGTGCATTTCATTAGTAACACTTGGCTGCTAATTACTCTATTAATGATTGTGTAAGTAGGAAGGATGTAAGTCCCCCCGCCCTCCTAGTTTTAAAATGTTGGTTTATTTTAGGGGGGAAATGATTACATATTGAAACCTGTTGTGGTTGGGGTTTTTTTGTGTGTGTGTGTGTGGGGTTTTTTTTTGTCACCTGAGCTTATTTGTATATTGAATTTGGTGAGGACCACATAATTCTTATTTAGGCCCTGATAAATAAAAATATAGAATGGAAGGAGAGTGTTCTTTTCTCCATGACTGTATGTGTGCTGGTAGGGGGCAGCCAATTTGCAGGTGCACTAAAGGGGCTTGTGCAGGTAGTAAGGGTCCAGTTAGTGGGAGTTCAGAATTCTAATGGCCTGTGGTTAAAGGCTCCTCCTGAGCCTTTCATTGTAGGCCTTCTTGCTGCAGTGGCATTTACCCAACCTTAACAATTTGAATAGTATGTGCATGTGGTCTTGATGCTGATGTCCTGCAGAAAGGGCAGTGGTGTTCTAGAAATGCATTCTGTTGAATGTACCGCCCTCTGCAGAACACTGGGTCTTGGATGGAGTAGTTGCCATACCATGTAATGATGTCAGATGTCAACAGCACAAGCATAGAATGACTTTGGATTTTCATGGACTGTGCTCATGCTCTAGAGTTGACTGTGGTGGTAAAGTTATTGTCTTGTTTTTTGTGTTGTGTATGTGGAGTGACCAAATCAAAATATTTGAATGTGTTGAAAGGATGTTCATCCTTTCCACTGGAGTCACATTAGAGAGGTGTAGTTTTATGTCTGCTGCCATCTGAAGTCCACTGCCATCTCCTTGGTCTATATTAGCCAGACATGAGTGAGCTAGGCCATCCACCTGCTTCAAGCAGGCCTGCTAGACACCCCTGCCAATCACCACTGTTTCAGCAGTGAATTTAATGATGCAGTTGCAATTGCTGCTGGCCACACCGTCATGGGTATACATAGAAAACAGCAGTAGGCTCAGGTTACAGCCTTGAGGTGTGTCAATATGAAGGTGAGTGTACTGTATGTATACAGTATCTCACAAAAGTGAGTACACCCCTCACATTTTTTAATAAATTTGATTATATCTTTTAATGTGACAACACTGAAGAAATGACACTTTGCTACAATGTAAAGTAGTGAGTGTACAGCTTGTATAACAGTGTAAATTTGCTGTCCCCTCAAAATAACTCCACACAGCCATTAATGTTTCCACTCTTCAATGACAACATCACTGAGCTGGTGGATGTTCGAGACCTTGTGCTCTGCCACCTTTCATTTGAGGATGCCCCACCGATGCTCAATAGGGTTTTTTTTTTATAATCAGTGCGAGATTTCACTGGGAGCCAATGCAGTGTTGATAAGATTGGGATGATATGATTGTATCTTTTGGTTTTAGTTAGGACTCTAGCAGCTGCATTCTGGACTCACTGGAGTTTGTTTATGTTCCTACTGGAACATCCAGACAGTAAGGCATTACAGTAATCTAATCTAGATGTGACAAATGCATGAACCAGTATTTCTGCATCATGTAGTGACAATATATTTCTTATCTTAGAAATATTTCTGAGATAAAAGAAGGCTATCCTAGTAATATTATCAACATGAGCATCAAATGGTGCCTTGGAGTGATTATTGACTCCAGCCTCTTTTACTGCTGTACATGATGAAACAAAGTCCATCCAGAGTAATCATGTGATCAGAAAGCTTATTTCTAACTACACGTGATCCTAATAAAAGTATTTGTCTTAGCAGAATTAAGTAAAAGGAAGTTAGCATCCAGTGTCTAATGTCATTTACACAATCCTCAACTTTAGTAAGCTGCTGTCTGTCCTTTGGCTTTTCTGAAAGATACAACTGTGTATCATCACTTTGCATAACAGTGGAAGCTAATTCCATGTTTACGAATAATTTGTCCTAGTGGTAGCGTATATAAAGTAAAAACCAGTAGTCCTAAAACAGAACCTTGTGGAACTCCAAAGTTAACCTCAGTATTCGTGAAGTCTCCATTTACATCTATGAACTGATAACGATCAGTCAGATAAGACCTGAGCCAGGAGAGGACTGTTGCCTTAATGCCAGCAACATTTTACAATTTATCATGGAGAATAGTGTGATCTATAGTAACAAAAGCTGCACTAATATTTTCTATACTTAATTATGTTAGTATCAGGTCAAGAGTGTGACCACCATTATGAGTAGGTCCGATTATGTTCACACAATCAGGTTTGAGATAAAGTCTGCAAATTCATTAAGAAATTCAGTATATGGCCCTGGGGGTCTGTAAATAATAATTAGAGGAATTGACTTGTTTTTTGTGGCTATAAAAGTTATACTGGTATAAAGAATTTCAAAATAATTAATTTTATGACTAGGTTTTTGTGTAGCGCCTAGATTTTGATTATAGATGAGACCTACATCTCTGCCTCTACCAGTTGAACGAAGCAGATGTACTGGCTTCATTTAACGCTATGTTCTCGTTTGGTTTAATCCAAGTTTCTGTTAAACACATTAAAATACATTCCTGATCAGTAATAATTTCATTAACAGTAAGAGCCTTAGATGCAAAAGATCTAAAGTTTAATAGTCCTAGCTTCAGATAAAAGTGCTGGATGTGCCTTCAGTATGATTTAATTTTAGGTTAATTAGGTTACGAAGACAGACGTTCCGAGATTTTCTCTGTATTTATATAGCTCTGAGAACACAGACTCTATAGTATGTATTAATATAAATTGAACTATTAATGGACTATTAATTGAACATTGTGACGAACAATGTTATTGTAGGAAGATGTACTTACGGTAGGCAGTCATTTGGAGTGTAGCGCCTTGGAGATGTTGTCAGACAGCAGTTCCGCTCCGAGGCTGCTTAACGCCTAAAAGTGAATTAATTCAGAAATGTATTACAAAAATAAACTAAAAATATAATATTTTTAAGTCCCCTGTCCAAGATTCCACTTCCATCCCTGCAGAAAGTCTTCTTTTTTAAATGTTCAATAAACCTATCTGTACATAAAGTTTTAAATGATTTTGTTATTTAATAACAAACCTCTGACTAGTCAGATTTAAGATTTCAGCAGTGGTATAAGGATAACAGCTGTAAGAACAAAGCAATAAACAACAAATTTCATTGTGTAAACTTTGTTTTGATCTCTCACAGAACACAAAGTACAAGGGAGAATACTGGCCTGAACACCCCACTATCAAACTCTTCTGGGACGTTTTCCATGAGTTACCTCTGGAAAAGAAGAAGCAATTCCTGTGTAAGTAAGAACAATCTTTCTTACATGTTACTTGAGGGAAAAATTTATTAATTCATCTTCAGTCACCACTATATACTAGTCGGGGTATCTTGAACACTGGGTATGGGGTAGGAATATATTGTTTATAACAGCACTGTGCATTAAGAACTTATTGTTATTGTATTTACTCTTTATTTTCACTTTTCCCTTTTGGTTGAATTTGCAGTGTTTCTCACAGGTAGTGATCGAATCCCCATCTTGGGCATGAAGAGTCTTGTCTTGGTCATTCAGCCAACGGGAGGTGGAGAGAACTATCTTCCTGTTGCCCACACTTGCTTCAATCTTTTAGATTTGCCCAAGTATACAAGCCAAGAAAACCTCAAAGAAAAGCTTCTACAAGCCATTGAACACAATCAAGGCTTTAATCTGGCATGAAAGTTTTCAGGGACACAGAATTTGTTTGTAGACCATAGATTTGAGACTACCAATTAAAAATTAAAATGAGAGTTAAAATACTCAAGGGAGTGTAATATAATACTATAATCTCATTAGTTTGCACTATTGACAGACAGGCATCAATGTTTTATTATAACTTACCAATTAAAGTTTTGATGACACGTTTTGGTTCTTGTCCTGTTCTTTGGAAACACCTGCCAAGTATGTATTTTGGTTTATTTCTTTGTTTTGGGTTTTTTTAATAGTGCTGCTATTTTGTTGACCTCTAAATATCTTCCCTGCCTTTTTAGTGTACAATATTGGTTTCTTTTAACACAATAAAATAGTTTAGCCATTTGAAGGATGTATAGCACTTAGGTGACAGCCTTTTAAATCTATAGGGATTGAAAGGCTCTTTTATTCTTGGTGCATTGCCATAACAAATACAAAAGCTCATGCTTTTGAGTTTATTTTATAATAATTTTAATTGAAGTGATGGTGATTTAATTTAATTGAAGTGATATTCAGCCTTTATAATTTAGAGATTTTAAATGTGTCCTAAATGGGAATAATGATTATGATTAATTGAGGAACAAGTTAATATACTGTTGATGTTTGGCTACTGTATGTGTGAGAGACAGAGAGCGAAAGATGATACAGTGAGAAACAGTGGTTTATTGTTATGCAGTTTCCTTTTTTGTGACAAATGTATGGGATTACTATAATTAGTGTATGCTGTTATTTTCTGAAGTTTTGATAATCACCAAATAATATTAGCTATGTTGACAAACTTACCAAAATATCCTCTAATGCATATAAGATGACAAATTTTACTTTGGCAATGTTTTGGCTTCACAACTGCACATGGTTAAATTACTCCATAATACTACTTTTAATTAAATTTTTATTAAACAGACTCACTGACCACAGAATCAGCACAATGCAGAGGATTTATAATGGCAAAGTGGGGAGGTGCTCAGAATGAACAATGTTAGTAAAAAAATTTCATTTACGTTTATGCAACTTAAATTACTCCACATACAAAACATTTGTCAAATTAGACAATCAATTACTTTAATTACATAATTGTTACTAGAAAACTGTAACTGGGATTGTAGACCTCTTGCATTTAGGTCAATGCCCATTGTTCAATCCAGTAGTTCTCAGTACTGATCCTGTATTATTCAATTCAATTTTATTTGTATAGCGCTTTTTACAACAGACATTGTCTCAAAGCAGCTTTACAGATATATAAACACGGTATACAGATATTAAAGGTGTGAATTTATCCCAACTGAGCAAGCCACTGAGTGGCGACAGTGGCAAGGAAAAACTCCCCAAGATGTTTAAAAAAAGAAACCTTGAGAGGAACCCGACTCAGAGGGGAACCCATCCTCATCTGGGTAACAACAGTCAGTGTGAAATAGTACAGTATGGATGTAAATGAAGTCTGTATGGTCTTCGGAGCAGCCGCAGTCCCCGTAGAGAAGATTCGAGACTTGAGCTCCATCCAGAGGCTGAAATGATCTGGATCTCCAGTATCTCCAGAAATTCGTGTGTGGCTCAGAAAAAGGAGAGAGGGAGAAAAAAGATTGACTGTGAAGTAGTAAAAATAGAATCTAGTCAAGGTAGGCTTGACTAAACAAATATGTTTTAAGCCTAGACTCAAACACTGAGACTGTGTCTGAGTCTCGAACACTAATGGGAAGACTTCCATAACACGGGGGCTTTATAAGCAAAGGCTCTTCCCCCTGCTGTAGCCGCCATTATTTGGGGTACCATCAAATAGCCTGCATCTTTTGATCTAAGTAAGGATCATAGAAAACCAGAAGGTCGCTTAGATATTGTGGTGCGAGACCGTTTAGTGCTTTATAGGTTAACAAAAGTACTTTATAGTTAATTTTATAGTAAATTTATAGAGATTTTACTGGGAGCCAATGCAGTGTGAATAAGATCGGGGTGATATGGTCGTATTTTCTAGTTCTAGTTAGGACTCTAGCAGCAGTATTATGGACTAACTGGAGCTTATTTATATTCCTACTGGAACATCCAGACAGTAAGGCATTACAGTAATCTAATCTAGAGGTGACGAATGCATGAACCAGTATTTCCGCATCCTGTAGTGATATGTTTCTTATCTTAGAAATATTTCTGAGATGAAAGAAAGCTATCCTAGTAATATTATCTACATGAGCATTAAATGATAGACTGGAGTCAATAATCACTCAGAGGTCTTTAACCGCTGTACATGTTGAAGCAGAAAGACCATCCAGAGTGACCATGTGATCAGAATGATTACTTCTAGCTTCACATGGGCCTAATAAAAGTATTTCTGTTTTATCAGAATTAAGTAAAAGGAAGTTGGTTAACATCCAACGTCTAATGTCCTTTACACAATCCTCGACTTTACTAAGCTTGTCTGTCCTCTGGCTTCGCTGAAACATACAGCTGTGTATCATCAGCATAACAGTGGAAGCTAATTCCATGTTTAAGAATAATTTGTCCTAGGGGTAGCATATATAAAGTAAAAAGCAATGGGCCTAAAACAGAACCTTGTGGAACTCCAAAAGTAACCTCAGTACGCATGGAGAAATCACCATTTACATCTACGAATTGATAACGATCGGTCAGACAAGACCTGAGCCAGGAGAGGACTGTTCCCTTAATGCCAACAACATTTTCTAATCTATCAAGGAGAATAGTGTGATCTATAGTATCAAAAGCTGCACTATTATCACTGTTGTCACGTATCAAGAAACTCTGGACTCTAGTTCCCATCAGCCTTTGCACTGCACTACCTGTCACATGACCACCTGCACCTGATTCATGTTTTGTTAACGAGCACTTGTGTGTATATACTCATTGTCTGCACTGTTTGCTTGTCTTTTGTTGTCTTAAACTTCTGTGTTTCATGTTTCTATGTTTTGTTTCATGCCACAGTATTTCGTCTAGTGTTCTTAGTGTCTTTGTTTTCTTGTTTAAATAAACGTCATAATCTGCAGTTGCTTCTGCCTCAACCTTGATTCGTGACAGAACGAAAGACCGATCATCCAAAGCAGCAGATTACCAGAATGGATGCCTGGTTTGCAGCACATTAGGAGTTAATAAAGGACTACGCCATGCCACGCCAACAGGAGGGGAAGTCTGTGGTCGGGGCTGAGACCAACTCCCACCCTCCCTCCCCTATTATGGCTCTCGTTCAGTGGAGGACGTCACTCTGCCTCCACGCTACGTGAGAGGCGTCGCTCCACCCTCTACCGGACACAAGGATTCCCCACTGTTCAGCTACCTTAAAGTCCCTCAGCCTTCCTGTTCAGCTGAGGTTGTCGCTCAGCCTCCCTGTTTAGCTGAGGTCATCGTTCAGCCTTCCTGCTCGACTGTGGACGTCGCTCTGCCTTCCTGCTCGGCTATGGACATCGCTCTGCCTTCCTGCTCGGCTGAGGTCGTCTCTGCCATCCTGCTTCACTGAGGACGTCACTCTGCCTCAATGTTCCGCTAAAGACGTCGCTCCTTTCCTTTGCTGCGCTCAGTATGTCGCTCCCCCCTCATGCTCCACGGAGAGAATCGTTCCTCCCTTGGGCCTCGTGGAGAACCTCGCTCCTCTCCCTGGCCTCGTGGAGAACCTCGCTCCTCTCCCTGGCCTCGTGGAGAACCTCACTCCTCTCCCTGGCCTCGTGGAGAACCTCGCTCCTCTCCCTGGCCTCGTGGAGAACCTCGCTCCCCCCCTTAAACCTCGTGGAGAATTTCGCTCCCCCCTTGTACCTCGTGGTGAGCCTCACTCTGCTCTCCTGTCCCGTGGAGGACGTCGCCCCGCTTTCATGCTCTGCCAGGGACGTCACCCCGCTTTCATGCTCTGCCGAGGGCGTCCCTCTGCCCCCCTGTGCCATTGTGGAAGCCGCTCGGTCTCCTGGTTTTCCTGAGGACTTTTTGCCCAGGGGGCCGGGTCCTCCAGATGGAGGACGTATGATTTTGGGCGCAGGTTCTGTCACGTATCAAGAAACTCTGGACTCCATTTCCCATCAGCCTCTGCACTGCACTACCTGTCACCTGATATCATGTTTTGTTAACGAGCACTTGTGTGTGTGTGTATACAGTCATTGTCTGCACTGTTTGCTTGTCTTTCGTTGTGTTAGACTTCCGTGTTTCATGTCTCTATGTTTTGTTTCATGCCACAGTATTTCGTCTAGTGTTCTTAGTGTCTTTGTTTTATTGTTTAAATAAACGTCATAATCTGCAGTTGCTTCTGCCTCAACCTTGATTCGTGACAACTGATCTGAATGTTGTAGGGTTTTCCTTGCTTTAACACACCCACTTCAACTCCGAGCACATTAATGTTAGATAATATAATTATAGAAATTATAATATGTGGTGGGAATCTCTAAAATGGCTGGGTAGTGCTTCTCCAGGATAGAACTGAAAACGACGGATATACCTAAGGTCTACATTGGAGTTGAATTACTGGCAAGATCTTTACTCTTTACTCTAAAATTCTGGAACTTAGAGATCAGCTGTACAACCTATTCAGCAGTACCTTTAGATGGTTGGCCTTTATGTTTTCAACCAAGATGTATATCTTTGAACATGGACAAGAAGGAATGGTGAGGTGTAGTAATTTATCAGATTCTCATGGTTAAAAAAAATTAACTTTCTCTAGATGTTAAAGCACCCATGACAGAAAGCCTGATGCTTTTCTGAAATAAATGAATGAGAATTACTTTAAATTTTGTAACTCTTCATGATCAATCAAAATATGCATGTTGATTTTGTATTTCTTACCCTTCATTGTAACTTCAAGGGTTATCTCAGTGTTGAAAGACTCCAAGTTCACATGTGAAACCTCCTGTCTAATCATCATTATTCTCCCATGAAAAGAACTCCGTTGCAAAAAAAATTCCAGCATGAAGGAATGACTGCAAGCTTTTCCTAATTAGATTTTTCCTAATAATGCAGTATAACCGAAGTATCATTACTTCAGTCATTATGCTGAGCTGATCGTCCACTTTGTTCATGTCATATGTCTCTGGACACTAAGGTTGGGAATCGAACCACCAACCCAATGATTAATGTACAACCCGCTCTAGACATAAGCTGTATTTATTGATCGAGAATCTGTACAGCTTGGATTCCTATTAATCACATCTACATAGAAACAATCAAGGGCTTAGACTATTCTCCACAAAACAGCACAGCTAACCACTGAACCAGCAGGCCATACCGTAAAGGGTACTCCACACTAGTGCTCTTCAGACACTGAAAACGCTATACAGCGAGCTTTGGAAAGTGATTGATTATATATACTCTGGATCACATACATTCCTGACACAAATGTTACCATACCTGGAACGGCCATGTAGGTTCCCATCTGTTACAGATAAACATAGACACACATTGCACACACATGTTCTTTCTAACACTCTGAGGTAGGTCATAAAAATATGTATATAGTTATGTTAAATCTGGATCACATACATTCCTGACACAAACATTACCATACCTGGTACGGCCATGTGTATTACACACACACATCCAAACAAAAATGTGACACACACAAACACACTTTTTCACATTCTTTAAAAGGAATTTAAGTGTTATGTACTAAATTCCCATAATTATGAACACAAGTTGTTAAGTTGACAATCATTTTTAAAATTATGTTGCTCCATTTAGATTGTCTGTAGTAGAATGTAGTCTTTTAAACCAAGAAAAATGACTACCTTTAAGTTGTATAACAATAGTAAGTAAAATTCAGTGTGATTTACATTATAAATCTCATATGTAACATCTCTGCAGGATTTATAGATGTTAAAGCACTGAATGAAATGGGCAATATAGACAAAAAAGAAACACTCTGTGTCTACTACTTTTATCTCTCTCATAGAACTATCCACAGTCCAAAGGCTGTGGAGCTAGAAGGCTATATGTGCGAATGACTAAAAGATTTAAAAAATAAAATAAAAAATGTATCAATACATTAAATTAGATTACACGATGTAGTTGAGGTTTACATGAATAAGCAGAAATGTAATTTGATGGACATTTACACCTCCCATTGCCTCAGCAGATGAAAAACCATCATCAAGGACAGCCCTCACCCTGGCTCTGACCTGTTTAATCTGTTGCCTTCAGGGAGACGTTACAGGTGCATCAGAACAAGGACAAATAGGCTCAAGAAGTTTTTTTTCCCCAAAAAGCTATAAACATTATAAATACACACATGTAAATACACACTTACACAAATACACACTGGTTTCATAGTACTATTTATTTATTGTGTTGTTGTATATATCTATTTTATTTTATTTTTGTGTATATGTGTTGTTTATATATATATATAATTTTTTATATATATATTTTTGATGGGGGGGGGGTTATCTTATTTATTTTATGTATATGTTGGCATGAAAATAAAGAGTGGCTCTTTCATTGTACGTGTGTATAGTGACAATAAAGGCATTCATTCATTCATTCAAATTACACCGCTAAATATGACTAGCATTAGCTACGTGTAGTGGTGCAAAATAGTCAATCAAAAGTATTAGCAGGTGTGGCCTATACATGAGTCCACTATTGCTCAGATCACAATTGAGAATATGCCCCAAATGCATTGCTTTAGTAGAATTTAGTTGTAAGTAAAATGAAACTCACATTGTAATGTCCTTAGTATTTGTTCAGTCTACAGGTCCTTTAACACACTGTTAAATTAATAAATGTAAATGTACTACAGCGTAAAATTTGTTTTAAATCAATTAATGCAGAAAGTACACACAATATTAAGTTGATGTAATTATCAACGTTGTCAACACAACTCATCAAAATAATGTGTACAACTTTAAATATTTAATTAATTAAATAAATTAGTTTTTTTTCTTGCAACCACACATTAAATTTAGATTGTGGGGAATTGTTTTGTATAGCTCCACTGTTAGAAAATACATGATGGTTGGATGTGAAGATAAATGAGCAGAATGTAAGCTTGTGAAATAAATGAAACTTTATTGATTACATTTTTGAGAAAATGGCATGACTGAATAAAAAATTACTGAAATAAATACTCTACATTGATATACCTGGTGAAATGTAAAAAAAAAAAAGAAAAAAAAAGTTTTTACATACCTTCTAAATAGCAGGTCCCTTCAGCAGGTAAATGTTTTTAAAACGCTGTTTTATAAGAAACGCGCATATTACATGCCTTCTCAACAAAACCCTTTAGGATGTAAAATGTTTAAAGTGCTTCAAAGAATCAAGAGTTTTGTTTAAACTAGAAGACACGTTTTTCGGGCGATGTCCTGTAGGCCTATACACACACCGTCCTACACATGTGTTTTCCCGGGGTGACAGTTCTGTAGAGAGAGAGAGAGAGAGAGAGAGAGAGAGACATGTGTTTCCTGGGGGTTTGCTGACCAGAATGCTTACAGTGTGTTTGTTAATGAATTAAGGGGTGAGTCGTGTGTTTCAGGGTTTTACAATCCCTACCAATGTGTACATTTGTGGTTTGAGTGAATCTTTGTTTCTGAAATTACTTCTGTGGTAATTATCAGTTTGTGTAACTAATCTATCAGAAAATACTAGACCTGGTGACTGAATATGGTAGATGTATTAGAATTTTGGACTTGTTAAGCATGTGTAGCTACCTATGTGTATGATCTATGTGTAATCCTTCTGTCAAGAAATTAACAGACTGAGGTTTGTGAAATAATTGAACTATTTATTGGCTACATTGTTGAGAAAAACACTGATGTGTAAAACATTTCTACAGTCCTTCAAGGCCATCTGTGTTATTCGTTGTGGAGACTAAAGTGACAATATTTCTGAAGAAAATGAAAATATGTATTACATATCCTACCTTCTAACCAGGTTATTTTAAGGGTGAAAAAACCTTTTTTAAAGATGGTGTTTTAAAAGAATCGGGCATTTGGTTTAAACTTTAAACAAGATTTCAGAAAATGGTTCGCCAACGAGGATACTTACACAGAACTGTCGCTAAATACATAAGCTTTTGTCTATGCTTTGACATCCCATGTCCCAGCAGTACGTTTATAACCTCTGGTGACCATGTGGGTGTGTGGGAGGTGGATGTGTGAGAGAGAGAGAGACAGGTGTTTTTTGGGAGGTTTTGCTGACCAGGATTCTTACAAATGTGTTTGTTAACGAATTAAAGGGAGTCGTGTGTCTCAGTGTTTAAATAATGGTAAAGACGTTGTAGTTAAAACACAGAAGAAACTCTGCAACTATCTGTTACAATGTCTGCTCCGAGAAATCCTAATACCCTTAGAAGATTGCTGTGTATTCGCAAACAAGTGGACCTGTTGAAATGAGAGAGGACCTGACTTTTGCTAGAAAAAAAAACACACACAAAAAACCAAGAGGTTAGTTTGACAATTTATTCATGAAGTTAATGTAAAGACGATGTTGTTTAACCCTGAGAAGGGTGTAAACAACTATAAAGATCGTGTCTTAAGTCCGAGGGTATAGTTAGGAGGTAGAAAAATATTTAAAGATGGTGTTTCAAAAGAAACAAGTGTTTCATCCATAATGGTAAAAAAGAAAAATGGTTGTACTAAAATATGAAATAAATCGGTGGAGATACACTGAGTACATTTCTGTTCCACAGTCTATAAGGATCCCCAAACTTCATGTAGTGTGAAAAATATATACACCCTCCGTGACTACGTTACTTAAGGTTTAAACATTTTTATTTTATGATGGCAGCAAGACAAAACGGTTGTGCATTTGGTATCTGGGTGTTCTAATGCTTAGGACTTGTACAGTACTTCAACTTGGCATCGTCCCTCCATGGAGAGAGGCATTATCTAAAGTACATGCATATATAATATAGATCAGATCACCAGTCTGCCTTTACCAAGTCATGATCTGCAGTTAAAATTATTACTGTTTATTTCCTTGTATGTGTTTATGACAGGGAGCAGTCATATACACTACAAGCCAAAGTTATAGAAGCAGTCGAGTTATTTTAAAAGGTTCCGGGGGTTTACCGGGACGAATAACAGTTCAGTATATTACAGAACAGAACATTAGACATTTAGTGTAAACTAGTGTCAAAAATTTAATTTAATGTATTTAATGCATTATATTAGAAATGATAGTACATTCTTTGTTGATCAGTTACCAACTCATACTTTATAATAATTTGTTTAGGAGCATCTGAATCTGGCAAATGACTTTTATTGCACTTAGGTATACAATAAAAATTAATAAACAAATTAGGAAGAAATTACTTGTACACTACTGCTGCGGATATTAAGTCAAACCATTTTGTTCAAACTTCAGCATGATCCATAGAGTAGCAGAAACTTATGGCACCTTATGAATACCGTGTGAAGGATTAAGTTGACTTGTCACTTACAGTTACAAAGACATGTCCTTGTGCAGGACCACCTTCACACCAGCATTGATCCCCTCTTCTCCCATGTCGACGTTTAAGAAAAGGGAAAAAGTAATATAAGATATATAACAATATATGTATAAAATATAACACATTATGAGGAAGAAACATAAAATATTATTTAACAAGGTCTGCCATTCAGCCCTCTTAACTGTAAGAGCATTATCAGTATTGTACAGCAGTTGGGGACAGTAGTTAGCTTTCAGATGTCAGATATAAAATGACTCTTTGAGTCACAGAGCCAAACTACTGGTATTATATTTGATCCTTCCTTTTCAGCATGAAGGACTGGCATTTATTTAATAGACAGATGGCACCGCCATATACTTGGTCAGAGGATTTAAAAATTTCTTTAAGAAAGGTTAATTGTTTTTGTTCTTTTATCATAGCTTCAGTTTGTATACTTACTTTGGTTAGTGACTTAAACTGTTTTATTAGGTGGTGACAGATTTCATTAACAGGTGGGTGATAGGTGAAGATTAAGTTGGTATGAGTGTACAAAATAAAACTGTCTATATGTATATTTGTCTGTTATGTATCTGTTTAAACGCTGCTGTAATAGCGATATAAAGAGAGAGAGATACCCATTTACTAATTTATAGAACCCCTTTCCACCTTTTCAAGTTCGTTATACATTTTTCTTTTCAAGCATCATGTTCAGACATTGCAAATCATCAGTCTGAAGGTTAAGGGTTCCTTAGATTTGTACTTCTTCAGCATCAAAAAAAGTCTAAACATTAATCTTTTTATTAAACTCAGAAACAATATAACTGTCTGGTTGTGATCATAATAAAAGGCAACGTGAAAGGTGACTTAATTCCCAATGAGATTTCTCTATGTTCTATATGACCTTTCTATAGTATATGCCATTAAGTCCTATTTTCCAGCCATCATTACAGCACGGGAGAGGAAATCTTGTTCATCAGATGTGTGATGTACGTCTAGACAATCTGATAACAAACTACACACAACATTTATGTTGAGAAAATTCAGCTTGTAGTTTACTGCCCACACGTATTTAATCTATATTATGAGTACTGAACAAGTTAGAGGAGGAGAAAATGTAGATTTACTGTTCATTGGAATTTTATTGTTTATTTAGATCTGTTTTTTATATACATTTTATTATTTTTTATGAGGTACCTTACATCATAAAAAGTCTGGCATCTAACATAACGTATGAATACAGAAACAAGGATTTTCACCACATGCTCCACCGGCACACTAGTGAAAAGAAAGTCAAACATGTTAAATCTTCAAAGATCAGGTAGTGCCGGCATAAGGAAAATATAAGAACATCACCTATTTAGATTACATCTATGATTAAGTTCACATACAGTTAAGAAATGGATCTCATGTTAAGGCTATTTCTTCCACAGATGTCTTCAGAAGAAATTCATGACCAATTTCCTAGGCATTGTGCATCAATTTAAATTAAACACTCACACGCAGATACAGAAAGTATGATCTTGTGCACAGATGCAAGACAGTCAGGAATATTTTTAATGAAACGTATAATATCTATTAACTATCATATCTATTTAATATATCTATTTACATACTTATTAAGATTATTGTGCTAGTAAGTGTTCCTTACCAGTTCCTGACTATTGTGTGTTCATGTAATTTTGTGCAGATCAATGTTGTAGAATTGCGTTTATGTTGTCTATGAATGTGATTAAACTCTTATAGGATGCAATTGGGTGTGTTAATTAATTTCATTCACTCAGCTCAAACAGGTCATTCCATGTAAGGTACCTCATAAAAAATAATAAAATGTATACAAACTATTTCTCTCTGGTAATCATTCTCATATTTGCTGGCGAGGTATTTCATGCCATATTTAGCACATCCAGACGATGATGCTGCTCCAAATATATGAACTTGCATCCGGTATTCTTTGGGCTCTCTTGCTGTGTTCCCATTTTCCCACCACAGGAACCTCAAGAAATCCAGATATTCTGGGGTTATGTGAAAGCGGTGAAACATTTTCTCAACATCACAAATAATCGTGATCTGATGCTGGCGAAATCTACACAGCACTCCAGTCAGAGTATTTGTTAGATCAGGTCCTGTGAGGAGGTGGTCATTCAGAGAGGTGCCTTCACACTTGGCAGGGCAGTCAAATATGACCCTAATCTTCTCAGGCTTCCTAGGATGATACACTCCATGGTGTGGAATGTTCCATGTGTTGCCTTCCTTTGGGGTGGCATTTGTTTCTTCTGCATCACCATCTCTAAAGACATTGTCCATGAATTTGATATAATCTTCCTTGTACTTTGGAGACACTTCCATTTTTCCTTTTAAATGTTTCAATCGGACTGTAGTCAGCTGCTTGTTGTTTGGAAGCTGAGGACGCTCTCTAAATGGTAGAGTCATCTCCAGATGTCCTTCTTCATTAGGTTGAATTTTCCCAATCAAGAGTAGCAGATATTGAATGTCGTCTTGGGATATTGTCTTTTCTTTTCTCTTGAATTTGTATCAATAAAATCTCTCTCTAATGCTTTGATCACAGAGGCAGGTGTGATAGGTGGAGGTTCTTTCACATAGATGCGATGACAGAACCCTTCGCCATTCCTTATGTCAGTGCAAGGCATTTTGGCTCCAACTATACTTCAGCCAATGAAGGTACTGGTACTCTGTGTGTCCGGTAATGCATACACTAAGGTCTCTGGACTATTCTTGGCCGCACTAGAGAGCCACACCGGAACAATCATGGAAGTGCGATCACCATTGTACATTCTAACGGCGCATAAGGCAATGGAAGAAAGCTTCTAGCTTTTCTCCTACAGGGCATTCTTCATGAAGTGGAGATGGGTGACTCCATCTGCAAATATTGCAAGTAGCACTCTTTCTGCAATTTTTTGCAACATGTCCGACTCTGAGGCACCCAAAGCACATACTGTTGCTAATGACAATTTTTTTTCTTTTCCTCTAGAGGCATCACTGCAAACTTTTATAAATAAAGTGATTTTGATGACAGCACACACAATCTATTTGTCTTTTGGTTTGAGTGGCAGGAGAGTTGGCTGTAGAAATTTCTGATGCACTTTCAAGTGAAGTTTAATCTTTGAGACACCTTTGTTGATGTTGCTAGATTGCTGGCTTTGAGATGCTTCTGTTCCTTTTCATTTTTCTCATCTGCTTGTTTTAATGCAAAAAGAGAAGAAACTAGATTGCAAGCAACGCGTGCCTCTTCGGCTACAAAGTCTGAGAACTCCTTAAAGACAGGATATGGCTTCCCTTCATCTAGTGCTTTAGTGACATACCAGTTCCAGCGGGTTGTTGTCCAGTCAGGAAGTTTTTGTAGCAACTTTTGGTTTTCTTGACAATCATGTAAAACTTTTAGACCATGAACATAAGGTATTACATTCTTACAGGAGATGAGGAAATCACTAAATTCCCTTAATTTCAGTGATTCCTTTGGTCCAATCTTGGGCCAGCTACTCAGCTTCCTCCTGAATGCTCTTTGAACCATAACGTTTGTTAAGGGCATCCCAAGTAGTGTGTAGGCTTCCTCATCACTTATATAAAATGTTCCTTCTAACACAGAAAGTGCTTCTCCACTGATGTATTTTTTCAAGTAATATATCCTATGAGCTGGGTTTGTGCAACTTGTTTTGATTAAGGCCTTGAACCAGGTCCACCATTCAGTGAATTTAAGTGGATCTCCTGTAAACATGAAGGCTCTGGTGCTGGAAATCTAGTCATTGCCAAGGATTCTTTAATGCTTGAACTAGCGAGGCTTCATTTGATTTTGGTTCCATTTTGCTTTCAGAACAAAAAGGGATTGAAAGATCTTTGGGATTCTGGGTGCATGGAGTGCTGTTATGCTGCACTGGAAGCTGACTTGGAGACAAAGTGAAGATTTCTCTAGTTTCTCCTATTTCAGCATTCAATTTTAATTCCTCTTCAGCATATACATTGTAATCAACTTCCATAGCTTCAAGATCCCTTTGTGCTTCCATCATTTTAACCTCTCTTTCTGAGCTACCACCTCTTTTCTTTGTGAAGATATTTCCCTTTCCCTGTTAAGTTCAGCACGTTTCGATGCCAAGCATGCCGCTGCCTCTGCCTTCGTTACTGGCACTTGACTATCTTGCACACTACCCACTCCAGCTCTTGACACAGTTGACCCATAAATTGATCTTGCGTCTTCTCTCTGGAGTAATTTCGAGAGAGTTTCCTTAAGAGCTTCGGCATTAAACTCTTTATCAGCTTCTGCGTAATGCACTTTCAGAAGTGTAGTTATTTCAGAAGTCACTGATTTGCAGATATCTATTCTCCTTAGTATATATTGGTAATATAGTATATATTGTATATCTTGGGCTGGTGTGGTCAGTGCACGTAAGCTCTTATATTCCTGCTTTAATTCTGACTCATAATTTTCCAAGGTTCTTATCATTTCACCCAAGTCTGATTTACAACATTTTTCCTTTAGTTTAGTTCTAATATACTGAACCTCAGCGAACATAAGGTTACATATGTTAACATGAACTTTCTTTCCTTTTTTGTGCTCTCCTGTTTTATGAGCTCAAGCATCTTTTCTGTTGGGTGTTTTTCTCTTTCAGAACACCTCACTGCTTGTTTAGCACCAGGTGTTGGCTCCTGGAGCGCTATCCTATGTATTTGGAGATCTTTATTCATTTCAGCTAACCGTTCTTCAAATCTTTATTTCTCTGAGGTTTCGAGTTCAGTTTCTAATTCCTTCTCTAATTCTGTTTTCTTGTATTCTAGAGCGTGTAGTACGTCTTCTAGTACACAAACATCTGGTGTGCTTTTATCCATTTTAGTAAACTTTTTTGAAACACCACTATTGAAATATTAAATGATGAAAAGTAAACTAGAATCACCAGGAAAATACACACTTTCAAATGATCAAACAAGTACGTTATATACACACTGCTTTTCAACTTACAAAACTATTCAGGTGCAGTTCTCATTTTTCCTTTGTTTCAAATAATACATTGGAATTGCAAGAAATAACAATTTAAACAAAACTTAGAAATGTAAGTGCACAGTCTGACCTGGAATCCAGATGTTATGAATGTTCACAAACTCAATTGTCCAAAGATGTCGCGTTGTTGCTTCCCTGTGGCTGTTCTTGGCAGCTGCAGCACTGTCTTCTTCTGGGTTCCACTTTCGCACTGAAGTGAAGCTCGCAATGTCAAGTTGAGCTGATATGTCTGCTACAGCAACTTTCCAGAAACAGCGCCGGCTTCACTCAACAATGCCTGATCACGCAACAATGCTAGAATTCCTCCCACAAAGACGTGACAACAGTTGACTAGATAATTTCTGCAAGGAATTAGGATATCACAACCTAAGTTCCCTCACAACTATGTATAGAATCAACGACACTTTAACTGGCGCATCTGCCTAGATTGGTATTGATGACACCAATGATTATATTCGATCAGACGCATTCGAGATTATAAAAGCGACAGTTGTGGTCCTTCTGGAACATCTTATCGACAAAAAGCTGAAAGAGCTCTATGGAAGTATAATAGTCCTTGCAACTTGCAGCCAAAAGTCCTTGCAACTTGAATTACATAACCTGAAAAAAACTTGTCACAATAACAATACTTGAATTTTTTACTTGAATTTATAACGTCTTTAGCTAACGTTAGCTAGCTAACTCACAAAAAGCTAACATAACTTCGCTACAATGAATGACTACCATTTTTCCGAAAGGATAAATGAAAAGTAATTCAACAGTGTAGTAAAATATCCCGCTGTGCTGTTGATAAATAAAGAATAGTTTAACTTACCACTTGGTTCATCTTCTGATTCACTATCGGTATGGAAGTGCAATTCACACCACAACCACCAATGCGTTGAGCCGTTTCTGAACAGTGAGTAATAATACTATCGGCAATCCACTGCTCTTCCTGTGAGACCCTGATGTGAAGACCTGAATTTTTGCGGCCTGAATTTTCTGACCTGAATTTTTGCAGCCTGAATTTGTGAGGAAACTAATTCGACCACTGATATTGCGGTGTTTTTTTTCAATTTGTGTCAAATTGCTGGGCAGAAAAAATTCAAGAATTGTTATTGCGACAAGTTTTTTTCAGGTTATGTAATTCAAGTTGCAAGGACTGGCACTATTATACTTCCATAAAAACGCGCCCTATCTCCAACATAGTGCACTATATAGAATGTCGGCCATTTTGTAGTGGTGTCCGAATTCTCAGTGAACAACTTCATTCCTTACATTCGTTCACTCGTTTATACCCACAATGCACACTGATTTTGAATATACATTTGATGTACACTCGCCAATGCACTAGTTCCTATAATCTAATGCGAGATGGCGATAGAACGCAAAAGAAAAATAAACAGGAAATAAATAGTAATAATTTTGACTGCAGATCAGGAGTTGGTAAAGGCAGACTGGTGATCTGATCTATATTATATATGCATGTACTTTAGATAATGCCTCTCTCCATGGGGGGACGATGCCGAGTTGAAGTACTGTACAAGTCCTAAGCATTAGATCACCCAGATACCAAATGCACTTTTGTCTTGCTGCCATCACAAAATAAAAATGTTTAAACCTTAAGTAACGTAGTCACGGAGGTACATTGGAACATTGGAGGCGGCAACTTTTTATCAATTACATCTGTATCAGATATTTCAAAGTGATGATTATTGATTGATTGGCATCGTATTTCATTTCAGCCACTTTGTTTGAGATTTAACTTAACTTTTAAATGACCAACTATACACATCAAATGATAATTTCAGGTGTGTTCACATTTATTAGTTCCATCCATCCATCTTCAACCGCTTATTCCTGCCTCAGGGTTGCGGGGAACCTGGAGCCTATCCCAGGAAGCATCGGGCACAAGGCGGGGTACACCCTGGACAGGGTGCCAGTCCATCGCAGGGCACAATCACATACATACTCACACACCCATTCATACACTACGGACAATTTACCAAGCTGCCAATCAACCTACCATGCATGTCTTTGGACTGGGGGAGGAAACCGGAGTACCCGGAGGAAACCCCCGCAACACGGGGAGAACATGCAAACTCCGCACACACATGGCCCCGGCGGGAATCGAACCCTGGAGGTGTGAGGCGAACGTGCTAACCACTAAGCCACCATGCGCCCATTTATTAGTTAACACATTTAAAAAAGAAAATATTTTTTTTTTTTTATTATAAATTAATTTAAAGATGGATGTTGGAAATATTTATAGCTGCATGTGTTTCCTACATGAGTTGGAAGAATCTAGTCATTGGTTATTTAGTTAATAGTGGATGTATTTTGTCTTAATGTCTTCTTACAGATAGGTGGCATCTTCGAGCTAACAAAGCACGCCTTAAAGCTATTTCTTTCTTAAATCCACTTTTTTCTTCTCCTCTGGAAAAAGAAGTTTCACCAAAACCAAAACTAGCCAGACGGAGATTTTACAGCAGGTTTACTTCAGGAGTCAGCTTGAGGACACTAACAGGAAACCCCTCAAAAATTAAACCGTGTGAAAATAGTTATTTTCTACTTTTTTAAAACAAACAAAACATAAATGTGACAGACAATAGTGTTTTTATTCTCTTTTTATTTATTTTAATTTAATAAATGTTTATTTAATATAAGAAATAAGCCTAAATAAACGCGACAAGCAGTTGTTTCTGTTCTTTTTATAAACTAATAAAATAAACGTGACAAATGAACATCCATCCATCTTCTACTGCTTACTCCTTGTTCAGGGTCGCGGGGCAACCTGGAGCCTATCCCAGGGAGCATCGGGCACAAGGCGGGGTACACCCTGGACAGGGTGCCAGTCCATCGCAGGGCACAATCACATACACACTCACACACCAACTGTACTGTTTTACAATAATAATTAAAGCTTAAAGCTGCAAGCAGCCATGAACAGGCCCTCGCACTCGGGTGCACCTTGGGGTTGCTCTGCCAGTGGAATGCCATTCCATTTTTAAGCACTTTATAGCACTTATCTGTTAGGAGTGTATCACAATGTAAAACGTGATTCCCTATTGGCAGCAGGTGGCGATATGACTATAGCTGAGTATTAGCATGTAGATATCTTCAAGCCAGGACTTTTATCAAACGTGGTTTGGAGCAGATTGGACATTGTATGTTTGAGTTTGTATAACAACTTCCTTTTTCATGGCGAATCATAAAAATTTGAGACCGCCACGCCGTGTAGTGAAAACTCAAAAGCTTCGTAATTTAGCATCATCAATGCCTTTAGATGAGACTGACCAAATATGATGTCGATCTGATGAAACCTCTAGGAGTTGTTCGTTAAAGTACGAGGCCTGGAAATGGCAAAAAGGAGCAAATTTTTAAGCGATAAATCAAAATGGCTGACTTCCTGTTGAGTTTAGGGCATGAGTTCAAGAGAAGTTTTTGTACATTCGGTACACACGTTTACCGAATCCCGTACGTGTAGGTGAAACGTAAAACATCGCTGAGATATTTTTTGGCGGCGCTATTGAACCATTTTGCCACATTCAATTGTGGAACTCCTACCAGATGTAAATTTTCACCGGTTCTGACGCATGTGCAAAGTTTCGTGAGTTTTCGGGTATGTTTAGGTCCTCTAAAATGCGATTCATTTGAGAACGGAAGAAGAATAAACGGAACAGATCCGCGACACAGTGCTCTCTGACTCATGATCAGCGTCCGAATTCACTCATTTTCATTTACTTTAGTGGACTCAAATGGTACTCTCTATATAGGGAATAGTGAGCGGTTTCAGGCACAGCATATGGCTCTTTGACCCGCCCATAATCTGATTGGGAGAATCAGAAGGACCCATTTAGGTAGAAAGTTGTTTCTCCCGATTATAAAGAAAGCAAACCATACAGCGGTAACATATATACCACAGTTGACGTGTGAAAATATTTTTTTGTGGCCTGTTAGGTATTCTGGTCGCTCTCTAATAGACTTTTATGTAGTACGACTTGTTCATGATGAACTAAATAAGCACAACATTTAGTAAAGTTTTTAAAGAAATCCCGAGACACAGTGGCTGTAAGGCATTATGGCAGGCGTTATCCGGAGGCTGGATGAGACCGTTGTGAACCGCATTGCTGCTGGAGAAGTAATTCAACGACCTGCTAATGCCATTAAAGAAATGATTGAGAACTGGTGAGATGCACTGTGTGAGAGCCTTAGCTTGGTGTCTTTGTTTGGCGTGTCTTGTTATTACATTACGTTATTAGTTACGTTAGTAACTATATCTATGCACCCGGAATAAAACTGAGCAACTGCAGGAAATTCACCCCAACTTTAGAAAATGACATATATAATTTTGTTTATTGATATCATTAATGTTGCAGTCTGGATGCAAAGTCCACCAACATTCAGGTGATTGTCAAAGAGGGAGGACTGAAGCTGATCCAGATTCAGGATAATGGCTCTGGAATTAAGGTAAGGCAACTGTATTATCCTGTTTTCATTTTCAACCCCTGCACGTTAGTGATGTGTCGTTCATGAATGATTCGTTCATTTTGAAAGGATCTTTACTATGACTCGGGAACAACAAGTTGTCTGAGAGAGAGTAGATATTCTGCTGAAATGAACAGAATGACTCAAAAAAAGATTCATTCATTTTACTGAACGAGAATCAAAGATCCAAGTCAATAAGTACGTTTACATGGAAAACAATAATCCAATATCAACTGATTAAGACAATACTCTGATTAAGAAACTACCATGTAAACTGCTATTTTTATTACCTTAATCTGATTAAAGTCATACTTGAAGTAAACACAAATCAAATTAAGACGTGTGGAGTATTTCTATTTTAGTCGCATTATTGACGTGTATTACAGACATGTACACACCTTAATCACACTATTAACGTTGTGTGGGAGTTTTCACTACATTTTGCTGCAGGACGCACACGGCAGTGCTCAACCATTTGTTGGGAAACAAGAGAGCACGGCTGCGTCTGAAACCACTTACTTACCTTCTATATAGTAGGTGAAATACATGTATTTCAGCTACTATATAGTAGGTAAGAATGCGGGTTTCGAACACAGCCCATGGCTACAAGGAGTTGTCTGTTTGCACGTATAGCATGAGAAATTATCGTAAACGTAAAAATGAAACACCCAAAAATTGTATACAGTACCATAACGAAAATGAACTGTGTGTTTTAAACATGAAATTCTGGAGGAAAACGTCGAACGGTATGGCTTGGGGTAATGACGTGTGCCGCTAATCAATCTATATTTGATCAATCTATGACATGTAAAATGGGAACATGTAAGGAATATTCTAAAATCAACTTGTGTAAACAACTTAATTAGAATATTGTCTTATTCAGAATAAGGTCCATAATTAGATTATTTCTGTCCATGTAAACAATGACTATTAATCTAACCGCTACACTCTGTATCACCGCGTCTGCATCACGCGTGAGGAGAAACGCGGCTTTGTTACTAACACATCACTTCTGTTATAATAAACAACCGAGCTTACACTGCAAGCGCACAAATATATAATGACAAAAAAATGTAATTAAACTAAACCTTTTAGGCAACTCGGGACCGCATCACTGTCATGCTTCCGTGCTGCAGAAACTCTTTTTTATAAAGTTTATAAACGTTCTCTGTGGTGTTTAATATAAAATGCCTCCCGGATTTAGAGGTCCTACACTTTCTTCCTCAATCACATATAGATTTCGCCTCCGTCTGATGAGGATTGAGGTAATGTTGGAGGGGAGGTAATACTGACAGAAACAGTAAACTGAAGAAAGTCAGTGTCGGTGACTGAGGCTAAAGCTAGCGGTGTCGCATTACGTGCATACGGCGCTAAACACCATCTAGTGTTCCATTTGAGATGATATTACCTTTCTAAAATTCATACACTTGATGGTAGAGTAGTCCGTGCACAGTGTAAGTGTATAGTACGTCATTTGGGACACAACGTTAGTATTTACTCTCCGAAGCGTGTTTTCGGAACTGAAGTAACATAATGAGTAAATCTCCCCATGCCGCGTGCCGACCAACTAATCCATAATGAGATTCGTTGACGATTTTTATAATAGATTATTATCGATTTTTTTCGATTAGTTGTTGCAGCTCTATCGATTAGCATAACAAGTATTTCATATTCAGTAAGAGACTGTAAATAATTACATATGATATATTAAATTAAATCTTTATTAAATTAACTAAAATTGTGCATTTATAACTATATAAATAACTATATATTATGGCTGCAACTAACGATTGTTTTCATAACCGATTAGTTAGCCGATCTCTCTCTCTCTCTCTCTCTCTCTCTCTCTCTCTCTCAATTAATCGGATTGGGTGGGGCGGACTTTAAGTACCCCTTTTTTTGTTTGTTTGTTTATTTAAAATAAAATCCACAAACTAAGTGTTACAAATATAAACTTTAGACTAAAACTTTACACAACTGTTTGTACATCCATAAAAAATAATGCATAAATACTATAAAATTAATTATCTTAGTATTTATTCATTATTTTTATGGATGCACAAAAAGCACCGAATTAAACTATAGTTCTAAATTAATAATAATAACTCTTTCACTGCACCTTCTACACTGCACGTGATCAGCAACGTGGCCTCGTTACTAACATCACTTCCGTTATAATAAACGACAGACGTTATACTGCAAGCACGCAAATACAGCATTTCATGACAATAAATTTAAATTATACTAAACCTCTTAAGCAGCTTAGACCAGTTTCCCCTGCCCCTTACACACAGTGGAGCATTTTGGATATAAACATAAGTTTGTGCTCGTGCAGCACAATTTGGTCTCCACAGTGTTTAATATAAAATGTATGAAGTGGCTTATATTTGAGATGATATTACCTTTCTAAAATCCACCTACTAGACGTATGCAGAGTGCACAGTGTACAGTACTTAATTTGGGACACAACTTTAGTATTTACTCTCTGTAGTGTGTTTTCGGAACAGAAGTAAGGTAATGAGTAAATCTCCCCCATGCCGAATGCAGACCAAATATTCGATAAGGAGATTTGTTGACAATGATTTTCATAATCGATTATTATAGATTTTATCGATTACATCGATCGGTTACAGCTCTACTATATATATATATATATAGTTCAAGTAACTAACACCACTGTACTCTTTCTTTCTTTCTCTCTCTCCCTCTCTCTCACTCATACACAGACATTATAGAAACTGTCTGGATGTTTTTACAAGTCGACAGCTTATAATTTCATATTTCCCAAGTACCAAGGACAAGGAACTTTACTATTACTATTGTTATTACTATTATTATTATTCATCTAGAGAATAATAGGTTTCACACTCCAGCAGCTCCAGAAAGAAAGAAAGTTAAAACAGTGACAGGATCATTGAATCAGTGAATCAGAAGTCAAATCGGTTCTATTCGTGAATGAATCATTCAGACTGGTTTTATTAACGGCATTCTCCAATTCATTTAAATTAACCGACCCAAACAAATGATTCACTCACAAATCGGACATTACCATTACACATTACATCATTAGCACTTCTCTCATAAATTCAATCGGGACAGTTAAAGCAGATTTATATGATTACATTAAATTTAGTTTCCTCACAGAGAGCTGTTGCAAGGCTTCGGAAAGCTTGAATATATACAACACTGTTAGACATTATTGAATTTTTGCTTTAACTTATTGGCAGCACTATTGGCAGTAAGGTACTCCAACTGCTACTTACAGTAGCTTACCTGTAAATGTGGTTTACTGTATGATGTAAACTTACTGCAACCTTTTTTTGTAGTATATTACAGTACTTTTACTGTATTGTACTGTATTTACTGTATTTATCTTTATTTTGAATATTAACATGAATGCTATTGAATTGAATAAATTCCAAATACATGACTTGAGTCCACGTATATCGGTATACTTTTTTTTTTTTTACTGTCACTATCTATTACATCCATTTTATTTATTTATTTATCGTGATACAACATTACAAAAAAAATAGAGAACTGAATTCATAAGAACAAATGAAAGCAGAGATCATGAAAATATGGAAATATGAAACATCATGAAAATACAAAACATCCCAGTTGGTCTTTGCTGGCCTCCATACTGGTAAACCACTGACTGTCTTGTTATGCAGTTTCCTATCCCACATGAGACTATATAACAATCACAAGATAACAAATGGATGCCAAGTAGGCAGAAATGTAGGCAGTTGTTTTATTGTCCAAATAATAAATTGTTATGCATTACAAGATGTTAATCACTGGGGAAAGGTGGAGCTTAGCCTGCCTTTTATCTAGCTATCAGTGCAGACAAGTGTTGCCAACTTAGCCATTTTTCAGACGCCTTTTTTTTTGGAAAACTAGCACCTACCGACAAATCCAGTGACTTTTTCGACAAACCTTAGCAACTTGTCAAATGTCGCCAGTACTGTCCTGCAAGCGGGGAGGTCTTGCTTTCCTGCTGCACTCACACTTCTCCCTACATCTGCTCTGTTCAGTGAGTGGCTGAGAGCCGGAGCAGCACATCCTGGTGATCGAACAGCAGTTGACCTGGACATGATTGCAAAAAAAAGCAAGCACAGGTGTCCCACTGATTTATTTAAGTGTCATGGCTAGCAAGATGTGGCCTTCATCCCAATTTACATCATTCTTATGCGAATGTTTGTAGAATGCAAGATGAATGGAATGGAACATGTTTTACATATAAAATAGTTACCTTATTACAGCCTAGTTCTCTTGTTCAAAGTAGTCATAGTGTTCAGAAACATTTTTGATCATTCATGTTCCATTCCTGTCTGTTATATAGTTTAATCAAGGTCATAAGTTATGACAAGTAATTAAAAAAAGGTACAGAATCCATCTATCAAAAATGGATTTTATACACACACACACAGTATCTCACAAAAGTGAGTACACTCCTCACATTTTTGTAAATATTTGATTATATCTTTTCATGTGACAACACTGAAGAAACAACACTTTGCTACAATGTAAAGAAGTGAGTGTACAGCTTGTGTAACAGTGTAAATTTGCTGTCCCCTCAAAATAACTCAACACACAGCCATTAATGTCTAAACCGCTGGCAACAAAAGTCAGTACACCCCTAAGTGAAAATGTCCAAATTGGGCCCAATTAGCCATTTTCCCTCCCCGGTGTCATGTGACTTGTTAGTGTTACAAGGTCTCAGCTCTGAATGGGGAGCAGATGTGTTAAATTTGGTGTCCTCGCTCTCACATTCCCTCACACTGGTCACTTGAATTTCAACATGGCACTTCATGGCAAAGAACTCTCTGAGGATCTGAAAAAAAGAATTGTTCCTACCTTACCAATGCCAATACTAAAATCTTACTGTACTGAATAGTTAATTGTCAGTATGTAACTACACTAGCCCCCCCCCCCCCACCCCCCCCCCAAAAAAAAATACACTGTTCTCTTTGCTGGTATCCGACCAATACAGATACTGGGTATTAGATTGGTGCCATGTCTAGTGATGTGGCATCACTAATGCCATCTCCCATCTCTCCCTTTTACTTATTATTCCCTCTTTTACTTAATATTCCCCCCTCCTCCTTTTTTTTCAAACTTCATTGAAAACTGCATTATAACTGTCAGATATCCCTGATTGCATTAGTCACAATACTTTATTTCAAGCTATTTTTTTGTTGGTTTGCTTTTATAAATTGTTGTCTTGTTTATAAAATAGTTACATTTTCCCTTTCCACTCTGTGTTTGGCAGAAAGAAGACCTGGAAATTGTTTGTGAGCGGTTTACAACAAGCAAGCTTCAGACTTTTGAGGATCTTGCATCTATTTCAACGTATGGTTTCAGAGGAGAGGTATGATGATATCAGGGGCTCTATTAGTGTTGGCATCTGACTAGTTTTGCATTTATGTATTACAGTGAAAGAACCTGATTAGTAACATTTACAGGAAGTTTAAATACAGTGTTTCAATGACTTTGTGTTATGTTTGTTTTTTTTCTATCTGTCTTTCTTTTTTGTTGAGAGAATTTTTTTATTTTTTTTTTTTGCATTGCATTGCAAGAAGCTAATTAAGGCTTTCATTTTTATGGCAGGCACTTGCAAGCATAAGTCATGTCGCCCATGTTACAATTACCACAAAAACAGCCGATGGAAAATGTGCCTATCGGTGAGTGCAACTTCATGTGTAGTAAATTTTTTTCAATTCATTTTCCCAGGGCAGATACATTATTTTAAACCTGGGGTCTGTCTTATGATAAAAGATTAATTGGTTATCTTTGAACTTTGTTTTGTCTGACCTTGCCTTTTCAGTCTCATAGAGGTGATCTTTTAACTAGGCATCACCATAGTGACCTGTGCTGCATGTGGGGCAAGCATAGTATGTCAACAGCTAGATCGATGAGCTATTAACATTTCAGTACACTTCATAATGAATAGACTACACAAAATGACAATGATCTGTTTGTGTCACAATTAATGATGGCGATCAAAACAAAGCAGGCTTCAAATTGTGCTCTGTGAAAATGTCAAAAAGAACAAATGTCAAAAACATTTGTAACAAAACTCAAAATGAAATTTCACTGCTGTCAGCACATAGCAGCAAAAGTTGAGAAAAATTATCAACAGCCAACCTTTGGCCAGTATTACACTTTATTAGCTGCTGTTGGTCATTGGAAATGAAATCCATAAACAATACTCAACTTTCAGCCATGCGCAATTGCTTTTCCAACATGAAACAAGATTGACTCTTCTACACTGCAGCTGTACATTTACTTTGGTTAATGACATAAGTATGTGTATAGTGACCAGGTATAGGTGTATAGGTGGCTAGATTGGGTAGCTAACCATCTGTTAACTTAGCTGGTGATGGAAAGTGCTCTTTTTGATGAACTGGATAAGCAGCAATAATTGCTTCTTTGAAATCAAAGCTGATGTCTTTTCTGCTTGGCATGATGTAAACACACACCTGTCTGCTCCAGAACACCAGTCTGCCAAAGGTTTGTGATTTTTATTTGTGCAGCAATAATAATATATGTACAGTCCCCTATGAAAGTATTGGAACTGCAAGGCCAGTACTCTACAGGTGCATCGCAAAAAAAAAATCATGGAAAAGTTTTTGTTTCTGTAATTTAATTCACACAGTGGAACTTTCATATATTCTAGATTCATCACACATAAAGTGAAATATTTCAAGCCTTTTTTTGTTTGTTTGTTTTAATCCTGATGAGTACGGCTTACAGCTCATGTAAATTAGATACTGGAAAAATCCAGCATGAGCCGAATGAGTCAGACAGGCAGCACAGATCAGCAGGAGATGGATTTCCTTTATCACGTGGCGAGTGTAAGGTGAGCTGAATGACAAGACGATGGCAGAAGATTTGGTGGAAAAGCACCTATTTAGCAATATTTTGGATTTGTTGTGTTTTTCTTTAAGAATAATAATGAACCCACCATTGAAACAATTGCCACCGCCAAATTGCTGCTAATTTTAAAGTGAAATGTGCACAGCCGCACGGGCATTCATGATGGATTTAAAAGCGAGGGGGAAAATTGGGAAAAGCGCATCGACACCAACCTCCCATGGTGATTCAGGTATTACAAATGGTGTTGTACATTGATTGACCAGTGGGAAAATTTCCTCATTGTCACCTCCCCAATATTCACGTTTTCATCTCAAACCCAAATATCTTCATTGTATAGCAGAAAACAAAAGAACTGGCCTTGCGGTTCCAATACTTTCAGAGGAGACTGTATAATGGTGACGTTTTATTACGAAACTTTATTAGGAAACATTTTACACGCAACAATTCACACAGGTTGTCGTGTATGGGACATGGCAAAGTGTGATGTTTTTTCCCTCACTACCACTGCGAATGTCTTCTCTACATTCAATATGCTGAGGCCTTTAACCACAGTGTCTTTTGTTCTAAAACCTCCCCTGTCTGCGATTTTTCTAAATTTCACATGGTTGTTTGTGTCACTGAGCAGTCACAGTGGCAGTTTGACTTTCTAATTTAACCACTGTCCAAAAACATGCAGGTAGGCAGAATGACTATGCTAAATTGCCCCCAGGTGTGAATGGGTGTATTCATGATGCCTTGCGATAAAGCGGTTATTGTAGATAAATGAATGTTTAGTTAGATAATTACCTTGCCTGCTTTGAAAAGCCCAAAACGAGCTTAAAAATATTCAAAATTTGTCCATATCATATACTGCTTTTTGTAGGCAATATTATACAGAGTGCATTTGAAAAGTAAGCAATGCCACATTTCATGCAATTTGCTATTCACTACAAACATCATGCTTTTATGTGCACAAGGCATGGTTATCTGTACCTGGAGTGAAAGAATAAGTTGTTAACTAAAGTCATTAGTCAACCGAAGTTGCATTTGTTGGGTTGAAACTTGTCAGGCTCCATTACATTCATGCAGCTTAGAAAGGCATACCCCTGCAAATATGAAATGAGAAATTTGTTTACCTTTAACCCTCCCCCCCCCCAAGTAGCCAAAAAATGGCATTTTTGTCTGTTTTGGGGGTACCTGTGTTCAGCATTGATTAGTTTTGTGATCTCAAACACCACAGTAGTGGTTAATGGCTGATATGAAAGTAAACACTTAAGACTTTAAGAAATAGCGGTTATTTCAAGTATTTCTTCTTTTACCTAGTCTACCTGGGGCAATATATCCAGGGGGAAAAAATATTTAAAATTGTTGTTTACTTTTGACACAAATGTTATATCTTCACAGCAAATGTTAATATCAACCCCATTCCTGGTCTCAAAGATGCCCCAAGTACTTGTCCATGAAGACCCAAAATATGAGGAAGTTATCTCTAACCTCTAAAATTGTGTAATGTTAACCAAACACATGTAAAAACCTCTCCAAATTGGCACAAAACCTCTCTAAATGACATAAAACCTATCTAAATGGCACAAAGCCTTTAAATATGGCAGACTTCTAGAAATAGCCAACATTATTTTATAAAAATGCACAAAACAACCTCTCCAAATGGCACCAAACGTCTCCAAAGCTTATAAAAATGGCACAAAGCCTTTAAAAATTGCTAGAAATAGCAAACATTTCTAAAATAAAAAAAAAACAAGGCACAAAATAACCTCTCCAAATGGCATAATATGAAAACAAATGGCAGTAGCATGAAGTCTGTTACTTCTTCTTCTGGCTTTAATCCCACTAGGTGGGGTCGCCGGTGCGGGTGACTCTTCTCCAGACCATTCTGTTGCGCGCATCCTCTTCCGTCTTTCCTACTGTCCTTAAATCCTCCTTCACGCAATCCTCCCATCGCCTTCTTGGTCTACCACGCATCCTTTCTCCAACTACTAACTTTCTCACTCTCTTCCCAACATAACCTTCATCCCTTCTCACTACGTGACCCAACCATCTCAGTCTTTTCATTCTCAGCTGCACACCCATCTCTCCCTCCTTCACTGTAGCCCTTATCTCTTCATTCCTAATTCTGTCCATCCTTGTCTTTCCGAGAGAAAATCTCAACATTTTCATTTCTGCTACTTCCATTCTCCTTTCCTGACCTCTTGTCACTGCCACAGTGCCCATACTGCCCATAGAGCATTGCAGGCCTCACCATTGTCTTGTACAGATTTAATTTCAACTTTGCTGGCACTCTTCTGTCACACACGATACCGGTTATCTTCCGCCAAGCCCTCCACCCTGCTTGGATCCTTTTTGTTACTTCTCTCTCTACTCCGCCATCTGTGGCGAACCCAGGTATTTAAAATCTTCAACGCGCTTCAGCTTCTCCCCTTGTGTCTTTACCAACTCTCGTTTCCCCATAAACAAGTACTCAGTCCTACACCTAACTTCCACACTTCCAACCTCCACACTTCCAACCTATCCACCACCTCTTTCCTTGTTTCGCCACACAACACCACATCATCTGCAAACAATATATCCCAGGGTGCTTCTCGCTGTACGTGCCCCGTTATACAATCTATTATGATTGCTAACAGGAATGGGCTAAGTGCCGAGCCTTGGTGGAGTCCAACTGTCACCTTGAAATATTCGGTAGTTCCTGCTACACATCTGACCTTTGTCTTGCAACCCAAGTACATATCTTGGATCAGTCTGATGTACTTTTTGTCCACTTTTTTCAGTCTCAAACAGTTCCATACTTCTACTCTTGGTACCCGATCGTAAGCTTTCTCTATATCTATAAAGATACAATGCAGTTCCTTCTGTCCTCTAAACTTCTCGATAAGTTGTTTCAAAGCAAAAATAGCATCAGTTGTACTTCCCCCTGGCATAAAACCAAACTGTTGTGCTGATATGTCAACTTTTCCTATCAATCTTTTTTCAATAATCCTTTCCCATATCTTCAAAGTGTGCGAAGTCAGCTTGATACCATGGTAGTTTCCACAGTCCTGAACGTGCTTGTAATTTTCAATAGTCTCATCACACCTGTTCAGATCCATTTCCTTCCTCTTTTCTCTTTTCCACTTCACCGCTTCTTGTACTTCTGCATTCCACCACCACGTCTCTTCTTTCTTTCCAGCTTTCCCAGATGTTTCACCTAGTACTTCTTTTCCTGCTGACCTAATCGTTGTGCTCAGCACATCCCAAGTCCATTCTTGCCTTTCCTCCAGCACCTTCTTCGCAAACTTTTCTCTCTGTTCCATTTCATTCAATTTCCACCTGCGTGTTTTCCGAATCCTAACCCGCCTCTGCCTTCCCTTGGCTATCATTCCTGCTTTACACAACAGTAATTTGTGCTGTTTTGCCACCGCTTCTTTTGGCAGTACATTGTAGTCCTGTATTTGCTGCAGCTCTTTTCTTTTACAGAGAATGTAGTCTACTGGCGCCCTCCGCTAGTGTACGTTATCCTTCTCGTCAATCTTTTCCTGAAGTAGGTGTTTACTATCGCCAAGTGGTTGACAGCTGCACACTCTACAAGCTTCATTTCTCACCCCGACACTGTACCTACCCATTACTTCCGCTGCATCACTGTTTCCTTGACCCACTTGACCATTAAGATCCGCTCCAAGCCATACTACTTCTGTTTCAGGTATCTTTGCCATGACCCTATTTGTGGTGAATATGCGCAGATAACATTGATTACGACTTCATCCATTTTCATCCAGATCACTCTGTCCGACTCACGGTTCACCTGCAGTACTCCCTCTTTCATCGCTGGACTTAGCACTATTTCCACACCATTCCTTCTGTTGTCTTCTCCCATGTAGTACAGCTTAAAACCATTTCCAATTTCGTTCGCTTTCTGCCCTTTCCATTTCACTTCCTGCACACTCAAAATGTCTCTCTTTTTCCTCTCCATGACGTCCACCACTTCCCTTCCCCTGCCCGTCATTGAACCCACATTCAGGGACCCTATCAAAATGGTCCTCTTCATCTCTTTCTCCCTCCTCTTCTCTCCTTGTTGAGCTAGCATCTTTAGCCATATTCGCTCCTGATACGGTAGCCGTAACCCACTTTTCACAGCCCCACTGCGGTCGTGCTGCGCGTCGCTTGTGGGGATTGCCCTCGTATGATCTGAACTTGAGTCTCTCCGCATCATTTTAGTTTGGCAACAGTTTTACGCCGGATGCCGTTCCTGCCGCAACCCAGCCATCTGACTTGTGTAGATCCGTGGCTCCGTGGCTGGGTTAGCATGAAGTCTGTTACACAATGTGTAATTTCACACACCAAAAAAAAGTCTGAAACATACTCATAAAATATAATGTTTATTAAAAATAGCGCCAGAGCCCCATTAGCCAGCACAGTCACATAATATTCAAGTCACATATCCACATGCAGAAGGTGCTTTTTCCACCTCCTATGACATGGATGGTAGGAGGCAAAAAAAATATTTTAAAAAGCAGAAAAAGTGTCAAATTGGAACTAGAAATGGAGAACATGAATAGAAGTACAAAACCTTTGAACAAGTCGCTCTGAAAGGTTGAGCTCACAGAACTTGGCTGTCCTTGAGATCAGCCATTCAGTGAAACAAAGACACACCTGTATTATGCAGAGAGGGACATCACAAGACCGGCACTTCTAAATTGTTTTACTGTACTTCTTCCTTTGAAGGCAGAATACACAATGTCTGCTCCCAGCTGAGGCTTTGTCTTTCTTAGCAGAGGCAAAGGCATCCACAATGGTTACTGGGTAGCATGGCCTGCTCTCTGCCCCCTGCAACACTTCGCCAACAGCTGCAGCCTCCACTGGCTCAGGGGCTCTAGCTGAACTTGTGGCTTCAGCATTCCCAAAATCCACAGGATCTCTGTGAATTTCTTCTACGTGGGCGGTTTCTGCTGTCTATCTTGCGTTTGCTCTTTATGAATAATATCATTGTTTTCCACGGCTGTGTCAATAAAATGTCGAAACAGTTTCCTGTACCATTTCATTGTCTTTTTTGACACAGTAAACTGTTTAATGAGAGCATCAAAGAGGTCAACTCCCCTCATGTACTTATTGTACGCCTTCACTGCTTCAGGAGCAGGGATGGCTTGTGAAGACCAAGTGCCATCTGGTTTTCTGACTCGACGTTGAACTGTGTCTTCACTATATTCCTTGTGGACTGTTGAACAGACCATGACCTCGTGTGCATCCATCCACTTGACATACAGGAGTGGGCCTTTTCTGTACATCTAACATGACCGAGGTGGGAATGGGAAATTGTGGAGCCTATCCTTTCTCCATAAATCTCCAACTCTTGTTGGCCTTAGACCACCATAAATAACTAGGCCCAGGAATTTGTGCATTTCCAGGTTAGTTATTGGACTCCACGGTGTCTTCATGCCCTTCTGCTGCTTGTACTCTGCATGCAGGTTTATGTTGTTGCAGAGACTCTTGATTGAAGCTTTATCAAAAAATAACTGGAACAGCTCGAGGGGTATGTGGCTGATGCCCGTCAAGCTGTACCCCAGGAGTGCGGGAAGGAGAAAGGGGATGTTGTATGGCCGGCACATAATCTTGGTCAATATTGTGCCACCTGTCCTGTTCCGGTTGTGTTGTAAGTGCAGGAGCACTAGCTCTCCTAATGGTAGAAATGGGTGACATACGAGTGCTACCTCTTCTGTCTTCTGACCGGTTTGGCTAAGGGAGGGGTAGTTGTTGCTATAGAAAGCTCCAGGTGAGTGCTGGGGGAGAAGGAGTGTGTGGAGGATCAGGAGCATTTTCTTCTTTGCATAACTTTTTTGCATTTTCTTTGTTGCATAACAAACCCGTCTGGTCCTACAAGCTCATTCGCCTATCCGTGCTGAGTGCTAGCGTATAGACAGCTCAAGACCAATAAGTGGAGTGTAAAATGGCGAGTGCCGACGTTTACGCATTGCTATAACTCTGTCTCTGAATGGTCAATCTTGTGTCAAGCAAGTGAGGTGGTATTTGAAAGCTAGAAGTGTCTACAATTGGTCCATGTGGGTGTCAATCAAGTTACACTGCCCGATTAAAATTTAGGAGGTGGGATGTTCAGCATTGCCAAAGCAGATTAGTTTTTTTTTTTTTAATGTGTCTCAGTTCAGTTTATGGCTAATTACTAAATAAGAGAGGGGTGGGATACGAAAACACTTAATGCATTTTGAAGAGGACATTTTTGAATAATTGTGGAACTTTGCATTTGTTTTCTTCAATAAAACTGATGGACTGTTTACCAATTGAAATGTGCATGATTTATAAACCCGCGAGCGAACTGGATTTTCGTCTATGTAGGTAATCTAAGGTAGTAAACATTTATACAAATCCAATCTTGGGTTTAAATGTTATAATTTTATTGTGGCAGTTGTATATGGTGTTTTACTATCCAAAAAGCTTTAGTCGTGCTCTCCGATTTATCTCTGTCTCAATGTTTTTGTGGAGCGGTGCGAATTGTTTGCCCAGCAGGGGGCTCAAACTCTGCCTTTTTCCCGTCCCCCTGCTCACCAGCAGTTAAGCATACAGTCATGAAACTGCACACACAGAAAGTCACCAGTGTTCTGATTAATCTTATACCAGAACTGAGGCAATAAAATAATTAATTTGTTTATGCTAATTGAAAATGTCCAATAAGTCATTTTCCATTCTATCGACGTGATGGGAGGCCAAGTGTCCTAGTTAATATTACACATTAAACAAAAACTGTAGAATTTTTTCATTCCAATGCCACAAATATAATGATGCAATATAAATGCATACAACAGAAATTGAGAAACTGAGTGATCTGTAAATTAGCACATTTTAATGTGATGGTATGGAACCTATATCATCCTAGTCAGTTGATTTAACCCTCTTACCTCGTAAGGCCGAAAAACCGTCTTGCCCGTCTTTGATCTATTCCCGTAAGGACGATATACCAGCTTGGTCGTCTATGCCAAATCCCAGTAAGGCCTGTATACCGACATTACTCTGCTTTGATTCCTTATTTATTTAATTATTGTTTTTTGACTCTGAAGGTTGATGACATCTTGACGTCACGACGTGATTACGTTATTACGCCGGCATTATGATGAAGCTGATCCAAGCGTGAATAGTAGAAGCTAACTAAAAATGCCAAAGCGAAAAGATAATCGTGTTTCAGCTAAAGTTACACCTACAGTGAACACAGGTACATCTTAAATGGTGGGAAAACGTACACAGTTACACAGGCGGGAGTGAGGATTCTAGATAGTGACAGCAGTGAAAGTTCAGGCGATGTTGAAACCAAAACTGATAGTGATGCAAACTCTCCTGATTCAGAACCTGATCCATCTTCATCTTCAGCATCAACCAGTGCGACTGACACTGCAGGGGTTTGGAGTCATAACGTGACAGTTTCTGTGCATTCGTGAAAACACTACCTGCTGGTCTGCTTATCAGCAGAAAGTTGACTTTTGGCACTAAAATGCAATTATTTATTTATTATTTACTTGAATTCATTCAAAGGCATTGACCCCGCTGATGCTCGTATGGTACTTCTAAATGAGTAGAAGGATTTTAGCAAGCATTTTTTTGTAATTTCTCTAGTTAAGAATTGTGCTCCAAGTTTAGTAAAAACACTGAACTGCTTCATTTTCAAAGTAATATTACACAAATACATTATTATAAGTTGTCTCTAGGCCTAAAAATGTTCAAATTAAAATGTTGATTTTGGCCCGGGAGCTCAGGGTTGGTGTGCTGTTTCTCTGGGGAATATAAGGTTACTGTATGGGACATAATACTGTTGGAACTGTTGGACAAATTCTCATAGCTTTTTTTTATGCACAGAGCAAGCTACTGTGATGGAAAGCTGAAAGCCCCAGCGAAACCTTGTGCTGGAAACCAAGGGACATTGATCTCAGTAAGTCACTATATTTCTTCCAATAATGATATATGAGACACATTTTGAACCTATTTGGACTGAATTAGTTTTATGTGGGAAGGTGGGAACAGGGTTCGTACAAGCTTGAAATACAGGAATTTGTCTTTTTGAAATGTAAGTATTAGAAAACCTTGAAAATAGCCATTTTTAAATCTAGTGGTGCTTAAAAGTGTTTGAATTATAAAAAGTAAATAAATATGTAATCATGAAATAACTTTTGTTTTCATTTTTGATGGAACACAAATACAAGCTGTTCACTTAATAGATGACGCCCCACTGTAGCTCCTCCCACTCCTCTCCTCCTGCCATTCACTTACTCATTTTGACTGACCGCACCAGTCCACTTTTTAGACCCCTTTAGCGACACAATTTATGTGTATAGTGACAGTCAGATGATGTCATGGTCTTAAAAAAATCAGGATTTTAGCAGTACAGAGCAACAGTTTGGAAATGGCTTGGAAGTGATTGCTGGTTTAACATGTATTCTTAATAGGCTGTGTTTCATTCACTATTTCATACTCCTTCAGTTCTCTGATGACAGAAACAGGAAAATATGTAAATTTGAACCGCTTTATTGGGAATTCGGCATCTGAGCACAGAAAGTAGGAGAGAGGTAAACAGATGTATAGAGCTGATACTAGGCAGAATGCAAATACGACACCACGACACAATGAATATGCTATTTAGTGCATGACATCATCTAGTGACATTTAGCAACTTTCCAAAGTTCTTGGAAACAGTGCTCATGTCACTCACCTGGAGTACAAGGTGTCCCAATATTCTACATACATAGGGGAAATTAACACTTCTTGTAAAATGTAGCTTTATTTAAAAAAAAAAACATCTACATGATTGCCATTTCTTTGTAAACGCATGGAGTCATTGCTCCCAGTTTGATAACATTGTTGTGTGTGTGATGTGCTTCCAGATTCAACCATGAGAATTATTTCAATACATGTTTCTTTGTTTTTAAAAGGTATCTGAAAAAAAACCAACTAAGAATGAAAAATTTTGGTAGACATTTTGCTAAAAATAAATTCATTTCTGATCTGTATGGAGACTTTTGGGACACCCTAAATACTAAATACAAATTTAGTCCAGCGTGGCTGCAAAAGGCACCATATTTAAAAAAAAAAAAAAAAAAAAAAGTTTTTTTATTTATAATAATAACAAGAAGAATAAAAATAACTGATGTTGTTGTTGGTGGTGTATATTTATTTATTTATTTTTTTATTGTTTTTTTTAATTTTGGAATTTAAAAGGAAGAAATGAATTTTTTGAAAGACATCTCTTGTAAAGTCCTTGAAAACAAAAAACAAAGTGCTTGAAAAGTCCTTGAAAGTCCTGGAATTTCATAATAAAGCATCTGTACGAACCTTGTGGGAATCTTCGGGATTTTAGTCCCAGAATAATTGCAAATGTAGGTGAAAACTGCCTTTGTACTAATGATATTTACATTTACAGTATTTATCAGATGCCATTAACCAGAGTACCGTATTTTCCGCACTATAAGGCGCACCTAAAAACCTCAAATTATCTCAAAAGCCGACAGTGCGCCTTATATATGGACCAATATTGAGCCACAACAGGTCTCGCAACTACGGTAAGCAGCCGCCGACTTCATTTTCTTCCACGTGTGGCAGGGACAAGGTGCATCTGAGGATTTGTTGCATCAACTACGCCACCTAGGGGACGGGAGGCCGGCCCCCAGGACAAGGAACTAAACTAGATTAACCCCTAAGGGTAATTCGAGCACACAGGTTTGTAAACTGAAGGAGCCGGAGACATGCGTTACATCAACGATATTTATTCCAACAAAACACATTAATTATTATAAACCCACAACCGAACAAACAGCTAAGATTCTACCTCAAAAAGAGTCATTTAAGCAAATAGGAAAACAAGCAGTGCTTACCTGTTGAGCCAGCGGTTTCACCTACACGCACACCAAAGCTACCGGTATCCCACGTCACTAACCAGGAAGTCCTTTCACTGACTGAACGACGTACCAGTCAGTCGAAAACCACTTCCTGAAATACTACTCCAGGACACGCCCCCCTCAAGATGACTCACGGGGAAACCCATTTCACCACACACGCGCGGTGCATGCTGGATATATACCGGTGTTTTTTTTTTTTTTATGTAAAGACCCCAAAATGGCTCCTATTAAGAGACACGCATATGACGCGGAGTTTAAACTCAAGGCGATCAGTCACGCAGAAGAACACGGGAATAGAGCAGCAGCAAGAGAATTTAACATTAACGAATCAATGGTGCGAAAGTGGAGGAAGCAACAAGATGACCTACGCCAAGTAAAGAAGACTAAACAGAGTTTCCGAGGGAATAAAGCGAGGTGGCTACATTTGGAGGACAAACTCGAACAGTGGGTTGTTGAACAGAGAGCAGCAGGTATAAGTGTCAGTACAAGCACTATTCGAATGCATGCAACCGCGCTAGCAAGCGAACTTGGCATTAATGACTTTAAAGGCGGTCCTTCTTTGTGCTTTCGCTTTATGAAAAGACGTAATCTCTCCATCCGCACACGAACAACTGTTTCACAGCAACTTCCAAAAGACTACCAAGAAAAGCTGGCCACTTTTCGCGCATATTGCAACAACAAGATTACTGAAAAAAAAATCCGGCCAGAGCACATCATCAACATGGACGAAGTTCCACTCACCTTTGATATTCCCGTGAACCGCACTGTGGATAAAAAGCCCCGTACGGTAAATGTTCGACCACCGGGAATGAGAAGTCATCTTTCACTGTAGTTCTCGTGCCAGGCTAATGGCGAGAAACTTCCCCCATGGTTATTTTCAAGAGGAAGACTTTGCCAAAGAAAACTTTCCAGCCGGCGTCGTCATCAAAGCTAACTTCGAAGGGATGGATGGATGAAGAAAAAATGAGCGAGTGGTTGAGAGAAATTTATGTGAAGAGGCCGGGTGGCTTTTTCACAGAGCCCGTCCCTGTTGATCTACGACTCCATGCGCGCGCCCATATCACAGATGGTGTCAAAAAACAAGTGAAGAACACTAATTCAACACTCGCCGTCATTCCGGGTGGACTGACAAAAGAACTCCAGCCGCTAGATGTTGGTGTCAACAGGGCGTTCAAAGCTAGACTGCGAACTGCGTGGGAACAGTGGATGACAGAAGGCAAACACACGTTCACCAAGACAGGTAGACAGCGCCGGACGACATATGCCACCATCTGCCAGTGGATCGTAAATGCATGGGCTGATATATCAGTCTCAACTGTGGTCCGAGCTTTCAGGAAGGCAGGAATTGTCACTGAACTGCTAGACAGCTGCAGCGACACTGACTCGATCAATGGCGACTTCGAAGAGACAGAGCCGGGCATGTTGGATCCCGTCTTTGCCCAACTGTTTAATTCGGACACCGAAGAAGAAGAATTCCAGGGATTCGTGGATGAGGAATAACTTAGTAAAGTGAGCTTTACGTGTTTATTTTGTGTGTTGTGTGATTTTAACGTTTGAGCAACGTTGAGTTATTGATATATTGTTATCGTTTTGCACTATTTCGAGTGTTACTGTGATTTCGAGTGTTACTATTTCGAGTGTTACTGTGATTTCGAGTGTTACTATTTCGAGTGTTATTGTGATTATTATTATTATTATTATTGAATCGAGGAAAAGTTCCCCCCCCCCATATGGGGTATATTAACATTGCACTACATGTTTTACCTTAAACTACGCTGGGTTGTAATATATTAATAAAGTTGAACTGACCTTTTTCTTTGACGCTCCATGGTGTTTTTTTTTGTTTTTTTTTGCACGCTCATCTAATTGATGCATAACGTAACCCCCAGCCTCTACTGTAGCGTCTATTGTATGCGCCTTATAATCCGGTGCGCCTTGTATATGGACAACGTTTTAAAATAGGTCATTCAATGAAGGTGCGCCTTATAATCCGAAAATACGGTAACTTACAGAAGTGCTTTGTAGTCTATCAAAAACATGTTCTCAGTGCAAGCTCACTAGTTGACTGGCTCAAGCACTAAGAGGAATGCAAGACAAAGATGCCACCTGGGTGATTCCACCACCTGGGTGCCAGAATAAAGAAGATGCTTATCTTCTTTGTACTTTGAGATGTTGCGTCCAGTCAAGCAGAGTGGTATGTGATAATTGCTTTTAGCTAGGTGTTCTGTTTTTGGCTTTGAAGGCACGCATCAATGTTTTAAATCTGATGTGAGCAGCTACAAGAAGCCAGAGAATAGAGTGCAATGCAATGGGGTTTATCTGAGAGAATGTTGTGAGGTTGAAAACAAGTTGTGCACCTGCATTTTTGAATCACTTGTGGGGGTTGGATGGCACATAGTTGCAGACCTGCCAGGAGCAAGTTGCAGTGGTCCAGTCCTGAAATGACCAGGGACTAAACAAGCACCTGAGAGGTCTCTATGCCTAGAACTGGCCGGATCTGTCTGATGTTGTGATGGAGAGACTTATATGACCGATTCAGGTTAGCCATATGAGGTGTAGGGAACTTAGCCAGCGGTGGGCGGAGCACAGACACACAGGAGGCCGTTTGTGTTGCTTGTGGAGAATCTTTATTCAAGACAGTCTGAAAAAAACAACTAAGTATGAAAAGTGTGTGTGTGCGTTGGAGTATGATCATGTGGTGAGGGTATCAGTCGTCTGCGGGGTTGTCAGCGTTGCGCTGGGGTTTTTCCGAGTGACCGGAGTTCCGTTTGGCTGTCAGGCAACGCCGCTGTTGCAGGCAGGGGACGGAGTCTTCACTTGTGTCGGAGTCATCTAAGAACAAAATACACACAATAACAATTAGTAGACATGCACTTATATATTTATATATTATATAAATATATAATATATATTATAAAAAATATATTTACACACATTTAAATGAAACAAACAAATTAAAAAAACCTTTCAAACTCTAGTCCCCCAGTTTAAGGTGTAAGGAAAAAAGTATTTGATCCCCTGCTGATTTTGTACGTTTGCCCACTAACAAAGAAATGATCAGGCTATAATTTCAATGGTAGGTTTATTTGAACAGTGTGAGACAGAATAACAACAAAAGAATCCAGAAAAACGCATGTCAAAAATGTTATTTCCCGCAATAAAATGCAAATCAATTTATAAGTATTTGACCCCTCTGCAAATCATGACTTAGTACTTGGTAATGATTTAGTAATTACTTTTAATTTTCAATGCCCTGGCTGAGGGAAAGAGGTTCTCACCCAAGATTTGACGGTACATGGCCCCGTTCATCGGCCCTTTGATGCGGTGAAGTTGTCCTGTCCCCTTAGCAGAAAAACACCTCCAAAGCATAATGTTTCCACCTCCATGTTTGACGGTGGGGATGGTGTTCTTGGGGTCATAGGCAGCATTCCTCCTCCTCCAAACACGGCGAGTTGAGTTGATGCCAAAGAGCTCCATTTTGGTCTCATCTGACCACCAGAGGACAACTGGGTGAAAGTGTTGTGGTCAGATGAGACCAAATACTTTTTACCCCTCACTATATCTCAGCCATTTCCACTACTAGCTAGACTAGATTGATTGAAATGTTAATCAATGATAATCTTATGGCTAAAAATGTCTACAGTTTTATGTGACTAAAATGGCAACTGTTTATTTACTAAAACTGAACTAAAATACTTCAGATTTTCTTTGATTAAGATAAGACTAAAATGCCTAGACTTTTAGTCAACTAAAACGTGGCTTAAAAAAACAAAACAGGATAAGGTTGACTAAATATGATTAAAAACTATCAAGGGCATTTGAGACATGACTAACACTAATATAGACTATTAACTAAACATGACCACATGACTAAACACGTAATATTAACAATAGTGAAGCAGGAGAACAGAATAATGTTTCTCGGGGTAAGAAACAGCCCACAACAATGCTGTGCCATGAATTTCAAGACTCATGAGGCAGAAGAGTCTTATGACTGACCGTGTTGAAGGCTTCTGAGAGGTTGAGAAGGATGTGGACTGATGAGAGTTGGCTGATCTAGTGGCATGAAACTACTGACAGCTGCTGCTTTAAATCCAGACTGGTTGTGATCTTGGAGGTCATTCTGGGTAAGATTGAAGAATTTTGGAATAAAAAGAGTGAAGTGATACTGGCTGATGTCAAGAATGAGTTTTGGGCATAAGCACTGAAGTCTTTTGTACATGAACAGATGTTATGGAGTTGTTAATGATGGAAGAGATGAATGATCCAGTGGGCAGGAGGTGGGATTGCTGGACAAGATAATCTGCAAGCATCTATTCTGTAGAAAGAGGGGAAAATGTATTCATGAAAGAAGAGGGGAAAACTGAATGTGTAGTGTAGTGAAATAAAGGTAGGTTACTGATCATTTCATTAAAGAATATGGCAGTGTCCCCAGCAGTCAGGGAGGAGGTGGAGGATTGAGAAGTGTGGGGGGGATGTTTTGTCAGTTCTCACATCTGATGACAGAAGAAAATGGTTTGAGAGGAAATCAGTACCAAGTTGTGATTTCTTCCACTTTCTCGCATCTGCACTTAATACCTCCAACAGCAAAGAAGCAGTGTGAGAAGATTTCCTTAGTTGGAAGGTAGAGGGCAGAGGAGTTCAATGGATGAAGAAAGTCTTATGCAAATTTTAGAAAACATAGAATCTTGTTTGAATAGTACTTTTTAGAGCTGCATAGAAGTAGCCTCATTTATTTTTATATGATGAGAGATTTAACAGAGGTAGTGTTTTTTTCCCCCTCATTAAGACAAAGGAAAAGACATTTCACAACCTTTAATGTTATGGTAGTTTAAATAAGGTTTTGGTTTTGTAAAGGTTTTGGTTTTCACCGTGCTTTGAATTTAAATGTACTTTAATAATGTGACCAGCTATGATTTTTATTCTGTTTATTTGCAGGATGTCTGTTCACAATAAGTATAAGTATATGAACAATAATTTGTACTGCGCATAGGTAGAAGACCTGTTCTATAATGTACAAACCCGAAGGAAAGCCCTCAGAAGCCCCGGTGATGAATATTCCAGGATTGTGGAAGTAGTGAGTAGGTCTGTCCATTTTGATGTATTATTTAAAAAATTGGTTCAACAAAATGTTATATAAAATCTATCTGTAAACTTTATAATTTAATTCCTCACAGATATGCCATTCACAATTCTGGGAAAATCTTTTCAGTCAAAAAGGTAACAAAAGAAATCTAAAAAAAAACAACGTCCTTTGTTGAGACTATTCATTGTTGTATATTTAACTTGTTGTAGTAAAAAAAATCTCTTGAATTGTTTCAGCAAGGAGAGATGGTGGCTGATGTGAAGACTTTTGCCAATGCCTCAGTTTTGGACAACATTCGTGTGTTGTTCGGAGTAGCACTAAGCAGGTATTAAAATAGTAAAAGCAATTGAATTATTTAACCTATGGTCTTTTTATTATCATATTTGCTCATGTCTGAGTGCTGGCACTGACAGTGAAAATGGTATTGTTTAAACCAAATGGTTATGCCCAAATGACTCATTTCTGCTTGGTATAGTATGATGCATATTTTAGACATTCATGCCATTTTATGTAAAATAATGTTATATTTAGAGACCTTCTCATTTTTACACAAATTAAGATCTTTGGATAAAAAGAAACAATGTGTGCAACTGCAGCTCCTTACTCAAACAAGTTTGACAAAAAATTCTAATGGTATGCATTGTACCAAGCAAGGTGACTGTTGAGCTGTGCAGTCCTGTGTTACATTGACCACACCTATTGATGCGCCTTTTCCTCCATGCAGGAGTGGAAGAAAATAGAAAAAATGGAATCTTTCAAATCACCAAAACACACAAGAATAATGTGGTGATATCTTGAAAATTTAAATGAAAAGTGGAATTGAAGGTCTAGAAACACATTTACACGCACAAAACACATCACGTACCAGTTTAGTGATGTACTCTGAGGAAACGTATTTGTTAGATTTGTAAAAGTCAAACTTGAATCCTGCTATTGTAAACTAACATAAATTGGGAAAGGAAATGCTGATCTCTTTTAAAGGCTCATGTCATGTTGTTTACAGGGAGATGATGGAAGTGGGGTGTGAGGATCAGAAGCTTGCGTTCAAACTGAAGGGTTATATCTCAAATGCTAACTACTCGGTCAAGAAGTGTATTCTCATCCTGTTCATCAACCGTGTGTATTTCGTGCACTCCATTCATAATAGTTTATGATGATGCCTTATTTATTAACATTCTTACTAGACTAAATAGCTGTAGATATTTGATCTCTCTGACTGTGAGTGTTTTCCAGATCGTTTAGTGGAATCCTATGCCTTGAAGAAAGCAATTGAGACTGTCTATACAGCATATCTTCCCAAAAACACGCATCCTTTTCTCTATCTCAGGTATTTATTTAATCAGCTGTTGATTATAAACAATCAGGTGATTGTTGAATTCAGCACTTTAAAACAGCTACAGGGGTGATTGCTTTAATATTCAAAAGTTAGAGAATGTTGTACTTAAGCTAATAATGTTATAAAACAGAGTTTAAGAATGATGATGCAGCATTTAGTTATGACCACACAATCGCACGTGGTTTACATGTTTTTATTTTATATTTTATTTTTTTCCTGCTGATAACAGGTTGGTAAATAACAACAATGGTCACAGTGTGCATTACTCCAAGTGGTTTCGAATCATTAACCATACCTTAAACCATTATACAAAAAGATGTATTAGTACTTAGGCTGCAGAGCTGGGTAAAAAAAGCTTATAGGCTATGCACTAGTTTACTGGCTCTGAAAAAGGTTTTACCCATCTACAGTAACAATATTGTTTCTCTGTTGCTTGTGGCCAATATACTACCACAACCCTATTTCACAGATGGGATAAGGTTCTTATGGTGGAATGTGGTATTTTTCCTTCTCCAAATATAACGCTTCTCATTTAAACCAAAAAGTTCTATTTTGCTCTCATCTGTCTACAAATCATTTTTTCAATACTCAACTGGCTAGTGTACATGATCTTTAGCAAACTGAAGATGGGCAGCAATGTTCTTTTTACAGAACAGTGGCTTTCTCCTCGCAACCCTGCCATGCACACCATTGATGTTCAGTGTTCTCCTGATGGTGGATTCATGAACATTATTATTAGGCAATGTGAGAGAGGCCTTTAGTTGCTTAGCAGTTACCGTGGGTTTCTTTGTGACCTTGCAGACTAATTACACATCTTGAATTTCCTCCATTTGTATACAGTCTGCCTGACTGTGGATTGGTGGAGTCCAAACTATTTAGAGATGGTTTTGTAACCTTTTCCAGCATCAACAATTCGTTTTTCTGAGGTCCTCAGCAGTCTCCTTTGTTTGTGCCATGATACATTTCCATAAACAAGTGTTGTGAAGATCAGACTTAAATTGATCCCTGTTCTTGAAATAAAAAGGGGTGCCCACTCACACCTGAAGGTCAACCCATTAATTGAAAACCCCTGACACTGTAATTTAACCTTCAAATTAACTGCTAATCCTAGAGTTCGCATACAGTATCTCACAAAAGTGAGTACACCCTTTACATTTTTGTAAATATTTGATTATATCTTTTCATGTGACAACTCTGAAGAAATGACACTTTGCTAAAATGTAAAGTAGTGAGTGTACAGCTTGTATAACAGTGTAAATTTGCTGTCCCATCAAAATAAGTCAACACACAGCCATTAATGTCTAAACCGCTGGCAACAAATTGAGCTCAATTAGGCATTTTCCCTCCCCGGTGTCACGTGACTTGTTAGTGTTACCAGGTCTCAGGTGTGAATGGAGAGCAGGTGTGTTACATTTCGTATAATCGTTCTCAAACTCCCTCATACTGGTCACTTGAAGTTGAACATGGTACTTCATGGAAAAGAACTCTCTGAGGATCTGAAAAAAATAATTGTTGCTCTACATAAAGATGGCCTAGGCTATAAGAAGATTGCCAAGATCCTGACATTGAGCTGCAGCATGGTTTACAGCGGTTTAACAGGAGAGGTTCCACTCAGAACAGGCACCATGATCGACCAAAGAAGTTGCGTGCACGTGCTCAGCGTCATATCCAGAGGTTGTCTTTGGGAAGTAGACATATGACTGCTGCCAGCATAGCTGCAGAGATTGAAGGGGTGGGGGTCAGCCTGTCAGTGCTCACACCATACGCTGCACACTGCATCAAAATGGTCTACATGGCTGTATTCCCGAAGGAAGTCTGTTCCTACGATGATGCACAAGAAAGTTCGCAAACAGTTTGCTAAGGACAAGCAGACTAAGGACATGGATTACTGGAACCATGTCCTGTGGTCTGATGAAACCAAGATAAACTTATTTGGTTCAGATGGTGTCAAGCGTGTTTGGCGGCAACCAGGTGAGGAGTACAAAGACAATTGTGTCTTGCCTACAGTCAAGCATGGTGGTGGGAGTGTCATGGTCTGGGACTGCAAGAGTGCTGCCGGCACTGAGGAGCTACAGTTCAGTGAGGGAACCATGAATGCCAACATGTATTATGACATGGAAGCAGAGCATGGTCAATATGCAGTATTCCAGCATGATATTGACCCAAAACACACCTCCAAGATGACCCCTGCCTTGCTAAAGAAGCAGAGAATGAAGGTGATGGACTGGCCAAGCATGTCTCCAGACCCAAACCCTATTGAGCATCTGTGGGGCATCCTCAAACGGAAGATGGAGAAGCACCAGGGCTCTAACATCCACTAGCTCCGTGATGTCGTCATGGAGGAGTGGAAGAGGACTCCTGTGTTCACCAGAGCTTCACAGTGGCAACCTGTGAAGCTCTGGTGAACTCCATGCCCAAGAGGGTTAAGGCAGTGCTGGAAAATAATGGTGGCCACACAAAATGGCACTTTGGCACTTTGGCACTTTGGGCCCAATTTGGACATTTTCACTTAGGGTTGTACTCACTTTTGTTGCCAGCAGTTTAGACATTAATGGGTGTGTGTTGAGTTATTTTCAGGGGACAGCAAATTTACACTGTTATACAAGCTATACACTCATTACTTTTACATTGTAGCAAAGTGTAATTTCTTCAGTATTGTCACATTAAAAGATATAATCAAATATTTACAAAAATGTGAGGGGTATACTCACTTTTATGAGATACTGTACATTTTCCACTTACTGATATGTAATATTGGATCATTTTCCTCAATAAATAAATAAATAATATCTTTGTCGTTTGTTTTATTGGGATCTCTGTGTACTTTTACAACTTCTGTCCATACTTCGTGTGAAAATCTGATTAGGTTTTATGTCCTATTTAAATTGTAAAAGGCTCACAAATTTTCAAGCACCACTATAAAATGATTGCATTTAATTATTAGTTCCGAACTTCCGAATCAATATTTCAGGCAGTCTATATCATTTAGTTTGACATATAAAGCTGATCTATGGATAATTGTTTTATTATGCTTATTTTATTTATTTTAATAAACAAAAGATGGTTTTCCTTCTTTTGCTTATTATCTTTTAAACGTATAAATATTTGATTCAAAATATTCAGTTAACTGAATGGATCTTTTCAATGCTGAAAAAAATTGCCATTTAGCTGACTTTAGATAATCATCCTTATCAAAGTTGAGTAATATAGGAAGGCAATCATAATTACAATATATGCACGTGAATAAAATAGCCCATTAGTTGTTTTTTGTTGTTGTTGTTGTTCCTTAGTTTGGAAATTGCACCTCATAATGTTGATGTGAATGTCCATCCCACCAAGCATGAAGTGCACTTCCTCCATGAAGATTGCATCATTGGAAGCATTCAGAAACATATTGAGAGTATACTACTTGGCTCCAATTCTTCCCGCACTTATTTTACACAGGTAAACAAAAAGATCTGTAACTGAATATTCCTGTATTGTACACTTTGCGGTGAACTTAATAATGCATCATATTCCTTTGTCTTCTCAATAGACTTTACTTCCTGGGCTGTCAGTATCTGTCAGTGATGTGAAAACCTCAAGCAGTTCAACAGCTGACCACAGTGAGCATGTCTATGCCAATCAAATGGTGCGAACTGACAGCAAGGCCCAAAAACTAGATGCTTTTCTACAGCCAGCAAACAACCTTTCTTCAGTTCCCTGCCTTATAGCAAGTCCTCCAAAACTTGTCCCAGCTACGGCTAATTTCGAAGCAGAAATTAATGATGGTACTGAGGAGTTGCTGGCCAATGACGTGCAGACTGACAGTGCACATATCCAGTCAGAGGTTCCCCTAAGGTGAGGATGAAGGTCTTTTAAATGTTGTAGTGGTAAGTCAAGACAAAACATAAAATACAATTAAAATATATATATAAATGTGTGTGTGTATATGTGTGTGTGTGTGTGTGTGTATGTATATATATATATATATATATGTGTGTGTGTGTGTGTGTATATATATATATATATATATATATATATAAAATAAATATAAATTTGTTTTTTTTAGTGTTGTACTTTTGTAAATGAGCAGATGCTGCCTCATGTGAAATATAAACATATCTTTCTTCAGGATGAAACTTTGCTTAAAAAAAAGAGAGCATGTAGATATCTTTTAGGGATGCACCAGAGAATACTGAGAATCAATTCATTTAAAGCAATTAAGCCATATTGATTGACTTAACAAAAGAGCATACAAATGAACTTGTCCTCACGCATGCCGCCATCATGCTTCTTCTGTTGAGCATACAGTAACTTAGCACTAATCCAATACTGGCACAGTTAATGCTATGTATCAGCCTGTACAGGATTGATATTGGTTTTGTATTGAAAACAGACATTGGCTGCTCTCTAACTTGTATTGTAATTAACTGTTTAAATCTCTTTAATAGTATTTGTAAGGTGAATTACTCACCTACACTCTTAAGGTAAAAAATGGTTCTTCAAGGGTTCCTTTAATGGTTAATGCTCAAACATTCTGAATTTTTACATGGAACCTTTTCTGAAAAGGAAACCCTTTGTTGTATTGTTTATATATAAATATTCCACATGCATTTTTTTTTATAAGAGCGTAACACAATATGGCCAAAAGTATTTGGACACCTGACCATCACACGACTTCAAAAACGCTGACCCTTGCCACATGTGGCATGGAATTCACATCCTTGCAGACTACAAACCATCCAGCTCTCATGCTGATACCAGTGATGCTTCCCTTCCTGACAATCTAAACTTCTATGCTCGCAATCATACTACACCAAGTACAAGCTCTGTCTCACCGAATAATGTCCCGCTTTCCTTCTCCACCAGCAGTGCCCTGAGCAGGGTAAACACACAAGGCTGCTGGCCTGTTAGGATCCCAGGTCCTGTGCTCAGGGCCTGTGAAGAACAGCTGTCTGGAGTGTTCACGGATATTTTTAATATATCTTCATCCCAAGCTGTCATGCCCTCCCGCTTCAAAACAGCCACTATTGTGCTGGTGCCAAAACATGCTACAGCTATGGACCTAACTGACTTCAGACCAGTTGCCATCACCCACCATCATAGCCAAATGTTTCAAGAGGTTGGTCCTCATGTATCTAAAATCCTGTCTGACCTCAATGCTGTACCCGTACAAGTTTGCCTAATGTCCTAACAGGTCAAAAGAGGACACAATCACTACTGCGCTCCACTCTGCCCTGACCAACCTGGATAACAGCAGTTCCTTTGTGAGGAGACTATTTATCGATTTCAGTTCAGCAACCCTGTCACTCCAGCCGAGTTGATAAATAAGCTACAACACACCAGTACCTCCCTCTGCAACTGGATAATGGTCTTTCTCACAGACAGACCACATTCTGTGAAACTCTGCAACATGACTTTCTCCACCCTCACTCTAAGCACTGGTGTTCCACAGGGATGTGTGCTCAACCCTGTCCTCTACTCCCTGTACACCCACCCCTGTGTTCCTGCAAATAAATTTGGCCATTAAGAATAGTTTATCAATTACGGATTATTTATAAACTTTCCATTATTTATAGAAGGTTATTCATGCTTTTATCACATTGTGTATAGATTATTGTAATTCATTGCACTTGGGTCTTCCTCAGTCATCTCTTGATTGTCTCCAGATCGTTCAGAATGCAGCTGCAAGGCTGTTGACCAAGGCAAAGAAATATGATTCGGTCACCCCAATTTTAGCATCACCCCACTGGCTCCTGGTCCATTTTAGGATCCAGTTTAAGATTCTGTTGTTTGTCTTTCAAACTCTTACTTACTCTTACTCTTATCAAGCTCCATCTTATCTCAAAGGTCTTCTTGCACCTCATTCATCTAGCAGATTTTAAGATCTGATTGGTTTCTTTTGCATGTCCCTTGATCCCGTTTAAAAACTAAGGGGGATGGAGCTTTTTCAGTTGCTGCCCCTCTATGGAATCAATTGCAATCAATAGAAAACAACCAAGGAGATTGCTGAAATCCCTGGAATTGGGATAAGAACTGTCCAATGCATTATTAAAAATTGGAAGGAGAGTGGTGATCTGTGAAGGATGACTATGGCTAACTCATGGCTATGTTTAATAGTGAAAGTAAGAGCATTTCCACATGCACAATGCGACAAGAATTGACAGGATTGGGACTAAACAGCTGTGTGTCTATAATACGTATGAAGCTAATCATATAAAAACGACTTCAATTTGCTAGGGAGCATAAAGATTGGACTGTGGAATAATGGAAAAAGTTAATGTGGTCTGATGTGTCCAGATTTACCCTATTCCAAAGCGATGGGGCATCAGATTAAGAAGGGAAACACCTAAAGCGATGCACCCATCATGCATAGTGCCTACTGTATAAGCTTCTGGAGGCAGAGTTATGATCTCGTTGCACAAAGTTGTTGAATGCCACAATGAATGCACGCTGTAATCAAAGATAAAGGTGGTGCAACGATCTAGTGTGTGACTTTTTTTTTTTTTGGTCCAGGCAGTGTATATTGCACAGAGATTATACATATTTTGCACAAGCGCTACTTACACTATTTTGCACAAGCGCTACTTACACTATTTTGCACATGAACTATTCATGCTATTTGCACAAGTATTATTTATTACTACTGCACTTTCTGCATAACTGTTGTCCATAAATACTTTATTTCAATGGTCATTTATTTCCATTTGCATTTCTGGTCATAAGCTGACTGCATTTCATTGTCTCTGTATGTGTACACTGTACATTGAAAAAGTTTAATCTTATCTCATCACACCCATATAAAGTTGTTGACATCCCATTCCAAAACCATGGGCATTAATGTCGAGATTGTGGGTATTTGTGCCCATTCAGTCAAAAGAGCATTTGTGAGGTCAGGCACTAATGATGGACAAGGTGTTCAGTACAGATGAGGTCAGGGCTCTCTGCAGGCCACTGGAGTTCCTCCACACCAAACTTGTCAAACTATGTTTTTATGGACGTTGATTTTTGTATACGGGTCAGTCATGATGAAGCAGGAAAGGGCCTTCCCAAAATTGCTGTCACAAAGCTGGGAGCGTACAGTTGTGTAAAATGTCTATGTATGCTGTAGACTTAACCAGTCCCTCCAGGGTTTTGCAAAAATTAGTGCAGAATCAAGGATACTGCAATATTCACAGGAGCTTGCAATTATTCAAAATTGCAGCAGATTTTCCATAGAAAAGGTGATTTTATCACAACAATCAGCCAAAGCCCCTTTGATTCATGTGTGTTGAACATGAGTACAGATAAAAGGTTAAACATTTATACCAACAAATACCACTGCGAAAGGCTGAAAAACTATTAAGTAATTTTCTGCAACAACAAGCACAAAAATCTCAAAAAGCAAATTGCACTGTAAATTTGGAGAGGTGAAAAAAGCAGCAGCAAAAATAAACACTTTTCAATCACAAAAAAACTCTGCGAAATCCTGAATTGACTGATTAACATTACCCTTCACTGGAACTAAGGGGCCTAGCCGAAACCCTGAAAAACAGCCCCAGACCTTGCACCCAAGTAGAAATGCTTAGCATTGTGAATAGTGAACCTTTTTTTTATGCACTACACACTTCAGCACCTTGTAATGTGACTTTGCATGGCCTACTGCTTTGTAACTGAGCTATTGTTGCTTCCATTTCACAATAATAGTTAACATTTCATAGCATCAGTTGACCAGAGCAGATACAGCAGGGCAGAGATTTCACTTAACAGACTTGTGGTAAAGGTGGCATTGTATGACAGGGTTAAAGCTAAAGTCACAGAGATCCCAATCTGATGTTTGATGTGAATGTTGTCTGAAGTTTTTGACTTGAATCTACATGATTTTGTGCATTGTACTGCTGCCACATAAGACATGAACTTGAGAGAATCTCATTGTTTCTTCAGTTACTCATTTCAATGCTAAACATCAGCTCTCTCTATGTACAGGTAACATTTTGACCTACCCATCAAATATCTTCAATTCCTCGATGCTTCAAGTTATTTAATGATTTTGGTTGTGTAAGTGGACATAAAATTAACTGCACAATATCTATTCTGTTGCCCTTGTCAGAATCAGGTAAACTAACCTAACAAACTAGCACCCTCTATAATTCCTGTGGGCATTAATCTTGCATGTCTAGGAATTCAGATTTATCCCCCACTTCAATCTGTTTTTAAGAATAACTATGCAGCAATAACCAGCAAAATTGTTCAGTACTTACAGAGACTGGGTGCTCAACAGCTTTATTTGCATGGCAGAATTTCTATAGTTAGAGCGAGAGAAAAAGAAAGTGAGACTGACTTTGTTTATTTTCAATTATTCCACTCTCCACAACACGATTTTTTAAAATAAAGAATTAGACTCTAGAATTTATAGTTCTATAACTGGTCTTTCATCTATGCTCAAATGGTTAAAAATTGACTCTCAAATATCGCAAAATTGCTTGCAGGATTTATTATTTTAAGGTGTTCCTACATAATAAGTTTATGGCTTACATTAACTTAAATCAAATCCTATAATGACAAACTCCTTTAATATCTGGCAGAATATATCAATGTTTATTGGCATCCTGGGCTTTGCTTGCTGAAAGATGATTACTATCTGAACTTTCAAATAAACCAACACTTGGGACTCCATGCAGCTTTAACAGATTAGAAGACCATTCTTAAAACTGTTTTGGGCCTACATATCCAGTGTAAAGACCATGGTTTGTAGAATCGATGCCAAAATCCAGTGAAGCTATTCTGGTAGCTTTTGGTGGTCCAACACCTTTCACTTTATTTTGGTTTAATTTTCCTTTAGTTTGAAACCTGTCTGCACTTATTTGTCTCTGTAAATAAAACATACTAGGTCTTGTGTACAGACTTACTCCACCTAGGTATCTGTGGGGAAACAATTGTATATCCTGAGTGATAAACAGATATCCTCTGTATTACTGTACTAGGAAACGGCCTCATGTTGATGAGGATGTGACTGTGGCCTGTACTCCCCAGCGACGGGTTATCAGGCTAACCAGCGTGAAGGAGCTGCAAAATGAAATCACAGAGCAAGCTCATAAAGGTTAGATAGTAGAGCAACATGTACTACATTCCAATTAGTTGTGACTAATTTGCTGTAATAAAATGTTTCTAGTTTTTAGAACAGTGTGTTTATAAATTATGACCATTGCAGCATGTGCATCTTCAACACCATTGTGTCTCTTTTTGTACCAACAGGTTTGCAGGAGATACTACATAATCATTCATTTGTTGGATGTGTCACTCCCCAGTGGTCTCTAGTTCAACACCACACCAAACTGTACCTGTTAAACAACGCCAAACTCAGGTTAGACACTGAATCCACATTTAATCACACATGAAATCTGTTTGCATTGCAAAATATATATATATATATATATATATATATATATATAAAAATACTTTAAAAATATTACTAATTGTAAAGGCTTTCTTGACTTCTGAGTGGCACAGCAGAAAAGCATTCACCCTATTGTCTGGAGGTTCCTATCCACTATGCCACAGCCGTCTTTTGCTGGGAGCCAAGGAAGCAAAATTGTCTGTGCTCTTTGGGGAGTAGGGTAGTTAATCTCTCCACTGTCAATCATAGTGACATCAGCCAACATGTGAGCTCATGTATGCAGAAGAAGCAGATAGTGTTTTCCTTTGAGTCTTACACTGCCCTTTGATGTTGTATGAGCAGTAAATGTGGTTGGCTGGTTTCTGCTGTCTCAGAGGAAGCATATGTTAGCCTTCAAAGTCCCTGGTTAATAGCTGTAATATGATGGGGAGATCTGGCTGGTGGGTGGGAGGGAATTGACAAGTGCCCAGATAAGGGAGAGTCCTAATGACACAAGTCCTAATGATAAGAGAGCCTATAAATGAAAATCTTGAATGGCTAAAACAAATGTCATCCAAAAAATTGTATTATGTACATACTTCATGTGAGCCACGGGTTTTGTTAGATTTTTTTTTTCCCCCGCAGTCAGGAGCTGTTTTACCAGATTTTGATCTATGATTTTGGTAACTTCGGGGTTCTCTGCTTGTCGGTAAGTGCATGGACATTTTGCATTTGTAAACTAAACTGTCTGTCAAAAGTTGACAAAGAATATTTTTGGAAAACAACTGTATTACTTCCTATAGTAAACTGTGTTTCTGCCATTTCTCATTCTGCTTTTGCTCCTCAATCTCATTGTATGTGCAATAGGGACACTGCTAAGGCCTTCATAAAAATCATACAGAAATAAATATTGAATGCGTCAACTAGGGATGCACCGAATGGTCGGCAACCGAAATTATTCGGCCGAAAATAGCAAAAAAATAATAAGAATTTTCGGTGTTTGGCCGAATAAGTGAAAAGGCCGAATAAATTTGACCGATCGATGACATGTTCGATGACGCGACCAAATAGCACCCAGAGTGAGATGCGCGAATGTCACGACCTCGATGAGGGGGTGCGCGCATGCATCAGCTACATGCTCTTTGGATGTATACTTTTTTTGTTTGTCGCGAGACGTAAGGGAGTAGAGTACGGAAGCAGGTAAAGACGTATTTATTTAAGGGCAGGCAGACAAATCCAATATCTACTATAATACTCCGCGAGGTGTACAAGGAGACGAGTGGTATATATCCCCAGTATAATCAGCCATATACAGTGGCAAGAAAAAGTATGTGAACCCTTTGGAATTTCATGGTTTTCTGAATAAATTTGTCATAAAATATGATCTGATCTTCATCCAAGTCAGGGGTATTGACAAATATAATGTGCTTAAAAGAAAAAAACGAAAAAATTCTGATCTTTCATGTCTTTATTGAACACACTCATTCAACATTCAAAATGGCAGTTGAAAAAGTAAGTGAACCCTTAGAATTAATAACACCGGCAGCAATAACCTCAACCAGGCGCTTCCTTTAGTTGTGGATCAGACCTGCACATCATTCAGGAGGAATTTTATCCGATTCTTCCTGGCAGAACTGCTTTAGCTCGGTCATATTCTTTGGACATCTCCTGTGTATGGCTTTCAAGTCATTCCATAGCATCTCTATTGGGTTGAGGTCTGGGCTCTGACTTGGCCACTCCAAAAGGCAGATTTTGTTTTTCTGAAGCCATTCTGTTCTGGACTTGCTCTGGTGACTTGGGTCGTTGTCCTGTTGCGTCACCCAACTACACAGTTTCAGCAGACGTACAGACATTCTCACATTATCCTGAAGAATTGTCTGATGTACTTGGGAATTCCTCTTCCCCTCAATGATTGCAAGCTGGCCAGGCCCTGATGCAGCAAAGCAGGCCCAAAACATGGTGTAACTTTACGGTTGGGATGATGTTTTCATGATGATATGCTGTGCCCTTTCTACACCAGGTGTAGTGCTGTGTGGTTTTTCCAAATAGTTCAATCTTAGTTTGTCAATCTCAGTCCACAAAACATTTTGCCCATACCGCTGTGGAGTACCGATTTGCTCTATTGCAAACTTCAGGTGTGCAGCAATGTTCTTTTTAATAAGCAGTGGTTTCCTTCATGGTGTCCTGCCGTAGATACCCTGCTTGTTCAATGTTTTGTGTATTGTAGACTCATGAACAGAGATGTTAGCCAGCTCCAATGATGCCTTCAAATCATTGGCTGTCATTCAGGATTGTTTCTTTACCTCATTGATGAGTCTTCATTGTGCACTTGGTGTCATTTTGACTGGGTGCCCAATTCTTGGTAGAGTAGCAACAGTCCCAAAGTGTCTCCATTTGTAGAATGTTTGCCTAACTGTAGACTGGTGAATTTCTAAAGTCTTTGAAATCACTTTGTAACCCTTGCCAGCTTTATGTAAATCAACTGTTCTTGATCGTAGATCCTCTGAAAACTCTTTTTCGTGAGGCATGGCTCAAATAAGTGTGTTTCTTGTGCAGTGCAAACTACAAAAATTTAAGGGTTTTTATCAGTCAGAGTAGCTGTAGTCGACACCTCCAAACTGATTTTCTTAACGAGACTTCAGGTGTGCTAAAACCTGACTCCAATGAGCTTTTTTGAGGTCATTAACTCAAGGGTTCACATACTTTTTCCACATGCACTATGAGGTTTTTTTGGTTGTTCTCAATAAAGACATGAAAGATCTGATTTTTTTTGTGTTATTATTTTAGACACATTATATTTGTCAATACCCCTGACTTAGATGAAGATCAGATCACATTTTATGACAAATTTATTCAGAAAACCATGAAATTCCCAAAGGTTCACATACTTTTTCTTGCTACTGTAGAACCATTTTTTTGCACTCTTGTCAATGCACATTTTTGGTGTAGGCTACAGAGGGTTACATTCTTTCAGCACTCAGTTATAGGCCTAACATAGGCTATAAAATTATATTGTGCCTTTTTGGTAGCCTATGCCTGCTGGAATGAAAAATGTTCAGTGTGAAAAATATTTTGAAATTGTTGTTTTTGTATTGATTTTTTTTCTTTGAAAATCAAGACAAAATAGTAAAAAACACATTTTGATTATTTAATTTCTGCAATGGTGAAAAAAAGGCAAAATAAGTGGCTGAAAACTGAACACATTTTTTCCAAGTTTTTCATTATATTTGGCCTTGGCCAAGAATTTTCATTTCGGTGCACCTCTAGTGTAAACATTTTTTTCCCCCACATTTTAATTCACTCAAGAAATCCACACATTAAAGTCCATAAATTAAGTTATATCTAATAAAGGGGAATGACAGGAAAAAAAGTATTGAACACACTAACTGAAATTTATTTAATACTTGGTGGAGAAGCCTTTGTTTGTAATGACCGCTTCAAGCCGCTTCCTGTATGAAGAAATTCATTGTCTGCAGTATTCAGGTGTGATTTTGGCCCATTTATCTAAACGTATTGTCTTTTAAATCTTGTTTAATTAAATTCAAGTCATGCGATTGAGTGGGCCATTCTAACACCTTGATTTTTTTTTTTTTCTGAAACCATTTGAGAGTTTCCTTTGCTGTATGCTTCGGATCGTTGTCCTTCTGGACGGTCCACCCAAGTATCATCTTCATCATCCTGGTGGATGGCAGCAGATTCTTCTCATGAATCTCTCGCTAAAGGGCTCCATTAATCGTTCCTTCAAGTATATGAAGTCTGCCAGTACCATGCGATGAAAAATAGCCCCACACCATAATGCTTCCAGACAAAAAGTTTGATTTTGCTCTCGTCTGACCAGATTACACTGACCTACAAATGTGTTGTATCAAACTTTAAGCTTCAACATACTTGTTCTTTAGTAATGGAGTCTCGCTGGGTTGAGCGTGCGTAGAGGCCAATGCGGTGGAGTGCATTGCCTATTGTTTTCTCTCTGACGATGGCCCCTGCTACCTCAAAGTATTTCAGGAGCTCTTTATGAATAGTCCTTTGCTCTTGTGCTACTCTTCTGACTATACTTCTGACTCCTTGGTCAGAAATCTTGCCAGGAGCTCCTGTGTGTTGATGGTTGATGATGGATTGATATTGGCCCCAATGGTCCTTACTGGAAGATTCAGAACATTTGAAATACGTCTGTATCCGATTCCGGTATAATTACTTGCAGATTTCAGCTGGTACCTTGATTTACCTTGCCTCGGAGAACTGCGTGTTCTTTTTTTTTCTTAGCATTTTCAATATTTTTTCCTGTGTCATTCCACTTTATTACACACAACTTTATTTATGGACTTTAATGTTGTGAATTCTTTGTTTGTGGATTTATTGAGTTAATACTGACAACACTAACATTTCATGTGAATAACCTTATTGGAAATATCTTTACTGAATTTTTTTTTGACTAGTTCAATGCTTTATTTCCTCCACTGTATTCAGTATATTTTAAACACAATAGATTCCAGAACCAAAGCTGCAAATTTTAATGAATAGGATTTACATGGGGTTTCCCCCCCCAAAATCTCTCCTTGCATTTGACAGTTTAATTTGGTTTTAAGGGAAATTTTTGATTGGCTGAATTTCTAATTAATATTTGTATATTGATTAATTATATTGTTTTGAGACTCATTCTGCATTTATATTGTTTATTTAACAATCAAAATATTGAACTAGAATGCATTTTTATTGCTGGATTTTATATAATAATGTAAGGCACTGCTGAAATGTGCTTATAAGATTTGATTAAATTTACATATTTGGCTGATACTTTTATCCAAAGCAATTTACAACCGAGATTGAAAGCAGGATATAGTTATGTATGGAGTCTGTATTTATTACAGAATCCAGCCCCTCTGTATGACTTGGCCATCTTGGCACTGGACTCGGAGGAGAGTGGCTGGACAGAGGAGGATGGGCCTAAAGAAGGACTGGCCCAGTATATAGTAGATTTCTTAAAGAAAAAAGCTGAAATGTTGGAAGATTATTTCTCCATGAAGATAGATGAGGTGAGTGAGTTGCATTATTTTTAAGTTGTTTTTTTTCTGTCTAATATTCCAAACTTGTGGTTCATATAATCATTTGTATACATATAATCCTTTATTTGTATAACATTTTAATTGTTTCAGGGTTGCCACATATTTTTAAAATCTCTTTTAAATGTATTTCTTAAATCCAAGGTCATAAAACGTCTTAAATACGTTTTTTTTTTTTTACTGGACATACTGTAATATCTTTGAAATTTTATAATCTTTTAAAAAATCTTTTCATGTTTTCATTTTCTCTGTATCTACATCTCTACTGTATTTTGCATGTACTTGCATACTTAAGGCTGGGTCATATCACTTTTTGCACCGTTTTAATGCTGAAAAATTTCAGGACTAGTTGCAACTGTTTTGAGGTTAGACATAAAATGTGTTGAGACCTCAAACTGGATTACAACAGTTAATTGTGAGTGAAGAGCCTATTAAGCAGTGTTATATAGACATTTTCATGATTTTCTTGCACATTGGGAATAAAATAAATGGTTGTGCATGCCATATATAAGGCATTCTGGACCTGGAGTCACTAGAATTCTGGAATATATATACATACATACACACACACACACACACACACAGTATCTCACAAAAGTGAGTACACCCCACGTTTTTGTAAATATTCGTAAATATATCGTTTCATGTGACAACACTGAAGAAATTACACTTTGCTACAATGTAGTGAGTGTACAGCTTGTGTAACAGTGTAAATTTGCTGTCTCCTCAAAATAACTCAACACACAGCCATTAATGTCTAAACTGCTGGCAACAAAAGTGAGTACACCCCTAAGTGAAAATGTCCAAATTGGGCTTAATTAGCCATTTTCCCTCCCCGGTGTCATGTGACTTGTTAGTGTCACAAGGTCTCAGGTGTGAATGGGGAGCAGGTGTGTTAAATTTGGTGTCATCGCTCTCACACTCCTTCATACTGGTCACTTGAAGTTCAACATGGCACCCCATGGCAAATAACTCTCTGAGGATCTGCAGAAAAGAATTGTTGCTCTACATAAAGATGGCCTAGGCTATAAGAAGATCGCTAAGACCCTGACATTGAGCTGCAGCTCGGTGGCCAAGACCATACAGCGGTTTAACGGGATAGGTTCCACTCAGAACAGGCCTTGCCCTGGTCGGCCAAAGAAGTTGAGTGCACGTGCTCAGCGTCCTATATAGAGGTTGTCTTTGGGGAAATAGACGTATGAGTGCTGCCAGCTTTGCTGCAGAGGGTGAAGGGGTGGGGGTCAGCCTGTCAGTGCTCAGACCATACGTGCACACTGCATCAAATTGGTCTGCATGGCTGTCGTCCCAGAAGGAAGCCTCTTCTAAAGATGATGCACAGTTTGCTGAAGACAAGCAGACTAAGGACATGGATTACTGGAACCATGTCTGGTGTTCTGTTGAGACCAAGGTAAATTATTTGGTTCAGATGGTGTCAAGCGTGTGTGGCGGCAACCAGGTGAGTAGTACAAAGACAAGTGTGGTGGTGGGAGTGTCATGGTCTGGGGCTGTATGAGTGCTGCCGGGACAGCAAATTTACACTGTTATACAAGCTGTACACTCACTACTTTACATTGTAGCAAAGTGTCATTTCTTCAGTCACATTAAAAGATATAATCAAATATTTACAAAGATGTGAGGGGTGTACTCACATTTGTGAGATACTGTGTGTGTGTGTGTGTGTGTGTGTAATGTTTTTTATATATATTTATATATACAGTGCCTTGCGAAAGTATTCGGCCCCCTTGAACTTTTCAACCTTTTGCCACATTTCAGGCTTCAAACATAAAGATATAAAATTTAAATTTTTTGTGAAGAATCACCAACAAGTGGGACACAATTGTGAAGTGGAATGAAATATATTGGATATTTTAAACTTTTTAGCAAATAAAAAGTAAAAAAAAAGTGTGCGCAAATTATTGAAAATTATTACGAAAAGCTCCTTTACTTTCAGTGCAGCAAACTCACTCCAGAAATTCAGCCAGGATCTCTGAATGATCCAATGTTGTCCTAAATGACTGATGGTGATAAATAGAATCCACCTGTGTGTAATCAAGTCTCTGTATAAATGCACCTGCTCTGTGAAAGTCTCAGGGTTCTGTTGAAAGCGCAGAGAGCATCATGAAGACCAAGGAACACACCAGGCAGGTCCGTAATACTGTTGTGGAGAAGTTTAAAGCCGGATTTGGATACAAAAAGATTTCCCAAGCTTTAAACATCCCAAGGAGCACTGTGCAAGCGATCATTTTGAAATGGAAGGAGTATCAGACCACTGCAACTCTACCAAGACCTGGCTGTCCATCTAAACTTTCAGCTCAGACAAGGAGAAGACTGATCAGAGATGCAGCCAGGAGGCCCATGATCACTCTAGATGAACTGCAGAGAACTACAGCTGAGGTGGGAGAGTCTGTCCATAGGACAACAATCAGTCGTACACTGCACAAATCTGGCCTTTATGGAAGAGTGGCAAGAAGAAAGCCATTTCCCAACGTTTGGTGTGACGTTTGGTGTGTCTCCCAGGTGGCTTGTGGCAAACTTTAGACAAGACTTTTTATGGATATCTTTGAGAAATGGCTTTCTTCTTGCCACTCCATAAAGATTAGATTTGTGAAGTGTACGACTGATTGTCAGTATAACAGTATTACAGACCTGCCTGGTGTGTTCCTTGGTCTTCATGATGCTCTCTGCGCTTTCAACAGAACCCTGAGACTATCACAGAGCAGGTGCATTTATACAGAGACTTGATTACACACAGGTGGATTCTATTTATCACCATCAGTCATTTAGGACAACATTGGATCATTCACAGATCCTCGCTGAATTTCTGGAGTGAGTTTGCTGCACTGAAAGTAAAGGAGCCGAATAATTTTGCACGCACCACTTTTCAGTTTTTTATTTGATAAAAAAGTTTAAAATATCCAATAGATTTCGTTCCACTTCACAATTGTGTCCCACTTGTTGGTGATTCTTCACAAAAAATTTAAATTTTAGATCTTTGTTTGAAGCCTGAAATGTGGCAAAAGGTTGAAAAGTTCAAGGGGGCCGAATACTTTCGCAAGGCACTGTATGTATATGTAAAAAAAAAATATATATATATATATATATATATATATATATATATATATATATATATATATATATATATATATATATATATATGAATTAAGTCATTTTTTATTTTCTGACCATGCAATTTGCTAGAAGCCAGTTTAACAAACAGTAAATGCAGGTAGTCTTTGTAAGGACATCTAAAACCTTACTAGTTTTTGCTCACAATTTCAGGTTTTTGGAGAGGCAAAACCCAATGTCTGCTGTTAAATTATCTGCAATGATGCTGTGCTAATCAATCAAAACAGAGAGGGGCACTTATACTGATTATCGCTATTTTAACATTTAAAAACTTTGTTTACTGTCATCTTTACACAGTGTATGTCCTGTTATAAACTTATCATTTTATATGTTTGGCAGCAGTGTTTTTTTCCGTAAGTACATTAGGCATTAACTAAACATTAGAGGTAAGCATTTTACAGGTTGGCATACATATTTGAATTCATTTGGGCTTTTTTTATTTCAACACAGTATTAAATTTCATTTGGCCAGGTCTTAAAAAGATATTAAAAAGCATTGAATTTGATTAAAAAAACTTGGCAACAACTCAGTGAGCTACCTTTCTATTATACACATTTTCTTTTGTTAAAGGCTTGTAATGTGTATTTTCCCTCAGGTCCAAAAAATCTAAAAAGCAAACCAAATGCAATACCCCTTAACTAAAATTTACTCTGTTGGAGGGCTAGGAGGTAATGTTAAAGATTGGAGCTAGTTTATCTTGTGATCATGATGTCATCTCTTTTATTTCATTTCATTTTTAGGAAGGGAACCTGACTGGTCTACCACTGCTGCTGGATAACTATAGTCCTTCAATGGAGGGTTTGCCATTGTTTATCTTGCGCTTAGCCACAGAGGTCAGAGTCCTCTACTGGTTAACACTGACTGATTAAAACAATTAGGTGTGTTAAACTCTACTGTACATACTGTAGCTAAACACTTACTTTTGTAACTCAGGTGAACTGGGACAGTGAGAAGGATTGTTTCCATGACTTCAGTAAAGAGTGCAGTTACTTCTACTCCATAAGAAGAGAGTACACACTGGAGCCAGAGGCAGGAACAGATCTTGCAGTAAGCAGACCCTGCAGTTCTTTGATAAATAAGGACCATTGTCATTTATGCTTTGCTTAAGAGCAAACAAATTGTGTAAGGTTAAATTTAATCTTTAAAACGACGTTACACAAATTCCACTGACAGTTTCCTTGTTTATAATCTTTTGTAATCACTAAGCACCCCCCCCCCCAACTGTTTAATTTGCATTTGGTTGCTACAGCTGTTCATGGGAACTTTCAATATGCTGCTCAAAGAGGTGTTGATACAAATGAAAGAGGCCCTCATTTGGCTGTAAAAACAAAGACCTATCAGAGAGAGAGCATAAACTTTACGAGTGGCCAAAGCAACAATTTGGCACATTGCTTGATTTGAAATCCATCTGCCTGACTATTTAACTTGTTCATTTTGATGTCAATATGCCAGTTTCATGAAAGTCTGTTCATATTTCTGTGTAGTTCAAATAGTCTGTTCAATCTGTGTGCTCAAATCTGTGCTCAATTCTATGAAGCTTTGATGAATAAGGACCATTGATTTAAACTGAATGTTTTTGTAGGAGGCAGAGCCGAGCTGGCAGTGGAAGGTTGAACACATTATCTTCAAAGCATTGCGCTCTCTCAGCCCCCCAAAACACTGTAGTGAAGATGGCAGTGTCCTCCATATAGCCAACTTGCCTGACCTCTACAAAGTGTTTGAGAGATGTTAAAAACCTGCTGATGAAATTAATAAATGTATGTCACCAGTGTGTGCTTTGATGTTTGTAAGCAGTCATAAAGCCTGTCTTTGCTTATCCATATCCTGTATTCATATTTGATGGGCATTGTTACATGGATTTTGAAGATGAATATTTGTATACTTTTTCCTTATAATGTGTTTAAAACCAATAAATATTTAGTTTTTATTTTAGATTTTCTGTGTTTGTATTACAAGTTATTGCAGATGCTTTCTTTATTATTTATTTTATATTATATATATTTTTTATTTATTTATCTTATCTATCTCAATTTTTTTTTTCATAGTGGTTTTAACAATATACATTATCATGAAATATCTTTACAGAAATGCAGAGGCAGCATGAGGAAGAAACCTTTAGAGGAACCAAGCAAAGGGAACCTATTTGCTTATGGGTGACAAGTTTGTGGGATCATTACTCTTGTACTGTATTCTGTGATGGATGTTCAGTATGCACATCTTGTGAGGATTACTGGGATGGGCAGCCATTTAAATAGCTATTTTACTCCCCTGGGTTAACTATTAGAGCAGCAAACTCATAATTGTCCTTTTCTGTCTGCCTGCAGAATATCTTTAATAGTAGTTTTGAATTGTGTGCATCACGCAACGTGCTATCTTACTCCTGTCTGTGTTGGTTGCCAGAGCAAGTCCTAGGAGACGACGCCATATTGTAAAAAAAAAAATGCTGTTTGAAACTGCTCCCTATCTCCTATAAAGGGTGTCGGTCATTGTGTAGTGGTGTCCAAATTCTGAGTGAACAACTTAATTCCCTACATACATTCACTCATTTATGCCCACAATGCACTATGATTTAGAGTGTACATCCAATGCACTGTGTCCCATAATCCAACGCGAGACTGAAATAAAATGTAAAATAAAAATGAACATGGCGGACGGGAACGTTGGAGATGGCAATTTTTACCAATGTAAGTGTAACTTTTTATTACACATCTGTATCAAGATTTCGAAGTAAAATTATTATTGATTAATTGTCACCATATTTATTTTCAGTCACTTAGTTTGCAATTTAACAACTTTTAAATGACCAAATATACACATCAAATGATAATTTGGAGGATTGTTCACATTTATTAACACATTCACATACATATTAGAAAATAATGTATTAAATTTTTAATTAAGTTAAAGATAGATGGGGGAAATATATATAGCTGCATTTGTTTCTCGCATGAGTTGGAAGGATCTAGTCATCAGTTATTTAGTTAACAGCTGGCCTAACAGGGTTTTTTTTTTAATTATATATAATTCAATGTTAATATGAATTAATAACATTCAATAAGTTAAGAAATCTTACTTTAATCTTCAGAATTTAGTTCATGTTAATTTGAGAAATGTGTTTTCTGTTTGAGATGAGTTACTGTGAAACAACTTGTTAAAATGGAGAGTTTTTATTTGCATTTTTTTCAGAATTGTGGAATTAACTATTAAAGAAGGCATAAAAGGCAGAACTATCTGGATCAGCCGAGAAATGTAATATCTGGTTTCTAGCATCTCTAGTTTCGCCAAAACTAGCCAGATGGGAGTAGATTTTACAGTAGGTTTACCTCAGGCGTCAGCTTGAGGACACTGACAGGAAACATAGCTTGAAAATAACTCTTTTCTACCGTTTAAAAAAAAAATTATTTATATAATTATTTTTATAAACAAAATAAATAAAATGTGTATGACAGTAGTGTTTTTATTCTCTTATTTTTAAATATAAAAAATAATAAATATTTATTAAATATAATAAATAAGCCTAATAGTAAATAAACATCCATCCATTCATCCATCTTCTACCGCTTACTCCTTTTCAGGGTCGTGGGGAACCTGGAGCCTATCCCAGGGAGCATCAGGTACAAGGCGGGGTACACTCACACACCCATTCACACACTACAGACATTTTAGACACCGATCAATCAGCCTACCATGCATGTCTTTTGAGTCCACTATATGGGGAAGAACTTAATTAAAACGAGATATAAATTAAGACGCTGATAATGAGTCAGAGAGCACCGTGTCGGGGATATTATTATTATGAAACAGTAAAGTTTATTTTGGGGAGGAAACCGGAGTACCCAGAGGAAACCCCCGCAGCACGGGGAGAACATGCAAACTCTGCACACACATGGCCCTGGCAGGAATCGAACCCCGACCCTGGAGGTGTGAGGCGAACGTGCAATAATCTTTACTGTTTTATAATAATAATATCCCCAACACGGTGCTCTCTGACTCATTATCAGCGTCTGAATTTATACTCTCGTTTTAATTAAGTTCTTCCCCATATAGTGAACGAGTGAGCGGCTTCAGACACAGCAAAACTCTCCGGTGTTTTGCTAAACTAATCTGAAGCAGTGTTTACATTGAAGTCTATGCTAAAACCATTAGCCTTGAAGTCTAGCAGTTTGCAATTAGCATGTTGTGACTTAAAGCAGTCAAATACAGCTAATGTTTTGGGTAACACTGAAGTGATTAACCCTCATGTTTCTCTCTCAAATTCCTGTTTCATCTACTTTTCTTCCTTCTTACTAACATTCCCTCATTCCTCTAGAAGGAAAATACTTACCCAAAATTATTTATTGTGTTAAGTTTAAATTTAACTGAAAACACTCTGGATTGTGGATTCAAGGACACATGATCATGATCAAAGTAAATCAGAGACAACTCATCATTTTAAGTTTATTTCCCGCATATAGATGTACATCAACTGTAACACAATATGCTTAGTTAAACATAATGGCAGAAGAGCTTATCCATGGACTTGATCCACTTTCCAACTGAACCTTTATCATATTGAGGTCCTTCCCTGCCGCGTTCTTTCTCATCTTTCATATTTTAGAGCCCAAGCCTGTGGGAACCATCAACAGACATTTATTTTTTAAAAATTCTAATTTATTTATGTTTATTTATAAGTTTTATTTTTTATTTATTATTATAATTTATTTATTTTAATTTATTTATAATTTATCATAAAAGTTTAAAATGTATTCAACCCCTCCTTTATTTACCTTAAATCTGCTCCTTCGATCTACTTCTTTTATTAAACAGTAAAAGTTCTTTAATCAAGACAATTTTTGTTGTTTCTTTTCTGTTTTCTCCATTAGTTGTTTTTGACTTGTGTTGCAGGAAGAAAGACTCCACCCCATTAGCCATTCTCCTTCAGTGAGTTCACAAGTCCTCAACAAACACCACTAGAGGTTCACAATCAAAATGTCTGTTAAATGGTCTGCACTTTTATAATGCTTTTTTTTTTTTAACCTTAGTGCTTTACACTGTTTCTCATTCACCCATTCACGACACAGACACACACTCCAACACCACTCTCTTGAAGGCCAGACACTCCTTCTGGGTCTCTCTCACCAAGAGCTTCCGGCTGATGTACAGCACAAGGCGCTTCCTCTCCCTCCACTACTTGGGACAAATGACTCACAACCAATATCACAGGTAACAGTCAGTACCTGGTGTGGCCACCAGCTACAGTGCATCTCATCCTCATCTCATGGACTGCACCAGATTTGTCAGTTGTTGCTGTGAGATGTTATCCCACTCTTCCACCAAGGCTTTTGCAAGTGCTCGATCATGTCTGGGGGGGACACATGGTTACATGTAATTTTCCATGTAAGAGTGATTAGCTGTCATTCGTGTCTCCATGTAGAGAGACACGTGTCCAGTGTCTATGTGTCTTACATTCATTGCAGTTTATTGCTCTGGCCACATCTGCAGTCCTCATTCCTCCCTGCAGCAGGCCTATGGCATGTTCATGCAGGTGAGCAGGCACCCTAGGCATCTTTCTTCTGATGTTTTTCAGAGTCAGTAGAAAGGTCTCTTTAGTTATCTAGGTAGAAAGTTTAGTTATCCAGTAGAAAGGTCTCTAAATTATTGTAACTGTGACCTTACTTGTCTACCACTTGTAAATTGTTAGTGTTTTAAGGACCATTCCACAGGTGCATGTGCAATAATGTTATTATGGTTCATTGAACCATGAAAAACATTGTTTAAACCCTTTCCAATAAAGATCTGTTAAGCTTATTTGGATTTTACAAAATGATTGTCTCCTGAAAAAGGAAGTTTCTTTTTTTGCTGTGTATATAATAGCCAGCCAGCCCCAGGAACTGCCTCACCCCCTTTTTGCTCTTGGGTCTCATGCAGGCCACAATTGCTTAAGTGGAAGCCCAGATACCGTACCTCCACTCGCCCAATTGCACAATTCTTTGGGTTCTTACGGGAGTCCCGTCCACCTCAAGTATCTCAGGACAGCCCTTAGATGTTGCAAACAACACTATTAATATATAATTATAATTACTATAAATGATGGTCATCCGAGTATGTAGCAGCACATACATTGTGTGGGTGGAGGATTCTGTCCATGAGTCGTTGAAACGTCGCTGGGACTCCAAATAGCCAAAACAGAAGGGTGACAAAAATGGTGTAACTCAAATGTTGTGGAAAAAGCCGTTTTCCGAGATATTGATGTCAAGGGAATTTGCCAATACCCCTTCGTTAAATCCAGTGTCAAATAAAACCACCATGCTGCTCCAATCACTGTGGGACTCCTTGATTACTTTCATGTTTATCATAACCTTGAATTCATCCTGAACAACATTTTTTTGTGTTCAGGTAATCGGTAGGGGCAGGTATGTACAACCACACCTGTCTGAGTCTCAATGTGGTGTTCCATGAGATCTATATGACCAGGTAGGGAGAAAATACATTGGAAAAATCCTGATCAACCTGGCAACCTGTGCTCTCTGGGACAGCAAGTGGTGGGGTCTCTACAGGGGCCTGGGGTGAATTGGGCCACACTTTTTAGACTTATCTCCTGTCCCATCTCCTCCCTCTGAGGAACCATTATTGCCAGAGCCATAGGAACCCCCTCTCTTCACAGTTTTAGGAGATTGAGGTGGTATAGTTGAAGTGCATCGCCTCTTGTCTGTTCGCCTGACCGCATAGTAGACTTCCCAACTCACATGTGACCTCAAGGAGTCCTTGCCACTTCTCAAGTAATTTAGAGCTCGACCTGGGTAGCAAAATGAGCACGTAATCTCCTGGTGTAAATTCCTGTAGCCGAGCACCACTGTTATACAGCCAGGATTGATGTTCTTGATCCTGTAGTAAATTCTCCTTTGTTAATTTCCCCAATGTGTGGAGCTTTGTTCTCAGTTCAAGAACATACTGAATTTTGTTTTTGCTATTAGAAGGTCCTGCCTCCCAATTTTTCCTAAAACATCTAAAATGTTGCGAGACTTGTGCCCATAGAATAATTACAATGGGGAAAACCCTGTGGGGGCTTGTGGGACTTCTCATACTGCGAATAACAGGAGCTCAAGCCACTTATCCTACTTCCACACATTGTTGTGAATTAACTTATGAGTCATGTATTTTCAAGCGTTTGATTAAATCTTTAAACCAGACCATTCTTTTGTGGATGAGAAACGCTGGTGTGTATCAATTTAATTCCCAATAATTCGTAAGTTCACATAGTGTCCATGACATAAATAATGCGTCCTGATCAGTGAGTATCTCTTTCAGGATCCTGACTAATGAGTAATATACTGAAGAGTGTCTCTGCAACATTATGTACTGAAATGCTGCGGCGAGGCATTGCTTCTGGGTAACACATTGCATAATCCACTAGCACAAACACAAAGCAATACCGTCATGCAGTCTGTTCTAATGGCCCAACGAGGTTCATACCAATTCTTTCAAAGGGGACCTCGATTAATGGTAAGTGGCGCAATGGTGCTTTAAGGGTGGTCAGCGGATTCACGTGATGACATTTGCGACATTCCAGACACCACCTGTGAATATCGCTGCAAAGGCCTGGCCAATAAAATGAGCCATTAAATGGTTTAGTGTTTTATCCTGCCCTAAATGCTCAGCCATGGGATTATAACGCGCCACCTGGAATAACATTTCCTGATGGCTCTATGGGTCAATTGGGTCATTTCCTCTCTGGTTTGAGTGTCTTGAGTCACTCAATATAGCTTATCCTTAATAATAAAAATATGGATGGGACAGCACAGCATAAGGCTGGATTTGCTATCCATCAAATTACTCTCACTTAGTCAAAGGCATGCCTCAGGGATTCATTGCGTGACCGCTCCAAAGGTGAATACCCGCCAAGAGGAGAGGAGTGGCGCCCACCACCATCTCTGTGGTGCCCTGACATGGAGCATAGGGCCTCCTTCTCTGGCCAGTTCTAGCATTGGGGCATTTACCACGGCGTTCACTGTCCCTTCTCTGTCCAATTTTGTTGGTCTGAAGCCCTCAGGCAGCAATGTTGTTGGTCCCTTCACTTGGTGTAACGCCACCGGTGAAGATAGGATGGCTGGCACATAGTTCGGTGGGGGTTTGTGGCTCAGTTCTGTCAGGTTCGGATAGAGTGGCGTAGGCCGGGCCACTTCAACGTGAGGAGGTGCCTCTGAAACTGCAGGTTCTTTTCTCCTTACTGGCTGTGGGCATCGTAGTGGTGCGGAGTCCAGGTTGGGATTGGCTTTCTGCAATTTTGCACACTGAGATACAGATGAGGGCCCTACCTGACATTTTTTCCTCCCTTTTATGTGCCTCACGCTGCCATTCAGCAAATACCATCCAGTCAGCCAAGAACTGCACATCGATGTTTGTTTCAGGGGCTCTCTCTTTGTCTACAAATAAGTTTCTCTTGGTCTCATCAGACCGCAGGACATGGTTGTCTTCAGCAAACTGTTTGCGGGCTTTCTTGTGCATCATCTTTAGAAGAGGCTTCCTTCTCGGACGATAGCCATGCAGACCAATTTGATGCAGTGTGCGGTGTATGGTCTGAACACTGATAGGCTGACCCCCCACCCCTTCAACCTCTGCAGCAATGCTGGCAGCACTCATACATCTATTTCCAAACACAACTTCTGGATATGACGCTGAGCATGCACACTCAACTTCTTTGGTTGACCTGGCGAGGCCTGTTCTGAGTGGAACCTGCACTGTTAATCTGCTGTATGGTCTTGGCCACCGTGCTGTAGCTCAGTCTCAGGATCTTGGCAATCTTATAGCCTAAGCCATCTTTATGTAGAGCAACAATTCTTTTTTTCAGAGCCTCAGCGAGTTCTTTGCCATGAGGTGCCATGTTGAACTTCAAGTGACCAGTATGAGGGAGTGTGAGAGCGATGACACCAAATTTAACACACCTGCTTCCAATTCACACCTGAGACCTTGTAACACTAACAAGTCACATGACACCAAGGAGGGAAAATGGCTAATTGGGCCTTATTTGGACATTTTCATTTAGGGGTGTACTCACATTTGTTGCCAGCGATTTAGACATTAATGGCTGTGTGTTGAGGTATTTTGAGGGGAAAGCAAATTTACACTGTTACACAGGCTGTACACTCACTACTTTACATTTTAGCAAAGTGTAACTTCTTCAGGGTTGTCACATAAGATATAATGAAATATATACAAAAATGTGAGGGGTGTACTCATTTTTGTGAGATACTGTATCTACAGTGCCTTGCGAAAGTATTCGGCCCCCTTGAAATTTTCAACCTTTTGCCACATTTCAGGCTTCAAACATAAAGATATAAAATGTAAATTTTTTGTGAAGAATCACCAACAAGTGGGACACAATTGTGAAGTGGAACGAAATCTATTGGATATTTTAAACTTTTTTAGCAAATAAAAAATTGAAAATTGGTGCGTGCAAAATTATTCGGCTCCTTTACTTTCAGTGCAGCAAACTCACTCCAGAAGTTCAGCGAGGATCTGTGAATGATCCAATGTTGTCCTAAATGACTGATGGTGATAAATAGAATCCACCTGTGTGTAATCAAGTCTCTGTATAAATGCACCTGCTCTGTGATAGTCTCAGGGTTCTGTTGAAAGCGCAGAGAGCATCATGAAGACCAAGGAACACACCAGGCAGGTCCGTAATACTGTTGTGGAGAAGTTTAAAGCCGGATTTGGATACAAAAAGATTTCCCAAGCTTTAAACATCCCAAGGAGCACTGTGCAAGCGATCATTTTGAAATGGAAGGAGTATCAGACCACTGCAAATCTACCAAGACCTGGCTGTCCCTCTAAACTTTCAGCTCAGATAAGGAGAAGACTGATCAGAGATGCAGCCAAGAGACCCATGATCACTCTGGATGAACTACAGAGAACTACAGCTGAGGTGGGAGAGTCTGTCCATAGGACAACAATCAGTCATACACTGTACAAATCTGGCCTTTATGGAAGAGTGGCAAGAAGAAAGCCATTTCTCAACGTTTGGTGTGACGTTTGGTGTGTCTCCCAGGTGGCTTGTGGCAAACATTAGATGAGACGTTTTATGGATATCTTTGAGATATTGTGTTATATTCATCTTTTGATCTAAACCCAAATGTCTTAAGTGTATAGCAAAAACAAAAGAATTTGCCTTGCTGTTCCAATACTTTGGCAGTATTGAAATGATTTTGGATTAATACATGATATGGGGCCAACCATACAGTCCCCTCACAAAGTAAATTAAACAGTACAACATTGTTACATCCCTGGAAAAGGTATCAAACCCTGGAGAAATGGATAATCATTGAACTGTATGAAAATCTAAATGAAACCATACATAATATTTCTCAATGGCCTTTTTTTTTTTTTTTATAGAACACCTGTACCCCTACCCAATATTAGTATGGTGTTATGGCTAGTGAGTGTAGTCAGTAATTGGTCAAAGCTTTAAATATTTATCAGGGAGAATTAGACTTACGAGATACTTGTTTTGCATTTTTAAAATACTTTTAAAACTCTTAGTCCAAATAAAAAGTCTAATAACTGTGAAATTTAGCTAAAACACTAATTTCATTCACACATCAACCCAATTTACTCTTTTATTTTAAATATTTTTGAAACCTCATTGAAACCATAGTTGAGTATTGATTTATACTATCACAACAGGCTGAATCCATATATAATTTTTTTTTCTCCTGTACCGATACCATTTATTTTCTTTAGAATGCAAACCCTCAGTTCCCATGTGAACAAAGGCACATGGTTGCAAACATTTATCAATGTGCGCAGTTGTGTGGAAATGAAAGTAAAATACAATTTTACACTCATTCATGCAGCCTATTGCTCAAGCAGAAGACATTAGGCGGAATCAAGCACCCAATCTATGCAATATTACCCAGGTGAAAGTCATCATATACAAAGCTTTCAAAACACAACACATAATACCAGCAACAACAAAAAAGCCCCTGGGCTGAACAATTGGAGGACGGGTGGGGAGTGGAATCAGTTAACCATACTTACTCAATTCCAGGCAAACTGAGGTGTGCACCAAAATTTATCTGTAGTGAAAAAATTGAAAGTATTTCTTGTTGCTGTCAAGTGTTTCTTTTTGGTTTCCCATACATGAGGTGTTACTGTAGGTGGCAAAAGCAGCATTTGCAGTGTGTGGCCGAAACATCTGAGATATTTAAGGACTGTTAAGAATGCAAAGTGTCCAAGGATAATCTTATCACTGCTGAGAGAGGAGAGCATTGCGATTTGCTTTCATCTTCTCCAGTCGTTTCACCAAGTGGGTGTTGGTCATCTCCATTTCTTCAATTTTGTCCAGCGCACCACGCAACTGCAAAATGAGTTAAAAAAAAAAAATACAAGTAAAAATGGCATTTAGCCATTAATAAAGGTAGGTTTGTGCAGCTCTCCATTTTGCAATCATACATTTGTAATTAATCATTTTAGCAGTAGCCCATTTCTTAACTACCAGAAAGTTTCCCTTACACTTGGATTACATAACAGTAGTTCAGACAGTTTTGCGGCCCAGTTCTTGAAGGCTATAGATGGACTGTCCTCTCTGACCACCTCCACAAGTGGTGTGAATATAATCAAAAGTCAACATTCTCATGTGTTTAATTATATTAATAAATATCATTTTTAGGAGTTGCATTTTAGCTGTAGACATAAACATCTATTAAAATAAATAAAGTGTTTGTGTATTTGATTTTCACTACACTCCAACATCAACAGCTGTGAAATTTTACACTCACCGTCCACTGTATTAGGAGCACCTGTAAACCTGCACATTCATGAAATTATCAGACAAACAGGTGGCAGCAGTGCAACGCATAAAACACATTATGCATATACAGGTTGGGCTTCGGTTAATGTTCAGATCAAATAACAGAATGGTAAAAAATGTGATCTCTGTGACTTTAACCATAGCATGGATGTTGGTACCAGATGGGCTGGTATGAGTAGTTCACAAACTGCTGATCTCGAGGGACTTTCACACACAACGATCTCTGGAGTTTACACAGATTGGTGCAAAAACAAAAAACATCCTGTGAGTGGAGGGTCTGCAAGATGAAACACCATGTTGATGAGAGAGATCAAATAAGAATGACCAGAATGGTCTGAGATAAAGTCTATAGTAACTCAAATAAGCACTCTTTACAACTGTGGTGAGCAGAAAAGCATCTCAGAACACACAGTACAATGAAGCTTGAGGTGGACGGGCTCCAACAACAGAAGACCTTATCAAGTTCCATTCCTGTCAGTCAAGAACAAAAATCCGAGGCCATCATGGGCACAGACTCACAGAAACTGGACAGTTGAAGACTGGAAAAAGACCAGGTGATTTACTGTAATGCCTTACTGTCTGGATGTTCCAGTAGGAATATAAATAAACTCCAGTTAGTCCAGAATGCAGCTGCTAGAGTCCTAACTAGAACTAGAAGATACGACCATATCACACCAATATTATCAACACTGCATTGGCTCCCAGTGAAATCTCGCATTAACTATAAAATACTTTTATTAACCTATAAAGCACTAAACGTTCTCACGCCACAATATCTAAGCGACCTTTTGGTTTTCTATGATCCGTCACGCCTACTTAGATCAAAAGATGCAAGCTATTTGGCGGTACCTCGAATAGTGAAGGCTACAGCAGGGGGAAGAGCCTTCGCTTATAGAGCCCCACAGTTATGGAACAGTCTTCCTATTAGTGTTCGGGACTCAGACACAGTCTCAGTGTTTAAGTCTAGGCTTAAAACGTATTTGTTTACTAAAGCCTAACCTGACTTTCTGTTGTACTAATTCCCAGTCCTAATAATCTTTTCTCTCCCTCTCTCCTCCTGCCGAGCCACACACGATTTTATGGAGATACTAGAGATCTAGATCCTTTCTGCCTCTGGATGGAGCTCAAATCTTCTCCAATTCCATATTGCTGGGACTACGGCTGCTCCTAAGGCAATACAGACTTCATATAAGTCAATAATGAACTTTTTCACACTATCTGTTGTTACCCAGATGAGAATGGGTTCCCTTCTGAGTCTGGTTCCTCTCAAGGATTCTTCCTCTTAAAACATCTTAGGGAGTTTTTCCTTGCCACCGTCGCCACTCAGTGGCTTGCTCAGTTGGGATAAATTCGCACCTTTAATATCTGTATACCGTGTTGATATTTCTGTAAAACTGCTTTGAGACAATGTCTATTGTAAAAAGCGGTATACAAATAAAATTTAAATTGATTTGATCTGTGCCTGTGATCACAGCCATCACATTTTTCCCCACCTCGATGTGAACAATACCTGAAGCTCTTGCCCTGTAATTTACTGCAATTTGGTGCTGCCACATGATTGGCTGACTAGATAACTGCATGAATGTGCAGTTGTATAGATGTTCCTAATAAAGTGGATGGTGAGTGTATTTTCATCATACATTCACTTGTATCCTTACCTCCCTCTGAAGTTTTCTTTTCTCTGCCTTTAGTTCATCTTCAATTTTCTCAGAGTTATCAGCTGCTGCTTTGTATCTTAAGACCTGACCTTCAAGTCTGTTTATCTACAGGGGGGAAAAGTGCACAGTATTAGAACAATTGATTAATTTAATTAAAGGCAATTTAATAACCATTAAGATCAAAAGACGACAGTCCAGCTTTACCCTATACTATAACACTGAATTTAAAACACCTCTAAACAAAGCAAAGATTAAATGAATAATTTTATTAATTAATAAGCATACAGTGCTAGAAACTTGGGATTTCATTCACTCTTTGTTCAAAGCCATTTTACCCGTTTGTGTGTGTTTGTGTTAGATTAGTTTCTGTGTATTAGAATAGTTTAATAAAGTCTCGTCTGTTTTTAAAGATACAGGTCATTGTCTGTTTTACAGTTTACTGTCTTGTTCGATCTTGTTACTATGCTCTTAATATAGTGTTTCACTATGTTTAGGATAATATAGCCGGTGGCCATACAGGCAATATCTAATGCATAATTATTAAATATTGTAATTTCAACTTATTGTAGTTAGCAAAATGTCCCATTTCTAGCTGATCTGCTAGTCTCTCCTACATAAAATCCCAATTCCAAGAAAGTTGGGAAAGTATGGAAATTGCTAATAAAACAAAGAGGACTGATTTGTAAATGTACTTTGACTTGTATTTAAACAAACAAAAAAAAAGAAATGGTATTTGATGTCTTAACTAATCAACTGCTTAGTTCTTTTGAAGATAAACATTTATTTTGAAATTGATGCATGCAACACGTTCCAAAAAAGTTGGACTAATAGCGAGGTGACAAGTTGAAGGTGATATGAAACAGGTGAGGCAATTGTCTAATCAGGAGTATATCAGGAGCCTCGAAAAAAGAGCAAGGATGGTTCGAGGCTCACCAATCTGCCAACAGATATGTCAGCGAATAACCCAACACTTTGAGAACAACATTACCCAAAGACAAATCGGTAGGATTTTGGGGCATTTCACCTTCTACAGTGCACAATATAATTAAAATTTTTTAAAAATCCGGTCAAGGGCAAGGCCAAAAACCACTTCTGAATGTGTGTGATCTCCGAACTCTCATATGTCAGTCTTAAAAACCGTCATGAGTCGGTAATGGATTTCCTGACATGGACTCAGGAATACTTTAGTAAACCTTTATCAGTCAACACCACTGACTGCTGCAATCACAGATGCAAGTTAAGGCTTTACTATGCAAAGCAGAAGCCATAAATCAACACTGCCTAGAAGCGCTGCCAACTTCTCCGGGCTTGGTCTCATGTGAGATGGACCTTAGCACAGTGGAATCGTGTTTTTTGGTCTGACAAGTCAACATTCGAAATAGTTTTTGAACAAAACAGCTGTCGTGTTCTCCGGGTCATAAACGAAAAGGAACATCCAAGCTATTATCAGCGTCAGGTCCCATTGCATGGGTAATTGCAAATCTGTGAAGGCAACATTAATGCAGAAAGATATGTACACATTTTGAAGCAACATATGTTGCCATCCTGCAGGACAACACCAAACCACATTCTGCCTGGATTACAAGTGAATGGCTGCATAAGCAAAGAGTACGGGTTCTAGCATGGCCTGCCTACAGTCCTGACCTGTCTCCGATTGAGAATGTGTGGCGCATTATGAAGCACACAATAAGACAATAAAGGTCCTGTGCAGTTACCTTAGCTGAAGAAATGCATAATGGATGAATAGGGGGAAATTCCGCTTGCTAAGCTTAACCAACTGGTGTCTTCAGTGCCCAAACGCTTAATAAGTGTTATTTTTTAAAGTTTCATTTTTATTGAACATTTCTGCTAAACATTTCTAATGACCATTTCTGCTAAACATTTCTAATGAACATTTCTGCTAAACATTTCTACATCGCCTTTTCTGTTCTGTCCTCCCCTCCCTTTCCCAAATATTCAGTTGAGAAGAAAACAAAAAACTAATTGAGCAACAGCAGTAAACATTCACAGGTTTTTTTTCTTTTTATACAAAGGAAAACAAAGTTAGAAATATTGAAAACCCACAACCCACCCCTTCGGCTCATCATGGCTAACCAATAACTGTCGCTGGTTATAAAGATATTGTAAAATCCAACAACAGGCACAAATATTTAAGTGGAAAGTGTCTTTAACTCCATAAAGTATACAATAAAGGGATGCCATTTATGAAAAAACTTGTCCGTACAACCATTCATCGTATATCTTATTTTCTCGAGTTTCAGAAAAAACATCTTGTCCTTTATCCACTGGGAGATAGCTGGGTATTTAGTAGACTTCCAATGCAACAGTAGGGAACGTCTTGCTATAAGGTATGTGAAAGCCATAACATCCTTTTGTATCGAGCTCAAAGGAACTGAGGCTTCAGGAATCCCAAATACAGCAATCAATGGACAAGGCTTTAAATGTACCCTGAGAAAAGTGAACATGATGGTAAAAAAAACAGACCAAAAACCATGGCGATCAGGACAGAAAAACAACATATGGCCAAGATGACAGGGAAAGCCATGGCATTTATTACACTTGTCTTCTACATCTGGATACATCATAGACATTCTCGACTTGGACAGATGGACTCTATTTAAAACTTTGAACTGTATAAGTCCAAGACGAGAACAAGAAGTGGTAGTTGTACCCTCCCTATAGCATGTTCCCAACACTCCTCACTTATCTGTACTCCTAACTACGTTTCCCACGCATTCCTAATTTTGTTACTCGACTCACTATCTAGCGTCAGAAAAAAATCATAAATCCTAGAAATCATTCCTCTCCAATGCGGATTATTTGCCCAAGCCTGTTCAAGAGGCGCAGAGGGGAAATCAGGAAAACATCTAGAAACGAAGTTCCGTATTTGAAAATACCAAAAGAAATGTGTCAAGCGGAGATCATAAGTGGATGCCAAATTGGCAAAGCTATCAAACACACCATCAGAATACAAATTTCTAACTTGTTTAATACCCTTGCCTTGTCATACCACACTGAAAATGTGGAGTCCAAATACGATGGGGGAAATAGATGGTTGTTGACTAAAGGACACAAAGAGGATGCACCTACAAATTTAAAGCGCCATCTAAATTGATACCAAGTCATAAGTGTGTTGAGGACAACAGGGTTATCAGTAAATAGGGAAAGTTTTGTAGGTAAAAAGGAGCAAAGCAGAGCAGGTAAAGAGAATTCACTACAAGAAGATAATTCCAATTTAGACCAAGAAGATCCAGGAGATTGAACCCAGTAACAAAGTTTATGGATGTGCGCAGCCCAGTAATAGAATTGAAAATTGGGTCATGCAAGTCCTCCAACTAAGTTGACATTTCTACAATAAAGATTTACTAACTCTCAGTGGCTTCCCTCCCCAAAGAAATGTACTAATTATCTTATTATTTTTAGGAGATTTTGGGAGAGAAAGAGGCACTTGCTGGAACAAGAAAAGAAACTTCGGTAATATATTCATTTTGACTACATTGATCTTGCCAATCAGGGAAAGGGGTTAGTTACCCCAACTCTGAATGTTAGATTTAACCTTTGAGATAAGGGGAGTGATGTTTGTTGGTAAAAGATTAGATAGAGAACGTGTCATGTTGATACCTAGGTATTTAAAACCTGACTGACTAAATCGAAATGGTAGATCTGACTGTTGGAGAGACAAAGCTGAAGTATTGACAGGAAAACAGTCGCTTTTATCTAAATTTAGTTTATAACCAGAGACAACACCAAAAGACTCCAGAACATCCAAGACAGAAGGCATAGAGACGAAAGGATCGGTTACATACAATAGCAAATCATCAGCATATAGCGACAATTTGTATTCTACCCCGCATCGAACTATTCCTTTAAACAAGGGGGAAGATTTAAATGCAATAGACAGCGGCTCGCAGAGGGGATAAAGGACAACCTTGGCGACACCCTCGTCCGAACGCAAAATAATCAGAATAAGTATCGTTTGTCTGAACCCTAGCATTAGGGGTTGAGTAAAGGAGGCTAATCCAAGAAATAAACTTATCCCCAAATCCGAACTTCCTCAAGACTGCAAACAAATACTCCCATTCAACCCTATGAAATGCTTAATAAGTGTTATTAAAAGAAAAGGTGGTCACACAATGGTAAACAATCGACTGTCCCAAATATTTTTATTTGAAATTTGTGTATATTTTCAAAAATAATTTACATTCACAAAGTAAAACCTCAAATAACAAATGTCCTAATAATGTGTTTTCAACATAGTACAAGCTGAATTGAATTTTCAAATGACCTTTTTATTTTTTTTGCGTTTTTCCATCTGTCCCAACTTTTCCGGAATTGGGGTTGTATTTTGTTGAGAATACAACTTAATAGGCAACCTAAATAGCTAAACTTCCCTTACATATAATGGTGGAAATTAAGGGCTCCTTGATCTTCCCTACAGTATGTATAACAGATGTAATATAGTCATATTACTATGAAGGTAGCCACAGAGTGTGTTTAAATACATTAAAATATTTTGTTCTTAAGCAGAATACATAAACAATCAACTTAAATTCTAATAAAATTTTTTGGAAACTTACATTTTGTTCCATTGTACCCATTTCTTGTTCTGCCTTTGAAAGCTTGAATTTGTATTCACTAATTTGTCGGTTGGCATCTCCTTAAAAGAAGAAGAAAAATTTTCACACATACAAAGGTTTCACATATATAAGCACTGTGAAATTCGTTACTTTTTTCATGTTTTTGAATTTCCCCCCAATTTTCTCCTAATTTTAGTTATGGCCAATTCCCACCCGGCAGATAGGTCTCCCCTATCATATGACAGGAATCAACCAGGGAGGGCAAAGATCATCATGTGATGTGGTGTGCTTCCACATGAAGCCAGCCAAAGGCATCTTTTCGAACTTCCATGCAACTTCATGGGGCAGCATAACACAATCTGAGGATAGTGGTATCTGCCCACTCCTGCATGCATGAGCTCACAGACACCCATGATTAGTTAGCATTGCGGTTACTGATAGGGGAGAAATAGTATGCCACCCCTCCTTCCTGAGAGCATGGCTGATGCTGCTCTCTTGGTCTCCTAGCTAAGGATGGCTATGGTATTGTCTGGATTCAAACTCGAGATCTCAGGACGACAGGGCAAACACTGTCATGCCACTTGGGAGCATGAAATTCTTTTCTTTGCATACCCCACCTTGTTAGGCAGCTAGGATTAGAGTACAGTCATACATAATATTGCAAGGATTAAGAGCCTTGTTTAAGAGCCCAACAATAGTAACTTGGCAATCCCAGGGTTTGAACTCCAGAAATACAGACTTGTCATAAATCATGAATATGCAACCAGGAATCACTCCAAGGAGGTTCTTTACATTCTGTTTGAAAGCCTACTGTGGTATGCCGTTTATATGTTCTATGCTGTTTCAGAGCACATTTCATAGACCTCTGACTTACATTCATAAATAAAAAAAAAATAAAAAAATTTGATTAAACAAATTTGGTTTGATCTACAGCACCCAGAAACACATACAGTCATGTGAAAAAATAAGTATACCCCATGGAAATTGTTGGCGTTTTTGACAAATTTGATCATCTTTGAAAAAGTACCTATTAATGAAGTTGATATACTTGAATAAAACCACAAGGAAAAAATGAGTTTTCAATCCTTTATTCAACAGAAATATCAATAGATGTGATATTCTTCTGTTGAAAAAGTAAGTACACCCTTGGCCTCAGAAGCTGGTATTGCCTGCTTTAGCAGAAATAACTTCTTGTAGGTATTTTGCATAATTGTCCACCAGTCTCTCACATTGGCTTGCTGGAATATTTGACCATTCTTCCAAGCAGTATTCTTTCAGTTGCAAGATGTTTGAGGGTTTTCTTGCACGTACTGACTGTTTCAAATCCCCCCCACAACGTTTCATTGGGATTCAAATCTGAGCTTTTACCAGGCCATTACATAACCCTCCATTTCTTCTTTTTGGGCCATTCCTTGGTGGATTTGCTAGTCTGCTTAGGATCATTATCCTGTTGAAAGGTTCACTTTCGGTTCAACTTTAACTTTTGGACAGAGGACCTCACATTATCTTCAAGCACTCTTAGATATGATGCAGATTTATATTTGAATCAATAAATGCAAGCTGTCCAGTACCTGAGGCAGCAAAGCAACCCCAAACTATAACATTTCCACCACCGTACTTCACAGTTGGTGTGAAGGTACTTCTCCTGAAAATCTGTCTTTGGTCTGCACCAAACATGTCTACTGTTACTATGTCCAAACAACTCTATCTTTGATTCATATGTCCAGAGCACATTATTCCAAAAGGTCTAGTCTTTGCCTATATACTCATTGGTAAACTGTAGTCTTGCTCTAATATCCTTTTTAAACAGCAAAGGTTTTTTCTTGGCATGCTTCGCATGGAGGTCAAATTTGTGCAATCTCTTTCTGATTGTAGAAGCATGCACTTTGACACCAAAAGTTGCAAGACTTACTAGCAGATCCTGTGACAAAATGTTGGGGTTCTTGGAGACTTCTTTTTGCATCTGACAGTCTGCTCTTGGGCTGAATTTGCTGGGATGGCCAGTCCTGGACAAATTGGCAGTCATTTGAAATCTGCACCACTTGAAGATGATTTTCCTTACAGTGGAATGATGTATTTCAAACTTCGAGATCTTTTTAAATCCCTTGCCAGACGCCTAGGCATCCACCACACACCTCAATAACAAATGGAACACCAGACACTTATTCATTCCAGAACCAATTATTCCAAAAGGTCTGGTCTTTGCCTATATGCTCATTGGTAAACTGTAGTCGTGCAAAGGCTTTTTCCTGGCACGCCTCCCATGCAGGTCAAGTTTGTGCAATCTCTTGCTGTTTGTAGATGCATGCACTTTGACACCAAGAGTTGTGAGGCTTACTAGCAGATACAGTGATTCAATTCTGGGGTTCCTTGAGCATCAGGCTGTTTGCTCTTGGGCTCAATTTGCTGTGATGGCCAGTCCTGGACAAACCCTGTGCCATTACAATCACATGATGTATTTTAATTAATTTGGAGATCTTTTGAAATCCCTTGCCAGACTCGTAGTCATCCACAACCTTTTTTCTAAAGGCCTTATAAAACTCTTGGCATGATGACACCACATACCTCAATAGCAAAGGGAACACCAGACACTAAATGTGAGAGGTTTAATTAAGACAGGTTCCACCTGCACTCCCCAAGCAGGTTCTAATCACTTACACCCAATCTTGAACATCTGGTTCAAATTTTATGGATTTTCAGGTGTGATAAATGTAGGCGTGTACTTTTTCCATGAGACTGATCTGTTTAATTTAATTGTGAAAATACTACAAAATGTAAATTTTGTGTGTCATTTGATAGTGTGCAGTATCATGTTTATTAATACACACTTTGAAATAGGATCAAATGATTGCTTATCCAAACAAGTTTTTTTTTTTTAAAAACCGCAACAACAAACAAAAAAAACCTCATGGAGTATATTTTTTTACTTCACATGACATGTAAATAATTACCTATTTCTGCAATCAAGTATACGAAGCACAATGGATGACGGACAAATAAACAAAAGATCAGTACAGAATTGTACATATGGTCCTAATAATTTACAATTGCTCATTCAACTCTTTTCAATGTTTTTCTCTGAATGTCTAAATGAATGTCTAAAGATTATGTTATTTTCAGTGATAGTATGCCTTGAAAGTTTGACCTAAAGTGATTAATAACTGTACACAGTAAAAATATGCACTCTTGGCAATTTGCAAAGCTTTGAAATAGGTGCAGGTGTTAATATATTAGGTGAAAGGTCTTTTGGGTAAGTTCAAGACACACATCAATCTTGATTTAGAAACTCCAGACAAACTAAAATAATGATAACTAGCACTATTTTTTAGTCATTTTAAAGGCCTTTAACTGCTTCATGAAATGAGAAAATTTTAAAAAACAAAACAATAAAACACCTTTCAATTGCTCACAAGCGTGCACTTACTCTGCATTTCAATGACGTTCAAGTCAGTGCCGTTTTCTAGCCGTTCTCCATCTGAGTAAACACTTTCCATCTTGTTGACAGAATGTTTCTGTCTCTCCTCCTGTAGCTGCATTTTTAGTTTCCTGATCTGTGAGACAAAAAGCAAAAAACTTCAACAAATACTCCAACAAATACCCTCTTCTGGACAAATATATGCTAATGTTGATTAATATATTAATAATTAATACATATTGGGCTGCAAAGAGACAAATTGCAAATTAGCAATGTAATAATTTTATTATTGTCAATCTGTTCTGTTAAACAAATTATATTATAATAATGTTATTCATACTTGGGATAAGAGTTCGTCTTTTTCTTCAGCAAGCTTTCGTAATCTAATATCTGTTGTGGAAAACAAAAGGTGTTTACAACTATGGCACAGTATTTGTCCCCTTAAAACAATGTGTTTATCTACTTACATGAATGTCTATTTATGTTCTTTATACAAAATTAAAACATTTTTAATGCAACCCACCCCCCCCCCCACCCCAAAACATACTAAACTTAATTATTTGCACTGATCTTCACACCTATGTAAATACTTTGTCTAACACAAGTCTATCGGCTCAATCTGTTTTTATACCCAGAGGTCCATCTCCAGCTGACTCCAGCACTTGAGCAGCTTCCTGGGTGACAAGAGTGATCACTGAGGTGGGGGATTCATGACTCACATCCCCATTGGGCGTGCCCTCTGGAATGATAACCAGGCCATGTTTCTGTGGGGAGCAGGGTAATGTAGTGAGATTTAATGCAGCACTGAAGATTATGCAACAAATATGCATCAAATCATTTTGCTACAAAAAAAAAAAAAAACATAATGAGCCTTTGTTAACACCAACAAATCTATTGACTTTGTTTATTCATTTACTTGTTTTTAAATGCAAATATTACATGTAAAAGAAAAAAAAAAGACTACAATAAATTAGCACACTGTTTGGGGTAATATTTGTGTTTACATCCTAGCTGCAAACTACATACTAATGACATGAAAACCTTTAAATGGATACTCTGGTATTTTTTTCAACCTAACCTCTATACTGGTATTGAACACATTTGCAGTGTATGTGCAATTACCATGGATTTCAACATATTTCACTGTACAGAAAAATAAACAGAAAACCAATTCAATTTACTTCAAACTTACTTACAGTGCTTTGAAGTGACCCTTCCTGAGTTCTTTATTTTTGCATATTTGTCACACTTAATTGTTTCAGATCTTCAAACAAAATTTTATATAAGAAAAAAGACAACCTGAGTAAACACAAAATACAGTTTTTAAATAATAATTTTATTTATTGAAGGAAAAAAAGTTATTCAAGACCAACTCGCCCTGTGTGCCGCTTAGTTACTCGATTGGGGTGGTTGTGGCTCAGGTGGTAGAGCAAGTTGTCCACTAATCTCAGGGTTGGCGGTTCAATTCCCGGCCCACATGACTCCACATGCCGAAGTGTCCAACCCCAGGTTGCTCCCAATGGCAAGTTAGTGCCTTGCATGTTGCAGTGTAAAGCGCTTTGGAACCGCTAAGGTTAAAAAAAAACGCTATGTAAATGCAGACCATAATCAACCAGTTCAGATTGACTAGAGACCAACAGGCTTGATTACTGGAGGCCCTGTTGAATCTAAACATTAAATAAACAACCTTCCAAGCAATGTGAAATAGGCTAAAAGGTTTCAAAAAGCAGCATGCTATGCTGTGATCAAAAGAAATCCTGGAACAGGTGATGAGGATAAATATTCAAATATATCAACCTGGAATGGGTCACAAATGTAACAGTGATAAATCTTCCCAGAAGTAGCCATCCTACCAAAAATAATGGCATGCATGGTAGAGTTATGAAAAAGCAGTTTTTGGTTATTGCCAAAAACATCTTGATGATCCCCCAATCGTGTTGCGATTATGTTTTGTGGACTGATGAGTCAACAATGCAACTTTTTAGAAGACATGGGTTCCATTACATTTGGAGAAAAGCGAACACTGCATTCCACAATAAGAACATCACACCAACAGTCAAATATGGTGGTGGCAGTGTGATGGTGTAGTGATGCTTTACTGCTTCACAACCTGGGTGACTTGTCATAATTGATCGAACCATGAATTTTGCTCTTTACCAGAAAATTCTGAAGGAGAATATCCGGTCATCAGTCCGTGATCTGAAGTACAAGTGAATTTGGTTATACAGCAAGACAATGATCCAAAGACCAAGAGCAATTCCATATTTGAATAGCTCAAAAGAAGGTTTTGAAGTGGCCTAGTCCTCACTTAAACCCCATTGAGGTGCTGTGGTAGAACCTTGAAAGCCCATGCTTTCATGTGGTAGGCCAGTTCATGCTCACATGATCCAATGTGGATGAATTAAAGCAACTCTGCAAAGAAGAGTTCACAACAAAGAAGAGTTCAAAGAGTTCATAGCAATGAGAAAGACTGAAAGATGTTTCAGTTGTTGCTGCTTAAGGAGTACAACCAATTATTAAGTTTCGGGGCAATGGCTTTTCACAAGGGTGGTAAAGGTGTTGCATTTTGTGTTTTCCTTGTTTTACATTACATTTTGTATAAAGATCTGAAACCATAGTTTTTAATTTTTTTTAAAAAATACATGAAATCAGGAGGGGGCAAATACTTCATGGCACTGATGAAAGCTTAAGGACAGAGAAATAAAATAAATTACAAGTATAAATGATAAAGGGGGGACGCAAAAATCTAAATGAGCTTTTGAATTTTAATTAATTTGCAAATATTTCTAAAAACTTGTGTTCACTTTGTTATTATGGATTATTATGTGCAAATTAATGGCAAAAAATACTAAATTCAATCCATTTAAATCTAAACTATACTTACACATTAATTATAATTCAAAAGGGAACATTTACAATATACAAACCCCATCATTAAGAAATATTTTGTCCTTTGCTACATTTCTTGGTCTTCAACACTGACATACCTCTACTGTTTTGGATTTTCCCTTGAGGTCAGCCAGCTCATCTCTGAGCTCATCCCTCTCATTCCTAATGCAATCAAAGTACTCTTTCTGCCTCTCTAAGGCCTGGCCAACAGCAGGGCAGGAAAGAGAAAACAGCCATGAGGAGAAAAAAGTGAAGGAGGACAGGCCACAATGATGCAGATAAGACATAATGGTCACCATGCAAAGTTCATATAGCAGCAAGCATAGAACAGTGGTATGAACAAGATGAGGACAGGCTTATTCAGATAGCACTACACCTATAAGCAGAGAGATAGAGGTTAAAAAGATTTCAAATTTTATATATATATATATATATATATATATATATATATATATATATATATATATATATATATATATATATATATGTGTGTGTGTGTGTGTGTGTGTGTGTGTGTGTGTGTGTGTGTGTGTGTGTGTGTTTAATCCAGTCTGTTCACCATTATTCATAACATTGTGGAAAAGTTTGTTTTATTGCGTAATTTAATTCAAAAAGTGGAACTTTCATATATTCTAGATTCAATACACAAAGTGAAATATTTCAAGCCTTTTTTTTATTTAATCTTGATTATGGCTTAAAGCTCATGGAAATCAAAAATCCAAAAGGTTGATATTTCTGTATTATATATTCTTTATACTAATATTTTGAGATAATGGATATCCATGAGCTGTAAGCCGTAATCATCCAGATTAAAACAAAAACAAAAAAAGGCTTGAATTATTTCACTTTATGTGTAATGAATCTAGAATATATGAAAGTTCCACTTTTTGAATTAAATTACAGAATAAAACTAACTTTTCCACGATATCCACATTTTTTGAGATGCACCAGTATCTGTGATGCTCTGAGAAGACCCATCGTGTCACGATTCCCCCGTACAACAGCGCGCGGACCTCTTCCGGGTTGACGTCAGGTCTTCGTCTCGCCTCGTCAAGGGTCATAGTTCATTGGGTCACATGTATTTGGGAATTGCCGGCAGCTGCTAACGGTTGCGGGTTGACTGAGAGACCTATATATATCGTGAGCCGTGCTTGAGATGGCACGGTTCAATAAACAGTTATAGTGATAGTATTAGTATTAGCCTTAGCCAAGTGAGCCTAGCTTAGTTTGTTGATTGCTTTACGTTTCTTGTTTCCGTTTGGTTTGCTTTCCCTTTCTATAAATAAAGATCTCTGTTTGAACTTGCGTTTGCATCCTGCCTACTTGCCTGCCGTCATGTCCCGTGACAGATCGAACCACCTAAACCATGGGTGCAGCACACAAACGGAGAGGACGCGGTACCCAGGAGACTATGCCACATATCCCCGCCTTGGATTCTATGAGTTTCGCACAACGGACTAACGAGGACATGCTGGATCGGTATGACGGCTGCTTTGGTTACCCGGATTTCTTCCTACTAGAATGCCAAAGCTATTTTTCAAGTCTGTATGAATTGAATCCTCGGGAGAAATAGTGGATCCAGTTCATGGTGTCCAGATTTTATGGTCCAGCCCGTACAAAACTACTGCTACTTGCAGCGCCCACGAGACCCTGGATTCTGGAGGACAGCAGGCAGTTCTCGGACCTGTTTTGGAGAGAGTTTGGAGCACCAGAGGTGAGCTACAACTTGGATGAGCTATTGGAGGGAGTTAATGTGGCGAATAGTGCGGATCTCCCATTCCATGTGCATTATGAGCAGGCGAGACACCAAGTTGAAGTTAAACCAGACAACCAAGTCCAAATCCCAGTCACGTCTCAAGTTCAGGTCCAAGTTACGCCTCAAGCTCAAGCCCAAGTCAAGTCTCACGTTCCAAGCCAAGTCCCTTCCACGTCCAAGATCCCAGCCACGTCTCAGGTCCATGCCCCTGTCCAAGTTAAGTCTCTCTTATCTGTTCGAGTCATATCCCAAGTCCCTGTCCAGGCCAAACCACAGGTCCGAGTCACAGCCACAGCCAAGCCCCAAGTCACAGCCACAGCCAAGCTCCTGCCTGACCCAATTCTCAGAGTTCTGCTCAAAGCCAAGTTCCAAGTTCATGTTCCAGTCACAGTCACGCCTCCAGTTCAAGCCCGTCACGCCTCCAGTCCAGGCTCCAGCCGCACTTCACGTCCAAGCCCTAGCCACAGCTCGAGTCCAAGCTGAGGCAGAGTTCCAAGTCCAAGCTCCAGCCAAAGTTCACGTCCATGCGGCCCAAGCGCCAGCCCAAGCTCACGTCCAGGACTCAGCCAAAGCCAAGTCCCAAGGTTCAATCCAAGCCACATCTTCAGTTCAAGTTCAGTCTCAAGTCCCTGATTACAAAGCCCAAGTCAAGTCCCAAGTCTATGATGTCCAGGCCCAAGTCACGTCAAGGGTATCTGACGCCCAAGTTCCTGCCAAGTCTCAGGTTCCTGACATTCCTACCCAAGCCATTCCTCAAGCTCCAGGCACAGTCACTCAGAGTAACTATATCAAAGCTACTGAAGAGGGCTCATCTGTGGAGTTGCAACTACAAGCAACACAGGTTTTGCTGCAAGAGGAGACACTCAAGAAACGGGTTCTGAGCATACGGCTTTGTCAACTAGAGGACGAACAAAATCGACTAAGGGAGCTTCTGGAGGAGGAAAAGGAAGGAGGAGTGCAGAGAACCAGCTTCACACTGTTCAGACACAAATGTCAGAATTGGAAAAGAAATTGGAACAGGTGCATGAAATGGGGGCAGAGCTGGAGGATGAGAAGAAACAGAAAGCTCTGGCTGTAGAAGCAAAGAAGAAGCTGGAGCTTGACCTGTCCGAGCGGGAAGCTCAACTCATCCAAGCCATTAAAGCTCGAGATGAAGAACAGGGACAGCTGAAGAGAGTACCGATTCAGTTAAAGGATCAGTGGTGGGATGTGGATGAACTCCGAGCAGCGAGAGATGCTGCACGAAGCAGCGCCGAAGAGAGTGAACGCAAAGTCAAGAGTATGGAGGCGGAAAGTGTGCGGTTCCATGAGGTTCTGTCTGCAGCTGATCGCAGTCAAAAACAGGTTCACCAGGAGAGAAATGAGCTGCTTGAGGAAGTGACCAGCTGTAACTCCCAGATATCCTGCCCTGTGTGGGAGGCTGCTGGAGTAGAGCCTGTTGTTGTGCCTGGTGGATGCCGGTGAAGGTCTTGAACTATGCAAGTAGCAAGGACTCCAAGTTGGTTGATGGTGGATCTTCCTCAATTTCCCAGGTTTCAGCACCAGTGTGATACTTTGAAGTGAGGAGATGGGAGGCAGGCTTGGGACAACTCAAAAAGAGCTCTTTATTGTTCTTCACTTTTCAGTAATTTTGTTTCACTATGCACATATATGCGCACACAAACAAATGGCTCTGTGTTGCTCAGCTCTCTCTCCCCCTTTTATCCTTGCTGCTGCTCACTGAAACAACACTTGTTAGAAAAATCCTGCACAGGTATAGGTCCTTACCACACACTTTTCCCCACCCTACATTCACAAACTGGCGCTCGACAACGCCCACCTCCACACTCTCCATTTGTAAAAAAAATCCTTCTCATTGTAAAATGGCAAATTTCAAATTGTTTGGAGATGGCCTTATAACCATTTTCAAAATGATGAACAGTAACAGCTGCTTCTCTGAGGGAATGGTTGATGTCCTTTTTTCTTTACATGATGTAGAGACACACCTGACGGCTCCAGAACAACAAACTGCTTTTATACATTTACATTACATTTATTCACTTTGCAGACGCTTTTATCCAAAGCAACTTACAAATACGCAAAGCGATATATCAAGCAGAGAACAATACAAGTAGTGCTACTATACAAGAGCCATTAATTGAATACCAGAGGAAGCAAATGCACAGAGTAGAGGTGTAAGTGCGTTGTGTTTTTTTTTTTTTTTTTATATATGTAGAGGTAGTCACACTTCTTGAGTAACTAATTACACTTCTGAGAAACTAAAACTGCATTTCTTTGGTAACACCTCTCTGCTAATTACTCTCAATTATTGTGGAACTAGGAAGGGTGAAATAATTTTTTCCCTCCTGGAAACTGCTTGTAAAATTGTAAAAATTTGGTGGGAAATGACTACAGATTAAAATCTGTTGTTTTTTTTGATGACACCTGAGCTTGTTTTGTTTATAGAAGTTGCTGATGACCACACAACTGTTATTTAGGCCCTGTTAAATAAAAACCAAAGAATTGAAGGAGGGTGTACTTTATCTTTCCCATGACTGCATGGGTCAAAGAGCAAGAAGGCAAATTAATTTAATTAATCAGATATCGGCTGTCAAAATGTCTATGATGCTCCTACACTGTGGTGGGAAATGGAAACTTTAAATGTGATTTTCTCTTTTTTCACTTTTAGGGAAACATTACTTGATTGAGATATGTGCAAAAGAAGAACATATTTCAGTTCAGGAAAACCTAAGATTTTCAGAACTAATTATGGTCCTTAATCTGTTAATAATTTTTATAATAGTTATTCCTGAATTGTTTTCTGTAGTCACACAATTACAATTGATATTAAAATTCTTGGCAGGATTTTATAAAGGAAAAAAAAATGACACCAAGATAAATCATGTCACATCTTTTGCCACCTTTAATGGGCAAATACAAAGTATACAAATAAAATTAAATACAACCGCAGTGAAGTTGGCACCCCATGAAATGAAATAAACACCAAAAGCATTGAAATTCATTTGTGCTATGTTTTTGTTGATTTGTGCCTCAAAAATGAACTTGTGTGCTGGGTTGGTGTTTGAGATATTACACATTATTTTTCTGGCTGTGTGACATCATTCTCCACCCCATGCTGCTCAAATTGGCGCTGCTTATTTGTGCTCAGAATGTGATGATTTATGCCATTAAAACAAACACTGTAACTATTTCCCCTACTTAGATATTACAAGAATGTTTGAGTGTTTTGCACAAAACTGGTGCCATTCGTTTGTGCTCGATTTGTGCCATTAAAAGAAATCCTGTAACCACGATCCATAGCCGAAGTCGCTATCAGGCCCCCCTCATTTTTTTTTATTTTCTTCTCTCTCACACTCACACACACACACAGAAAAGCATGTGTGTTTTATATTGCGTGAGTGATAATTAAAGTAACTATTTACACTACATTTCTATTTAAAGCAGCAAATCATTTACTTAGCCAGGAAACACAGAACGTTCTCCTAACATTATCATATGGTTCCAGTTTGGTTATTTCTTTTTTTGTAACCAAACACTAACCTTCCCAGAATGTTGCAGAGAGGTTTTTTTTTGTACCAACCTAAAGAGAACCTATACAGAACATTCTCTAATGGATATTTTTAGGTCAAATTAGAGAACTGACATTTCTTTTAAGCACTGGCAGATCCAGGGCACCTGAAGTGGCCCCTGTCCTGTCAATCATCTCTGATCTATGTCAGAGCACTCAGCTGGTTTGTTTAAAATTCAACTCGCATAACCGTTTCTTTCTACCGCATCTCATAATGGCAGGTGTATAGACTGAGTTTTTATTGTCCGTGTCCACTTAAGCTTCAATGGTAAGTACTTATTTAACACTTAATTTTTTTAATTAACTTAAAAGTTATTTAGTGTTACTGTCACTTATTTTCTCTTTCACTAACGTTAAGAAGCTAGTTAGCTACAACTAGTACATCTAGTTACATAGGCTAAACAATGTTGGATAGTAGCTAGCTAGCTGGCAAATTAGTTAGGTTTTACAAATTAGTTCACAGTTGCACAGTTCAGGAAAGTAAAATATAGCAGCTGACACACAAAACCTATAATGTTTGGTCATGTCACAGAGCCACAGTCATTAATTATTGTAAATAAAACTAATGCTGCGTCCTGTACAAGTGGCAGCATGGAAATGCACAGAGACTTCAATAAAGAGCTCTGATTTGAATGGAGCACATCAAAGCGCTAACGTTATTCAATGAAGCTAATTTTTAAAATGAAGATTTTTGGTTTAACTACAGAGTTTGCCAGAGGTAGTGGTTTCTAACCAAAAAGAAGCCCAGCCTGCCTGTGGCTGACTGTGACAGCGGTCACTGTGTGAAGAGGGAGAGAATGAGGGAGCTCTGTTTTTGTCAAATAATCTCAACCTGTTTTGTATAAATTTAAACTATCACCTCAAGTCAATATAAAAAATCACTTCAAAAAGCAATGTTGCACTTGAGTTATAATCAGTGTATTTGTCTTGCATTTCAGTATAAATATATAAACATCTTTAAAAATTAATAAATTAATCTGAGAACCAAACTGCAGAGGATTAAGTGGATTTTATTTTTTGTTGAGAAGACTTATGATGAAATACACAAAACAAGTCTTAATAAGCAATTCATGTTTGCTTTTCATGTTAATTTATATTTTTAAGATGGTTTAGATTTTTCTTTGCTGTTGCGTGTAACATCAGAGCATTAGACACGGCCGTGCTTCATGATATTAAAGGCATCTATAGTAAAGTTTATTCATATATTTATTTTATTGATCATCTAATTCTGATTGTTTAATCCAATGTCCATGTAACATACGTTGGCTTTTAGATTTCTTTGTTCAATTTGCAGATGATGGTGGTGGAAGAATTTAACCTGTTTTTTGAAGTGGTGAAGTTGATCAGAATTTGAAAAATGTATCATGCTCATGCTACAAGTAGTGACAAGGACCCTAACAAAACACAAAACTAGAGACAAATCAGTCAGGAAGGATAAGGAGAGAGTAGAGATGCACCAATGTAGATAAAGGCTATTTTTCACGCTATGGGCCATTGGTCGATAGTTTAAAAACATCTGACACTCAGGGCCAATTATATCCGGTCAATCAAAAGAGTGTGGGAAAACACATCGATTTCGCGATGTGTGTAAAGATGTCTCTTGTGTGGAATGATGAGAAAACTGCATTTTGTAAGCTCTGTAAGCCTGCTAAAATTTTACACCGGAAGTGAGCAGCAGTTAAGCGAGAGTTTCGGTGTCGAATCAAATTTTGGACTTTTTTTTTACTGTGCTGCTTGAGCTGAATTAAAAAGGGCCAGTACACTGTTGAAAGATTTACATGAAGATGAGTTGACAAAAAAGTATATATATCACAAAAAAATATATTTGTAGAGTAATATATGTCATATCCAGCAGTAGTTACAGTGAGGGGAAAAAAGTATCTGATCCCCTGCTGATTTTGTACGTTTGCCCACTGACAAAGAAATGATCAGTCTATAATTTTAATGGTAGATTTATTTGAACAGTGAGAGACAGAATAACAACAAAAAAAGATCCAGAAAAACGCATGTCAAAAATGTTATAAATTGATTTGCATTTTAATGAGGGAAATATGTATTTGACCCCTCTGCAAAAAATGACTTCGTACTTGGTGGCAAAACCCATGTTGGCAATCACAGAGGTCAGACGTTTCTTGTAGTTGGCCACCAGGTTTGGACACATCTCAGGAGGGATTTTGTCCCACTCCTCTTTGCAGATCTTCTCCAAGTCATTAAGGTTTCGAGGCTGACGTTTGGCAACTCGAACCTTCAGCTCCCTCCACAGATTTTCTATGGGATTAAGGTTTGGAGACTGGCAAGGCCACTCCAGGACCTTAATGTGCTTCTTCTTGAGCCACTCCTTTGTTGCCTTGGCCGTGTGTTTTGGGTCATTGTCATGCTGGAATACCCATCCATGACCCATTTTCAATGCCCTGGCTGAGGGAAGGAGGTTCTCACCCAAGATTTGACGGTACATGGACCCGTCCATCGTCCCTTTGATGCGGTGAAGCTGTCCTGTCCCCTTAGCAGAAAAACACCCCCAAAGCAGCATTCAATTCAATTCAATTTTATTTGTATAGCGCTTTTTACAATAGTCATTGTCTCAAAGCAGCTTTACAGAAATAAAAAACAGGTATAAACAGTCAGAAACATCTAAAGAGAGACAAACAGGAACAGATGAACAGAGACAAACGTTTGACGGTGGGGATGGTGTTCTTGGGGTCATAGGCAGCATTCCTCCTCCTCCAAACCAGGCGAGTTGAGTTGATGCCAAAGAGCTCCATTTTGGTCTCATCTGACCACAACACTTTAACCCAGCTGTCCTCTGAATCATTCAGATGTTCATTGGCAAACTTCAGACGGGCATGTATATGTGCTTTCTTGAGCAAGGGGACCTTGTGGGGACTGCAGGATTTCAGTCCTTCGCGGTGTAGTGTGTTACTAATTGTTTTCTTGGTGACTATGGTCCCAGCTGCCTTGAGATCATTGACAAGATCCTCCCGTGTAGTTCTGGGCTGATTCCTCACTGTTCTCATGATCATTTCAACTCCACGAGGTGAGATCTTGCATGGAGCCCCAGGCCGAGGGAGATTGACAGTTCTTTTGTGTTTCTTCCATTTGCGAATAATCGCACCAACCGTTGTCACCTTCTCACCAAGCTGCTTGGCAATGGTCTTGTAGCCCATTCCAGACTTGTGTAGGTCTACAATCTTGTCCTTGACATCCTTGGAGAGCTCTTCGGTCTTAGCCATGGTGGAGAGTTTGGAATCTGATTGATTGATTGCTTCTGTGGACAGGTGTCTTTTATACAGGTGCTGACATTAGGAGTACTCCCTTTAAGAGTGTGCTCCTAATATCAGCTCGCTACCTGTATAAAATGAGGTGAATCTTTGTTTCTGAAATTACTTTTGTGGTAATTATCAGTTTGTGTAACTAATCTATCAGAAAATACTAGACCTGGTGTCTGAATGTGGTAGATGTATTAGAGTTATGTAAATGAATCACATGTAAATGAATCATATGAAAATGAATAAATAAACAAAGGCAAAAAAAAAAAAGAAAATACTAGACCTGGTGTCTGAATGTGGTAGAATTGTGGACACGTGAACACGTAGAACACGTAGAACACGTAGAAATGTGTAGCTACCTATGTGTATGATGTGTAATCCTTCTGTCAAGAAATGAACAGATAACATTTATTGCCTATGTTGTTGAGAAAAACACGGATGTGTAAAACATTTCTACATTCTTTCAAGGCTGTATGAGGAAGTTTTTCTCTTTTATTGAAATAAAAACCAAAACTTATCAGTGTTATTCACTGTGGAGACTGAAGCGACAATATGTCTGAAGATGAAAAATATTTATTACATATCCTACTTTCCAAAGAACGTACTTTAAACCTTTTTAAAAGATGTATTTTTTTTTAAAGAATCATGCGTTTTGTTTCAACTGTAAACAAGTTTTCGGAAAATGGTTCACCAACGAGGATACTTACACAGAACTGTTGCTAAATACATAAGCTTTTGTCTATGCTTTGACATCCCATGTCCCCACTGGCCGACAGTGAAGTCATGTAAATTTATGACCTCTGGTAACACTGTGACAAGAATGTGTGATCTTTCCTGGCAGTTGTCTGTCTGTGGGAGACAGAGAAATTTGATTTCTGGGGGTTTTGCTGACTAGAATGCTTACAAATGTGTTTGTTAACGAATTAAGGAGAGAGTTGGGCCCAAAGTGTCAATATTTTGTGTGGCCACTATTATTTTCCAGCACTGCCTTAACCCTCTTGGGCATGGTGTTCACCAGAGCTTCACAGGTTGCCTCTGGAGTCCTCTTCCACTCCTCCATGACGACATCACAGAGCTGGTGTATGTTAGAGTCTTGTGCTCCTCCACCTTCCTTTTGAGGATGCCCCACAAATGCTCAATAGGGCTTTTCACCTTCACCCTCAGCTTCTTTAGCATTCATGGTACCCTCGATGAACTGTAGCTCCCTAGCTACACAAGCTGTACACTCACTACTTTACATTGGGGCAAAGTGTCATTTCTTCAGTGTCACATGAAAAGATAATCAAATATTTACAAAAATGTGTGGGGTGTACTCACTTTTGTGAGATACTGTAGGTAGCTACACACATAAAATGTCCACAACTCTAATACATCTACCACATTCAGACACCAGGTCTAGTATTTTCTGATAGATTAGTTACGCAAACTGCTAATTACCACAAAAGTAATTTCAGAAACAAAGATGTACACATCGGTGGGGTCGTGAAACAGTGATACACATGACTCATCCCTTAATTCATTAACATAAACACATTGTAAGCATTCTGGTCAGCAAACACATGAACCTATATCTCTCTCTTACACACACACTTCAGACACTGTCACCAGAGCTCATAAATTCGGTGTACATACAGAACAGGCTGGTAGAGTCATAAATGTACACGATCTACAGAAACTGTCTACCGGTGGAACATGTGTATGGGTGGGGTTTAGAGAGAGAGAGAGAGAGAGAGAGAGAGAGAGAGAGAGAGAGAAGAGAGAGAGAGAGAGAGAGAGAGAGAGAGAGAGAGAGAGAGAGGTGAAGCGGTTTTAACATCATTACTGCTTTACCCCAGTGAATGGAAGACATCTCGCAAAAACTTATCTTCCAGTTTAAACAATACGGGCAATTCTTTCAGCCAACACTAACATTTTTACCTCATAAGGATTTTTGTTTAGAAGTCATGTTATATGTGCGATTCTTTTAAACAGCACATTTAAACGTTTTTATCTCCTAAGGGTTGTTTTGTTTGGACGACAAGTAATACAGATTCTTTTGAAACAAATTATTTTTTTTGGAGAATGGAGAGAATAAAGCCTTTAATTGCATTTCCTTCAGAATTGTGGAATTAATTATTATTAATTTAAAAAAGGCTATGATTAGTTATTGGTATTGGCTGAGAAATTTTGTATCGGTGCATCTTTAGGAGAGAGCAATTGTCTGTGGCTACCACCTGCAAAACCATTCCCTTTGTGGGGGTTGTATTGCTGTTGCCTCTCCAGTGTAGCTGTTGTCACTTTCATTTGCAGCAAAACAAGTGAAACTGATTCACAATCACTTATGCTTCCTAACTGGACAGATTGATATCCCTGAAGTTTAACTGACTTTTTGATATACTGTAATGATTAATCGTTCCCTTAATTTTTTTGAGAAGTGTAGGTATAGTGTTTGTTTTAATGGCACAAACTGTCATAAAATGAGCACAAATGAACAGTGCCAATTTGTAGCAATTTGAGCGACATGGGGTGGAGCGTGACAAAACACAGCCAAAAACATATATATATGTTTAATAGCGGATAAACCAAGCCAGCACAAATGTAGCATAAACGAAGGCATCATTTTGGTTATTAATTAATTCCATGCGGTGCAAACTTCACAAAGATAAAAAATAATCATACATTTTTTATGGAAAAATAAAAATAGGCTAAAAAACTTACAATAAATTAGTATCATAAGTGTGCACACCCCTAAATTAATACTTTGCCGAAGCACCTTTTGATTTTATTACACCTCTCATTCTTTTTGGGTAATAGTCCATCAACATGGCAAATCCTGACTTAGCTATATTTTCCCATTATTTTTTGCAAAAACATTCTAGGGCAATCAAATTGTAAGGGCATCTCATGTGAACAACCCACATCAGATCACCCCACAGATTTTAAGTTGGATTCAGGTCTGGGCTCTGGCTAGGCCACTGAAAAACATTGATCTTTTGGTCTTTTGATCTTTGTTAGTTTGGGTGTATACTTTGGGTTACTGTCGTAGTGAAAGGTGAAATTCCTAGCAGACACTTGCTAAAACCCACATTTCCGGCTGAAGAAAAGCAGGAATATCTGACAATAATCAGTAGTACACCTCTCACATATTCCTGCAGCTCCATTAATGTTGCCATAGGTCTCTTGGCAGCCTCCCTGATAAGTTTTTCTCTTTTTGTAAATTTTATAGGGATGTCCTGTTCTTAATAATGTCACTGTGGTGCCCAATTTCTCCATGGTAGAGCTTATATGTGTGTGTGTGTGTGTATATTTTTTATATATATATATATATATATATATATATATATATATATATATATATATATATATATATATATATATATATATATATATATATATATATATATATATATAAATAAAGCTGTACCATGGAGAAATTGGGCACCACAGTTGTCACTTACCACCACCGCGTATAATATATATATATATATATATATATATATATATATATATATATATATATAAAGCTGTAGAACAGGAATCTGAGACTACCACAGGCTCATTGAAACTGGTTAGCTGAAGATTAGAAATATCACCTGGTATTTTTCCAGTCTTCAACTGTCCGGTTTCAGTTAGTTTGTGCCCACGATAGCCTCAGATTCTAGTTCTTGACTGACAGGAGTGGAATCTGATGTAGCCTTCTGCTGCTGTGGTCCACCACCTCAAGATTTGACGTGTTGTACGTTCTAAGATGCTTTTCTGCTCACCAAAGTTATAAAAACTGCGTATTTGAGTTACTAAAGACTTCCTGTCAGCTCAGACCATTCTGGTCATTCTCCTCTGATATCTCTCATCAACATGGTGTTTCAGTCTGCAGACCATCTGCTCACAGGATGTTTTTTTGCAACATTCTGTATAAATTCAAAGTTTATTTTTATGATTGTTACGACCAAAAATGCTTAAGTATTTTGTGTTTTCTTTGCAGAAAACTATTGAATGGCATGAAATACTTTTGCCCCGGTCTTTTGCAGTGATGTATGTTGGTAAATCAGACCTTTTAGCTGTACTCTTGTTCGACGTACATGAATCAAAGGAGGCTTTGGCTGAATTCGCATTGTGATGACGTCACATACCGTGTTGTGATCATGTCTCATGACGCGTCTTGGCCGAAATCTGAGGAAACTCCTGTGAATATTGTGCAATCTGAGGAAGCTCCTGTGAATATTGTGCAGTTTCCTTGATTTTGCATTCATTTCTGCGATCACAAAATCCTGGAGGGACTGACTCTAGAAAATGTTGTGTGAAAATCCCAGGAAATCGGTAGATTCTGAAATACTCAAACCAGCCCATCTGGTACCAACAACCACGGTTAAAGTCACAGTGATCACACTTTTTCCCCATTCTGATGTTTATCTGAATGCTCTTGACCTGATGATTTTATGAATTGTGCTGCTCCCACATGATTGTCTGTTTGAATAACTGCATAAATGAGCATGTGTACAGGTGTTCCTATTAAAGGGGGCGGTGAGTACACACACATGTATATATATATACACACACACACACACAAACAAGCAACCAATTACTGAAGGTCCATTAAAACATGCTTATAAAAAGTCCTAATGTTGCTCAAATATTCATACCGCAATCTTTTTGTCCTTCCAGTTAACAGTCTCCTGTAGGTCAAACACCTCCCTTGTGAGTGTATCTAACTTGAACTGAATGTTCTGGTTTGCCTAGAAAAGTAGTGTTCAAATGGAGAGCCATGAAATAGAAGGGGAAAAGCAGTGGACAGAAGCAAGACAGAATACACAATAGAGAAACGGCCTGCATTTGGACCATAGCTCTGTTACTCATGTGGCTTTGCAACCAACAACATTTAAACCATCTGTGATTAAATGTATTCTACTATTGTGAGTTTAATGTGAATCAAGAAGAAACCTTACCTCAATAAGTTCATCTCGCTGTCGGATTCCCTCTTTTAGCTCCTCTTGTTTATGCAGCAGGACTGAACATGTATGCTTTTGCCTCTCTAATTCCTGAGGATCATGATTTTTTTTTTAAATATGTGAAGTAAATTAAAATTTCTTTATGAAATTTCTAACAAAACAATTCATTTATTATGTTACATCAGAGAAAACCCTGGGTCACAATATTATTTCATAGCATGATTTCATAACACCTCCTAGTGCTCCAGCTAATATGCAGTGGAAACCAATGTAACTACGTTCAAAGGTTTGGTCAGGTAAATATATACCTTCGACTTGTCCTCTGTTTCCCTGATCAGCTCGGACATCTGCTCTTCCAATTCCTCAATAACATCCTTGAGTGTGTCCACCTGGTAGATGAGGTTTGCCTTGTCATTGTCAAGTTGTGCGTTAGACACCATGGCCTTCTTATACTTCTCTTCCACTTCAGACAGAGATTCCTACAGAGAATACAAAATTTCCTTCAAAATACAACTAATATAACACTAGAAATTGCTTGGTGCTATCATTATAATAATGGAATAATTATAACAAATAGTTTAAAAGTGCATTGAAGTGAATGTTTATTTATAACCTTATTTTTCATGGAATTTGCCTTTCATTATAGCTTTTCAAAAAGGTATTATTTTAACCAATTAATCTTTGTTTTAAGAGCTACATAGTTACAGTACATTGTGTGTGTGTGTGTATATATACACAGTATCTCACAAAAGTGAGTACACCTCTCACATTTTTGTAAATATTTGATTATATCTTTTCATGTGACAATACTGAAGAAATGACACTTTGCTACAATGTGAAGTAGTGAGTGTACAGCTTGTGTAACAGTGTAAATTTGCTGTCCCCTCAAAATAACTCAACACACAGCCATTAATGTCTAAACCGCTGGCAACAAAAGTGAGTACACCCCTAAGTGAAAATGTCCAAATTGGGCCCACAGTGTCAATAAAAATACTGACACTTTGGGCCCAGTGTGGCCAGTATTATTTTCCAGCACTGCCTTAACCCTCTTGGGCATGGAGTTCACCAGAGCTTCACATGTTGCCACTGGAGTCCTCTTCCTCTCTTCCATGATGACATCATGGATCTGGTGGTTGTTAGAGAACTTGTGCTCCTCCACCTTCCTTTTGAGGATGATCCACAGATGCTCAATAGTGTTTAGTCCATCACCTTCACCCTCAGCTTCTTTAGCAAGGCAGTGGTCATCTTGGAGGTGTGTTTGGGGTCGTTATCATGCTGGAATACTGCCCTGCGGCCCAGTCGCCGAAGGGAGGAGATCATGCTCTGCTTCAGTATGTCACAGTACATGTTGGCAGTCATGGTTCCCTCAATGAACTGTAGCTCCCCAGTGCCGGCAGCACTCATGCAGCCCCAGACCATGACACTCCCACCCCCATGCTTGACTGTAGGCAAAACACACTGGTCTTTGTACTCCTCACCTGGTTGCCGCCAAACACCCTCGACACCATCTGAACCAAATAAGATTATTTTGTTTCATAAGGCATGTCCTTAGTCTGCTTGTCTTCAGCAAACTGTTTGCGGACTTTCTTTTGCATCATCTTTAGAAGAGGCTTCCTCCTGGGACGACAGCCATCCAGACCAATTTGATGCAGTGTGTGGCGTATGGTCTGAGCACTGACAAGCTGTCCCCCCACCCCTTCAACCTCTGCATCAATGCTGGCAGCACTCATACATCTATTCATTGAATGCCAACATGTACTGTGACATTCTGAAGCAGAGCATAATCAGTATGCAGTATATGATAACGACCCCAAACACACCTCCAAGATGACCACTGCATTCTAACTAAGCTGCGGGTGAAGGTGATGGACATATCTCCAAACTTAAACCCTATTGAGCATCTGTGGGGCATCCTCAAATGGAAGGTGGAGGAGCACAAGGTCTATAACATCCACCAGCTCCATGCTACATTGTAGCAAAGTGCCATTTCTTCAGAATTGTCACAAGATATAATCAAATATTTACAAAAATGTGAGGGGTGTACTCACTTTTGTGAGATGCTTGATACATGAAGATTTATTCTTTGTTTATAATATTTTAAAATCACTATTTAGTTTCTCTCAACTACTGGGTGTGGCAGTTGCAAACTAGTAAAACCTATAAAGAAAAAAAAATAAAGATTTGTAAGTCTTATATTTTAAGGCCAGATTTATATTACATAATGTATCAAAACAAGATCTACATAACAAGACAGATGACAAGTCTCCAAACAAACTAAAACTTGCTACAGTCAGGTCCGAAAGATAAACCTTCATCATACGTAAGCATATCTTCTCTCATCAGCATACATATCTTAAAGCTCTTACCTAAACACAAGTTAGCATACAGGCTAGAATTGTTAGAAAAATCCTATCAGAATTAGACATTGAGGAAAGCAATTCGATGAGCGAGGTTCATGCTTCCACACAAAATAAATGGCCCAAACAGTGAGGTTTGGGTGTGAGTAAAAGCTCACAGCCAGAGAGAAATAGAGAAGGAAGAGATGGCATGCACTGGACACAAGCCCCTCTACCTTCAGCTCTTTAAGACCCTGCATATAGCGCCCCTCTACATCCTGAATCTGGTCCTTTAGATCATAGATGTCCTGTTGAGGAGGAAGGATTGAAAGGAATATTGGTGAAAAGTAGAAGCACCGAAGCACGAATATGACACATGCATACTTTCCCCAGAGGCAGTGACAGAACAGACTTTCCCCAGAGGCAGTGACAGTACTTTAACTAGAGAGCAAAAACAGCTAACATGGAGTTTTAGATGTAGTAGACATATAGCAAGAGCAATGGGCCAGTCAATAATCTTATTATAGGGTTTTCCCCTGAAAAGCACAAAACACTACAAACAGATTACTGTCATTAACCAGCTATTCTGATTCATTGAGCCAGATAATAGATATTGACTTTGTGACTCTGCATGCTTTAATGTTATTGTCAGTATAAATTTGACAAACATCACTTGTTATGGAAAATGTTCAAAACACAATAATTTTTTTAAAAGTAATTACAAAATGTAGTGTCACTTTAATCTGAGATTACGGAAAAAAATCATTTGGCCGGTTAAGAGTACTGTGATCTCAGGTGCTGTCAGTCAGCTTTTCCAAATGCAATTTTTAGATGGTCCCTTACAGACTTCATTACTATAAATTGCTGGTGCTATACTATAAACTGCTATTACTATAAAGTGCGTTTCTGAGAGACCAGCTTCAGGGGTATTTAACGGGAGAAAAATGTAAACTATATACAGTTGTACTTGGTTCTCGTTACATTTATTCATTTAGCAGATGCTTTTATGATGACTTACATGACTTACAAATGAAGAAATACAAGCAACCACTCCACTCTAGAGTAAGACAGTACACATTTGGCCCTTTCTGTGTGTTTACTTTTTGAGAAATAGAAGAGAGAATCTTGAATGAACATTGAATGTCCTGTGACTGCAAGCCAGTTTAAAATGCGGTCCACTGTGAGTGATGTCACTTCCAAATACAAACTCGCCCCACAGTATACTCCCACCCCCAACACTGATTGTCAGGTTTCTGTACAAGGCATGGGAAATGCAAATGGATTTGTGATTCTGTTAATATTGGCAGGCTCCAACCACCACACTGAGGACATGAAGTAGTATTCAACATTACTTCAATATGACACAGGGTCATAAAGCATAACACACTGGAAATGCAATAGCAAATGGACTTTGCGTTTTCATTTGAAATTTGGCAGACACTGTACATTCTTGTAAATTAAAATTCAAACAGTAACACACAATTTGCATTTTCATTTGAATTATGACGATTTATGCATCCACAAATAGATCTGCAAATACAGTTTGCAATTGCTTTTGAATACTGACTACAAAATACTTTCATACAAGTAGAACTGGTACTACAACTATAGTATTTATATTAACAAGGATAAAACATGTGCTACAATAGCGCAGCTGTAACGTGGTTGTTGCAGTACATCAGCAACTGGGGTTTGATCCTCTCCTCAGGTGAGTGTGTGAATTTAATAACTTTTTCTTTCAGCATAGAAAGTCCACACCCTGACAAAAAAAGTTCTTTGAATTTACTTAATTCAAATACGTACATGCGTTGATTGAATTGAGTTAACATTATTTGTTTTTGTACTATCTTGTATAGTTGTGTATTCGTGTCATGTTGTGCAGATGCAAGTTGTAATATTGTGTTTATGCTTTGTATGAATCGGATTCATTTCTTATAGGATGTGTTTGGGTGAGTTAATGAACCTGCTACTAAAGTGCTTTAGATTACTGGTTTTCATTCACTCAGCTCATGCAGGCCATTCCTGCTAATATTTTATATTACTACTTTCCACCCCCACGTCTTTATCCCCACCACTTTTAAAAACCAAGTGACACCCCTGTATTGCCTTAACAAGTAAATTACTGATCACGTTTCAATATTATGAAGCTTTTGCAAAGAATATACAGTAATTAGTATACAGTATACAGTAATTAGTATTACTGATTTTAACAGTAAATGCAGTATGTTGTTCTGTGGATTTAAAAGATAGACCGAAGTCAGTCATCTGTATTGGAGAAGTTGGATAAGTCGATCTCTTTCCACATTCCATTCACGGGGTGTGAGGTGCAAGTGTGGACCAACCATTTTTGCCGGTTTCACTTGGCCCGAATTGCGGACTTTATTTCCCACACAGTGACTTTAATTCTAGCAATTGCGAGTTATGCTGCATCTCACAACTGTGACCTTATGACTTTATAAGTCACATTTTTCGTCATTGTCTCCATTTCTGCAACAGACCTCATGTTCAGACGTGTCGTGCTGTATCCAAAATCACTCACTAATTTAGTCACAAATTCTAAACACCCATTTAGTCTTTTGTATGATGCTGCAGACTACACCATTTCTTTTTATTCTGTACATTGACACCTCATCTGCCTCAACTGCCCATCAAAATAATTTTTGCCAAGTATTCAGTCCTTTAAAAAAAACAAAAAAAAAACAAACTGCAAGACAGCAGTCTGAAATTCTATTATTGCCTCCTTAAAATTAATTACTTTATTGTATTCACTTTAGACATGCCAATCAGCCTACCACTTTTTTTGGACTGAGGGAGGAAACCCCCGCAGCAAGGGGAGAACATACAAACTCCACACACATATGGCCCTGGCGGGAATCGAACCCCAGACCCTGGAGGTGTGAGGCGAACGTTCTAACCACTAAGCAATGTTTTTCACAGTTGTAGTTTCACATTTAGTTGTAGATGTGTTGATTACACTTTTCGCTCTACACACGTTTTGTCATCCATCCTTCTGTTTTTTTGTGTGCTTTGTTTTTTTAATTCATGGGTATTCATTATTCGTTTTAAAGTCATTAACCATACTTTTCCAAATAAATTATTTTGCTTCAGGCACACCCCTAATAGACAGTTTCATGTATGTAAATATAAAAAAATTATATATGAAAATAAATTAATTGCTGTTCACTTTCCAATACAATTAAACCTTTATTAAATATAAATTGCAAAGAGTACAGATTTTTGCAGGAATTTTTAAAGTTGTTCGTCTGTTTCGGAGAAGTTCATTAATTTGATCGCTTATCAGTTTCTAGTCTCAGGCGGTCAGGCAGAATTTCCAACCAACCGCATCTGAAAGTGTTTGACGCAGGTTGTTAAGCTTGCCAATGGCTGTTGCAGAATGCCAGCAACTGTGGATCAATCCTCAGCTCAGGGGGAGTTTAATTTTATTCTGGGCATTGAAAATATATGATCAAATTATGTTTAATGTACAAAAACATATGTTAATGTAACTCAATTCAGTCATGTCGAAATTCAATTCAAAATTAAATAAATTAATTAAAACAAAAAAACAAAAATGTTAATTAAATCAACACTCTGGTGTACAACTATGTTGTACGCCACAGTTGCTGGTGTACAACACCAATGATGTTACTGTTGTGCTATTCTAACACACACGTTATATATTGTACTATGTGACTCGATCATGCTTCCATTGTATAATTGAATCTTGTAATTAGAATCTTGTTTAAATATCAGGTTTAGGATAAGCTTTGATGAGAAACAATATTTGTTTGTGAACCGTACATAATATTTTTTCTTAAACCGACTACACATTCCATTTTTTTTTTTTAAAGTGTACCGTGTACTCAGCTACAGTATGTTGTTCCATGTGCCACTTAGTGGGTATTGTGTGAAGCACAAATTAATTGAAATTCTAAGAAGTGTGCCTGCAGCGTGCCGCGTGATCACATGTGACGAATCACGTGAAACCGAACCGGGGGTGGGGGGGCACACACACATTCTTAAAAGCCACATTTGTAGCAAACCAATAACGGGCCGCGAGTTCCTGAACATGACTGGTTACATTGATAGTGCCATATAAATCCTACATACATTCAACCACACGTTCTTGAGGTATTGTGCTAACTAGAATCTCGGATAAAGGGACAGACAACCCAAAAATATAATACCTTCCTTTCTCAGTGGCGGAGACATAAAAACAGTGTTGGCCATTTGTAATTTTTCAGACAATATATATTAATGAAAACAGTCAATAATAAAGAATTACATATTGTTCCTTACCCTTAGTTCACTGAGAGAGGCATCTGGTTCGATGACAACACTGGGCATGTCCCCACTGCCTCGTCTGGATGAAGAACCACCAAGAGAGGCCAGTGTGGCAGCAGAGAGGCCTGGAGTGGCACATCGAGATGATGGCTACAACACACAACATAAAATACATTTATAAGTATACAGAAGCAACATCCATTCTGTACAGTGATATATTCATAAATGACTACACCATTTATGCCCAGGACCTCAGAAGAAGAAGAAAAAAAAGTAAAATAAATCTATTTCAGACATTTGACCTTACTGTGACCGTGGCCCTGTTTGGAACAATTTCAAAATCTAAATCAGTTTATCTGCTAGTTACAATCATAATTCTAAATAGATAATGGGCAGCTGTGGCTCAAGTGGTAGAGTGGGTTGTCCACTATTCATAGGGTTGGCAGATCAATTCCTGGGCCCCATGACTCCACATGCCGAAGTGTCCTCAGGCAAGACACTGAACCCTAAATTGCTCCCGCTGGCAAGCTAGTGCCTTGCATGGCAGCTCTGCTACCATTGGTGTGTGTATGTGTGTGTTTGTGTGTGAATGGGTGAATGAGAAACAGTGTAAATCAATGGTCCCCAACCACCGGTCCGTGGGTCATTTGGTACCGGGCCGCACAGCAAGAATAAATAACTTACATTATTTCCGTTTTATTTATTATCTGAGTCTGAACGATGTTTTATTTTGAAAAAAAAAAATGACCGGATTCTCTCCGTTACATCCGTCTATGACTCACTCTAGACGCATGTCAAGACGCTTGTCTCGGTCACGTGATACGTTAAGCGTTAGGGGGCAGAGCGGATGTCACTCATGTTATGTTGTTGGCGATTTGCGATTTCACATTGGATTCACGTTTATTATTATATTTTTTTAAAATTAATAAAAACAGTTTTTATGCTGGTCTTATTTTATTTTGTTGTATTTATCCGCCACACCTTTAAGGCCGGTCCGTGAAAATATTGTCTGATATTAAACCGGTCCGTGGTGCAAAAAAGGTTGGGGACCGCTGGTGTAAATCACTTTGTAGAACTGCTAAGGTTAAAAAAAAAATAATTAAAAAGCACTATATAAGTGCAGACTTATACCATCCTAGAAAAATTCAACAACTCATTCAAAATATTGCACTAATGGGTATCTCAGGTGGATGCACACATGGTGGAGGCGTTATGTTTTCGAGTGTTACGTCCAACCATCAAGTGACATGTTCTTTTAGTGAGATGGAAAGTGGGATTCTTGAGTTCTTGCCTCAGTAAAGCAATTTTGGCCAGAGAATCAATCTTAAGGACCCAATACATTGTATTTTAATGTTTCACACAACGTTATGCAGAAACATGCTTTTTTTTATTTTATTTAAACGGCAGCCAGTGTCCAGAGTCAAAAGTCATTTTGATTAACATGACAGTATGTTGGATATGCCAGCACTCCAATTTTAATCAGGCTTAAGTGGAGCTACACATTGAATGACTACTTATGGAATATTAATAATAAACAGACAATTTTGCTTGTACTCTGCAGATGTGCGCTCATGGTTATATGTTGGAGCACAAAGTGCTGGAACTCAATTGGTTTTGTTCTGATTTCATCTTCTACTTCTATTTTTCGGATAAAGTAAATCATGCAGATCAAACCATAACTTGTAGAGACATGAAACGTGCTCCACATAGAGTACTCCGTCCTGCTACTTGAGTGAGATGGGGATGATCAACCCAATGGTGGCACATAGTGCAGGGTTTTACTTTTTGATCCATATTTCATGAATTGTAAATCCAAAAAAAAAAAAAAAAAACTATTTTGTGTGCACAATCATGAAAAGCACCACAACAGCTTCATGCCTGAGTCACTCAGAACACTCAACACACTAGTGCTAATTCCCTAACAGATCAGAGCGAAAAATGCAGTTTTCACCAATTTTCAATTTGCTAGTTTGCTTAGGATCATTATCCTGTTGAAAGGGCCACATTCAGTTCAACGTCAACTTTTGGACAGATGGTTCACATTATCTTCAAGCGCTCTTTGATATGATGTAGGTGTATAGTAGGAATCAATGAATGCAAGCTGTCCAGTCCCTGAGGCAGTGAAGCAACCCCAAACTATAACATTTCTACAAACGTGCTTCACAGTTGGTTTGAGGTGCTTCTCCTGAAAAGCTGTCTTTGGTCTGCAACAAAAATGTCTGCTGTTACTGTGGTCAAACAACTCTATCTTTGATTTGTCTTTCCAGAGCACATTATTCCAAAATGCCCGGTCTTTGCCTATATGCTCATCGGCAAACTGAAGTCTTGCTCTGATGTTTTTTTTAGACAGCAAATGTTTTTTTTCTTGCCAGATGCTAGACATGAGAGGGGTATAAATACGACAGGTTCCACCTGCACTCCCTAAGCATGTTTTAAATCACTGGCACCCAGTGATTTAGTGTCTTAAACACTTGATTCTAAAAGGTGTGTTAAATGTAGGGGTATACTTATTTTTTCCATGTGACTGATCTGTTTCTTGTTCATTTCAATTGTGGACAAAATTTAAATTACTACAAAATGTCAATTTTATCTGTAATTTGATAGAGATCCTCTTTATTAATAGAGAATCAAAGAGGGCCAAATGTTTGCTTGTCCAAATATTGCACACAAAAAAAACCCCACCACCAATTTCCATAGGGTGTACTTATTTTTTCACATGACTATATTAGGCAACATATGAACTGCCAGTTCTCAAAGTTGATGTGATGGAAGCAGGAAGAATAGGCAAGCGTAAAGATCTGAACGATTTTGACAAGAGCCAAATTGTGATGGTTAGACAACTGGGTCAGAGCATCTCTAAAGTGATGGGTCTTATGGGGTGTTCCTGGTATGCAGTGGTTAGTACCTACCCAAAGGGTCATGGGTGCCCAAGGCTCATTGATGCTTGTCGAGGGGCAAAGGCTAGCCCATATGGTTTGATCCCACAAAAGAGATACTGAAGCACAAATTACTGTTAATGTTAATGCTGGCTATGATAGAAAGGTGTCAAAACACACCAGTGGATTGCAGCTTGCTGCATAATGAGCTGTGCAGCCGCAGACAGGTAAGTGCCCATGCTGACCCGTCCACAGACGAAAGTGCCTACAATGGGCATGTGAGCATCAGAACTGGATCCCAGAGCAATGGAAGAAGGTCACCTGGTCTAATGAATCACTTGAAGAAATGAAGAGATGGCACCAGGATGCACTACGGAAAGATAGCAAGCCAGCGGAGGCAGGGTTCTGCTGTGAAACCTTGGGTCCTGGCATTCATGTGGATGTTACTTGGCATATACCACCTATCTAAACATTGCTACAGACCAAGTACACCCCTTCATGGCAATGGTATTCCCTAAAAGCAGTGGCCTCTTTCAGCAGGATAATGTGCCCTGCCACACTGCAAAAATTGTTCAGGAATGGTTTGAGAACACGACAAAGTTACAAGGTGTTGACTTGGCCTCCATATTCCCAAGATCTCAATCTGATTGAGCATCTGAGACATGTGCTAGACAAACAAGTTTGATCTATGGAGGCCCCACCTCAGAATTTACGTGACTTAAATGATCTGCTGCTAACATTTTGGTTCCAGATAAAATAGCACACCTTCAGAAGTCTTAGGGAGTCCATGCCTTGAAGGGTCAGAGCAATAGTAATAGTAATAGTAATAATAATAATAATAATAATAGTAATAATGATAATAATAATAATAACAATAATAATTTAACAGAAGCTGTGAAACACCATTTGAGTGGTGAATTAACATTGAAATTATTTTAACATCAGCTGGTAAACTGAGCTACTGTACAAACTGCAAATACAAATTTTTTGCCCACTAGCCTGAAACATGTCATTGCACAATTTCACCTAAATTTTTTGCTCTTCATATTGGTTTATCCTTTTAAATAACTAATGCAGTTTTCACAGGTGAAACCCAGGTTAGACATTCAGAGCTATTGTTTGTTTAAACATTCAAACAAACAGGGCATACCTAAGCAACAAGAAAAATGTCAGTTATGTGTTTCAATATTTTTGAAGACTTGAAAAATGGGTGGATTCAATCAAAAGGTGACATGTTCTAAGCTGTTTAACACATCTAGATGTAATATCCAGGAACAAAAGTTTGATCCATCATTCCAGATTGATATTTTGATCTTTTAACCAAATGTCTTCAGAATATATCAAAAAATATATATACACATATTCTCACATTGAGGCAGCATTCCAAATTTCAGCTTGAATGGAATAATTCAGAAACAGTTATCTGACTTTAGCTCCATCACCTATGTATGACCATGCTATAAATTTTGCATATGACCTCAGAATCTTGTCATGTGTGTGCCTTTGAAGTGATGTGATCCATGTATAACATCACGAGTTACAGCTGTTTGAGTAAATTAGCCTTTGTCTCATAATAATTGATTGATTGACTGATTGATAGTTGAAGACAAATTTCACAAATGTCGGCACGGTTCCAATAATTACTGAAGTTCACCCTCTACCGATTAAGATGACACAAAAATGACAATTCACAAAATGACAATTTTGTGAATATAAGCCAAGGGCTAGTTTAGAAAAGTAGGTTTTGCATATTATGCAAATTAGCAAAAAGTGAAAGCGGGTGGAGCTAAATGGCTCTTGAGAGCCTTTTTTGCTAGCAAAAATTACTTTTGATTGTAGGATGCTCAGTTTGTGATTTATCTACCAAAACATAAAATGTTGCACTGTAGCACCTCTTTGAGGTTGATTGAGCTCCTCACCTGAGTAGGGGGAGGGAGTACCACCTGTTGACCAAATCTCATGTGCTTATGACTTACGGCTTGGTTTGTACAATTCGTTATGTAGAAGAAGAAACAATAATTTCCTAACAAAACAATAGGGTTCCAGGCACTATATGCTTGACCCCTAATAAGCAGACGAAGTTTTCCTATGCACTTTTGGTACTTGGCCCCCTAATAATAAACTGAAAATTAACAAAGTTGAATATAATATTTGCACAGAATTGACCTTTAAAGCAAAAAAGGCAAATGCAAATCTTTATTAAGGGCACCATAATTGCAGAATGGACTATCACAGTCCTAATGTCATGGGGGGAACAACTGTGGAAATTATCCCTGGCAGAAACAGGAACATTGACATCAAATGTTGCTTTAGTCCCGTGAGTTTTAAGCATAGGACACAAACACAGTCACCTCAACCAAACAGCATCACTGTATACATACTCACCCGACTGAAGGAATCCGAGTGCTGCTTGTCACATTTTTCGTCCAACTAGAAGAAAAAAGAAAAAGTCATGAGAAAGTTTCATTTAAATTTGTTTAAATGCTGGTCCTTTCTACCTGCAAATGAGAAAAGTGGATCAGGTCATCGCAGAGATAATAGAGTGTAAAAGGCATCACAAAGCTGTTCCAACATTTACAGCACCTCAGCATACTGTTTTCCAAGAACACAACCAACAAGCAAGAAAGAACAGGCTTTACAGACTCTGCTGGCCAAAGCACTTGAGACACACTCCCCTAAGAGTGTCATCACACAGGTTATACCCAACAATTCTAATTACTGCAGGGGCAATGTGGTATAACCGTCAGGCAGTTGGTAAGTTGTATGTAAAATGATTAGATTTATATGCATGTAAATATTCAAAAGGTTTATGAAATCCAAACTGTACTTTTAGTAGCACACATTTAAAAATGAAAAAGAAAGAAAATGGTTTAACCTCGAGACACACTCTTATGTTAGACATCCATTAATGAGTACATGCAGCAAGTCATTGTGCCATAACTTACAATGTCCAGATCTGGGATGCTCAGATCATCTAGGTCAGAAACAATACTACCTCTGTGGTTTGAACGGCTGAAATAGTCAGCAGCAGTCTCACTCATGTCGGAAAGTTCCGATGACTATAAGATAAAACATTTAAATGAGCAGGAATGTAAACAAAACAAAAAAAGTTGGTCAAGTGCAAAGAACTTGGGTCTGGGGGCCATAGTTAGCTCACCACACTATCCCTCCTTCCACGTTTGATGTGATCCTGAGATGTAGTGCTGGCAGAATCGTCATCAGAAGAGGACTTGGAGATTGAAATAAATAAATAAATAAATAAAATGTAGTACTTTTTGTGTATGGTTAAATAACAGAAAAAAAACCCATACTAGCATGCGTCACTCACTGAACTTAAAGGGTGCTTTGACAAATGCAGGCCATTTAATTGTGCCCAGGTGTGCTTTCGGAGTGCACGAACACATACAGTCAGGTCAATAAGTATTTGGACAGTGACACAATAATATTAATTTGCCTCTGTATACCACCAAAATGGAATTTGAAATGAAGCAATCAAGATGTGACTGAAGTGTAGATTTTCAGCTTAATTTCAAGGGGGTTAACAAAAAAATATTGCACTAAACAAATATTGCATTTGGTAGCTGTTCATGAGAACTCTCACTATGGAAGTGGGTCACTGGTGTTTATTGATGTTGTGACTGATAGAAGTAGCAGGATTAATTCTGAAGTGTACAGTGCTATACAGTCTGCACAGATTCAGACAAATTCTGCAAAACTGATGAGATGGCACTTCACAGTACATATGGATAATGACCGTAAACATACCACAAAAGCTATCCAAAAGCTTCTTAAGGTAAAAAATTTGGAATGTTCTTAAATGACCAAGTCAGACACCTGACCTCAACCCAGCTGAGCATGCTTTTCACATACTGAAGACAAAACTGAAAGCAGAAATTACCACAAACAATTAGCAACTGATGGCAGCTGCTGTAAAGGCCTGGCAAAGCATCTCAAGAAAGGAAACTCAGCATTTGTTGATGTCCATGGGTTCCAGACTTCAGGCAGTTATTGACTGCAAAGGATCTGCATTCAAATAGTAAAAATGATCCTTATATTTATAATTATGTTACTTTTTCCAATTACTTTTAAGCCTGTGAAAATGGAGGGATTATGAAATAAATTGCTATAATTGCTAAGGGTTAAAGCAATATTTTTTGTTAAACTCCATGAATTTAAGCTGAAAAGTCTACACTTCAATCCTATCTTGATTTCAAACCCATTGTGATGGTGTACAGAGGCAAAAATCACAAATTGTGTTGCTGTCCAAATACTTATCGACTTCACTGTATTTCTAAACAAACCTATAGTTTTAATGTAACAGCTCTGTGTACTGTAGAAGCATGTTTCTTAGTTAATGCAGACTCTGCAACAGCACTTATACCAAGACTAAAACAGTAAGTATACCATGAGAAAAAGCACACTTGGTTTCTCTTCAAAGATACTTGCATAATATTCATAATATTGATTTCATTAAAAAAAATTCATTAAATTGATTTAAGTCATACAAATGGTCATTGAAACTATGAAGTCTTGGGTGTTAATATTAACAAAGTTAAGTGAGTACACTGAAATTTTGGGAAACTATGCACCCATGCTGGCTGAGCTACAGCTTCTTACATACAAAATACACAAAGCCTGTAATCTGCCACCTGTTGGAGATGTTCGTGATGTATAGCTACATGCTGGATTGGCACGTCATAGTAAATGCATGGTGCAAAGTGCTTACCACTGGACTACTGCGAGTGGAACTGGCACCAGAAGAGCACCAGCTGTATTCTGACGTCTGTGAATACAAGCATTCCATTCAGACTAACTGCAAAATGGGGCCATATTTTAAAAGGTTGAGATAATCTTGTATAGTGAAAAGTTAAAGTATTATGACAATAATGAATATACAACACTCATTCATGTTGTATATTCATGAAACTGGCTTTATATAAAAAGATGAACTAGATGGCACAAACTAGCAATTCATTTTAGATTTTAAAGCACAAATTTCATCTCCATGTTTCCGCTAGGAATTTGTGTGCTGGTCACGGTGTCTGGGAACGACGCGGTTTACCGGACAATTATTGTAGTATTATTTGAGTATAATTTGCAGTATAGTGGAGTATAATTTGTGTCATATTTTAATTACTACTGCTGTCAGAAAGTAAAATTTATGTTCAATTGTAGCACATATTCTCAAATGTATGAATTTTCTGGTTCTTTGCAGGTGGACCAGGATCATGTGTCTCTATTACCTCAACATGTTCCTCACTGTCTCGATTAAAGTGATCAGAATCATCTGCTTTTACTATAGCAAGAAACTTTTAAGAAGCAACTGTTTCGCCTTTGGCTGTTCAACCACGTAATTGTACAGTGACTATTTACCAGAAGAAAGAGGTTTGTTTGAGCCGGAAGTAAAACTTTTGAATAGAATAAAAAATTATAACTAGGCAAGAGGAAATTTAATTTAATATAATAAATGCATTTTACATTACATTTATTCATTTAGCAGACGCCTTTATCCAAAGTGTCTTACAAATGAGGAAATAAAACAAACTTTTAATTTTGCAAAATTTTAATAAAAGCTCAATTTTAATTTTGGATTTGAATAGTGTATATGATTGGGTAACAGACATTTTTAATTCGGTAAATGAAAAATGTATCTGGATTTCGTATGCATGTCAGCAGGAAAGTTCCACCTATGAGACCAGCCAAAGTATCCATCCCTCAAACAAACACCCGTGACCAGCAGTGTTAGCATTATTTAGCTAAGATGTATACTTTGTTAGCGGTCTTATTTCCTCAGATAAAAAAAATATCCATCCATCTTCAACCGCTTATCCCTTAAAAATATATATTAAAGAGAATTGGGAACCAGTGGATATAAAAAGTCTACACACACTTCTGTGTTTTTACGGTGTAAAAAAATTCAACCAAGATAGATCATGCCAGAACTTTTTCCACCCTCACAAAGACCTATGGTAACATTAAAGGAGCTGCCCTTTCTCCCCCCCAAAAAAATCCAAGCTCAACTCAATCACCACAAACTATATGGCAAAATGTGTTACGATCTGATGTGACCAATTCCAAATGGTATAAATTCCATAATTCTAAAAAGGTATGTTAAATGCAAAACAACAACAAAAAAAACATAGTGCATAGTGGTGGCAGCATCACGCCTTAGGGCTGCTTTCCTTCAGCCAGAACTGTCAAGGTGGAGGGAGTCATGAATAGTGTCGCAACGGACCAACAGCCAGCGTACAAGGAACTAAAATTGCTCCTTCCCCTACTGCCACGCTGGTGCTGAAGAGATGGCCCCGCTTCAAGATTTCTGACGGCCAGAAAGCACGTGGCGGTGGCGTGGAGCCGCCGACACACCCTCGGCTGATGAATGGTGCACAGGAAAATTCCACAATCCAGCAGACGAGGGGAGAGTATAAAAGGCTGCTCTTCCGCTCAATTGAGGAGAATCCTCTCACGTGATGTGTGCGTGGCTTCCTACTACATTTACATTTATTCACTTAGCAGACGCTTTTATCCAAAGCGACTTACAAATAAGCAAAGCGATATATCAAGCAGGGAACAATACAAGTAGTGCTATAACTATAGAAGATCCATTAATTGAATACCAGAGGAAGCAAAGTGTACAGAGTAGAGGTGTAAGTGCATTGTGTGGGGTTTTTTTTTTTTTTCTCTAGGAGTTGGTTAGGTGTTCACGGAAGAGGTGGGTCTTTAGCTGTTTTTTGAAAATAGTGAGAGATTCTGCAGTCCGGATTGAGATCGGAAGAGCATTCCACCACTGGGGAACGGTATGCGTGAAGGTTCTGGAAAGGGACTTTACGCCTCGCTGAGTGGGAACTACTAAACGTCGGTCGCTAGTCGATCGCAGATTGCGAGAGGGAATGTATGCCTTCAGGAGAGAGTTGAGGTAGGAGGGTGCTGTTCCTGACAAGGTCTTGTAGGTGAGCATCAAGGCCTTGAACTTGATGCGGGCAGCTACAGGAAGCCAGTGGAGGGAGATGAAGAGGGGTGTGACATGGGTTGTCTTGGGCTGGTTGAAGACAATGCGTGCTGCAGCATTCTGAATCATTTGAAGGGGTTTGATGGAGCTGGCTGGGAGGCCTGAAAGCAGTGAGTTGCAATAGTCCAGTTTAGAGATGACAAGATCCTGGACTAGTATCTGTGTAGACTGTTTGGTGAGGAATGGACGGATTTTCTTGATGTTGTACAGGATGAACCTACAGGACCTTGCAGTTGCTGAGATGTGGTCTGTAAAGGTCAAGCCCTCATCAAGAATCACCCCAATGCTACACTACTAACACTCATTGTTGTTGACATTTCCGGTGTTGACTAATCGGCATTCTCTGTGCGTGTGTGTTTTCTTTTCAGAAGATTCGGATCCCTGACTACGCAAGCGGTGTTGCCCAACGGCCCAGAAGAGCCCTCATTTGTCAGGAAAGCACTGGCGCGACTCCAGCAAATCCTGCAACCCACGCCCATACCCAAACACACGTGAGCACGCACATACACCCGCGCACACACACACACACACCCCTGAACACCAAGAATAAAGAAAAACTCATTTGGCAACCTTACAACGGCCTCCTGTGTGTCTGTGCTCCACCCACCACTGGCTAATTTCCTACAATAGCTATAATCGCTAAAAATAACAGTCAACTTTAGTGCAAAACCTTCAGGAGTTTGCTAGTAAGCTGAAGATGAAAAGGAATTTCCATTTTAGCATGACAATGACCCAAAGTATACATTGAAACAACAAAGGAATGGCTTCACCAAATGATGATCAATGATTTTGAATAGTCTAGCCAGAGCCCAGACCTGAATCCAAATCTGTGGGGTGGCCTGAAGAGGGCTGTGCACAGGAGATGCACAATCTGACAGATTACAATCTGACAGATCTAGAATGTATTTGCAAGAAAATACTGCCAAGTCAAGATGTGCCACGCCAAAGTGGTGTTATAGAATCAAAAGGTACTTCAACAGTCAGTACGTTTACATAGACAACAATAATCCAATATTAACCCGATTAAGACAATACTCCGATTGAGAAACTACCATGTAAACAGCAATTTTTTATTACCTTAATCCGACTAAAGTCATACTCAAAGTAAACATAAATCGAATTTTTGGAGTGTTCCTGTTTTAGTTGCATTATTGACGTGCATTATAGACATGTACACACCTTAATCACACTATTAACACCATGTGGGAGTTTTCACCGCATTTTACAACAGGACACATACACACGGCATTGCTCAACCATTTGACGGCTAACAAGAGAGCACAGCTGCGTCCGACACCGTGTACTTAACACTACATAGTAGGTGAAGTACATGTACTGTATTTCGGTTACTATATAGTAGGTAAGTACATGGTTTGGGACGCAGACCACGGCTTCAAGCAGTTGTCTATTTGCACGTATGGCATGATAAATAATTAACTGCACTTGAAGCTTTCGTTAAAAAAAAAAAATAATAATAATCCAAACACCATCCAAAACTGTATACAGTACCATAACGAAGATGAACTGTACGTTGATACGTGAAATTCTGGAGGGACGTCGGACGGTGTGGCATGGGGATGTAATGACGTGCTATTAATCGATCTATGTCTATAACATGTAAAATGGGAACATGAAATGAATATTCTAAAAGCGACTCATGTAAGCACCTTAATCACAATATTATCTTATTCAGAATAAGGTCAATAATTAGACTGCTGTCCATGAAAAATTTGTCAATGTATAAGTTTAGGGGTGTGCACACTTATACAACTAGGTTTTCCCCTAAAATCTGTTTTTTCATTTAATTTTTTATATGATGTAATTTCACACTGAGGGTAGAAATGGTCCTGACATGATCTCTCTTGGTTTCTTTTTTTACATCACAAAAATCTGCCATTTTAACAGGGGTGTTTTGACTTTTTATATCCACTACACATGAATGCGATTTTCATTCTAGTATTGTTAATTGAATACCACCACTGAAGCTGTGATTTGCTGGAAAACAGTTATTCCTTAGCAGTGGCTATATGCCAGTACATTTACATTTATACAGTTACATATGTCGCTACCTTTAAACATTGACTGTTTTCCTTCAGCATATCATCCATATACATATAAAAAGTAATGCATTATGAAATAAAAGGTGGTATAGAAATGATCTTTAATTGCAGCAGAGTTATTATTGGTCAAATACCAGTATTTTCCAGCTAACGGAAACCCTGCTCCATGCAACAAAAATGCTCTGTATTACTTCACTAGCCAATACTTCTCACTGAGTTTAAAACTGGAATTTACAGCACTTACAGCTCTGGAACCATATGTCCCATAGAGACCAGCATCACATATTGAGGCCTAAGGGCATAAAAGAGGTCCATTATTCAGAAAAACCATTTAAACAAATTGCATGTCTCCTTTATTTGTGTTATATAAAAACTGCAATGTAATTAAAAGCATGTATAATATTTTAACTGCACTGGGAAAATGCATTTAATTTAGCATGTGAACAGAGGTGCATACAGAATGTGGTGAGAAAGAAAACTGGGAACATATTCAGGGTAGACAAATCAGCAGCCCAAGGGCCAGGGTCTAGCAGATTTTATTTATTTTTTCCCAATTAACCATCGTGGTGAACCTGACTCAGTTGAAGTCACCCCAACTTCTAGCGCTAATAAAACTATGACTTTATTGTCAAAATATTACAACATTATTCTCTAAATTTTTTTTAGTTTTTAATCAGTGGCCCTAATATTATAGGCACCACTTGTCGCCTAATTATCATTGGAAATTTACACAGAGCATTCATCTGTCTGTTGGACTTCTTGTCCACCCAGATATTCCTAGTAGAAACATTTATTAGAAATAATACACCCATTTTGCTTCATTATACATGTTTGTGGTGGCACAGGGTCTGACAGAAACAACAGAGCTTACAACAAGGTGTGCCCCTATACAACAGTACATTATCACTTAGATATAATTCTACATGCAAAAGCATTTAAGTATAGACTGACCGCGCTGTTGCTACGCATCAGACCTGTGGAGGTAGTGCTGGAAGCCTGTAAGGGGTGGGAGAGGGGTTATGAGGGTTGGAGTACAACATAGGAGTACTGTGCAAAAGGCCTGGGTATCCTATTTTTTAATACTGATTTTGTCTTAGATATTTATTATATGACTTGTGCATTATTGTGTCTCAAAAATATTTTAAAGCTCCAAACATTACTTTTCCAATAAAAAAATTAAATTACAGAAAACTGTTTTTATGTCAGTAAAAGTGGTTACATATGAAGTAATAGACCACATTTATGGCATAGGTCAGAGGCCCTTATCCAGAGTACTTCAAAGGCTCCATCAATAAGTACATCATGATATAAAAAATACAGCTGGGTTGGTAATATACAAAGAAAAACAGACAAAAGAAGAATTAGAATTAAAAATTTGTTGATTTTTGAAAACAGATGTAATCAAAGCTGTCAGGGATTGCCTGAAAAATCAGAAGCAAGTGACAGTGGTATATTAAGATAGGTGCTTAAAAATTACCAGACAATTCCTTATAAAACTGATGCATTTTACAGACAAAAAGTGGTCACGCCAAATACTGACTTTGTTTAGTTTTGCTGTTCACTGCTCTTTATAGACATTTTCATGTTGAAAATGTTAAATTTAATTGTTCTGCTTGAAGGCACGTTTGCTTTAAAATATTTCTTTACATGTGCCAAGACATTTGCACAGTACTGTACACAACTGCACATTAATACACATGCATACCTATAACCCTAAAAACAAAGGTGTTGAAATAACTTCTCTGTCTGTCTGACTACAAAATATTTGTTCAACATAGAGCCAGTATGTGGACAACAGACAGAAGGAAAAACAAACCCGGGGTTGATGGATAGAGATAGTGGAGGAGAGAGGAGGAGGTGGTTTGGAGCTCTTTAGACTGCTGTATTTCCTTTGGTCATAATACAGTCCCGTCTGTGGTGAAGATATATCAAAAAAGTGATAAAATCAAAAGTGTACAAAAAATATTTATAAACAGATTAGGAAAGAAAACACCTATTACAATAACTATCAATTATCATTAGGCAACAGAAAAAAATAACAGACACGTTTTACTTCATCATTAAATCCAGATTCCTTACATTTGCAAAAACATCCTCAACTTCACGTCCCATTCCCTTCCACTGGCAAACCAATATAATAATAGAATCAGCTTGCATGTTTTATTGTAGTATTTTATGACCTTCTTTTCCTCATGCCAAAAATGACAGTTAATCAAACCTTTGACAGAATATTTATCAAGGACCTCCGAGATGGTCAGAATGCTCAAAGAACACAAATTAACTATTTGTTTGAGTGCTCTTTTCTGCCAATAAAAAAATTAAAATAAAATCAATGCAATAAATGCATGCACTGGTCACGTGAATTATTTTCACTTAAGGACAGAAACTGGGAAGCAACATGTTCATCAAAGTAAAAGGACCTGGGAAAAGTAGTTGGAATACACACACTTAAAATTGCTGGGTTATTCGTTCTACACAAACACTGGGTTGAACCTTTTGGGTCATTTAATTGGTCTATTTTCTCAGTCTTGTGAAGTTTTGTGTAACCCAAAAACAGGGTTAGTGGCTGGGTCATTTTCACAGACAGTTGAATCAATGCACCCCACCCCCACTCCGGTCAAATCAACTCAGCATAGACTCTTTGAATTCTCCCCAGGTGAGTTTTCACACAGACATATTGTTAGATTTATTTGGAGAAACAAGGTACGTATCAATATATTCATCCATAAAACCATTACTGTACACTAGAACAAGCAAAAATATGTGATAACAGTCCAGTTTACATAGCTTTGGCTTACTTCATTGTAACGCCCACTGGAGCGTAAGTTGGTTACTCAGTTTTTTGGATGTTTTAAACTTTTCCTTTGATCAAAATCTAACGTTTTCAACTTAAATATATGACTAACGAGAATCATTTACTTAAAAGTCATTAAGAATACCTAATTTCTGAATACCTCCTTGTGTATAAATAAAGGAGATACAATATTGACATTAGTTTATGATGTGGTATATTTGACATTTTCAGAAGGTAAATATTACCCTGAAAATATTAGCCCGTTTATGAAATAAAATTAACCCAGCATTTTTGTAAAAATTAAACCATCCTTCGGGTTCAAAAAATAACCTGGTTGCTGGGTTAAATTAACAATCCAACTTGATGGGTTGTTAGTTATAGCCCAAAATGTGTTCTGTCCTATATCTACCCAGCCACTGGACTAAAAAAACCCCAATTTAAGTTGTTTTTAACCCAGTGTTGTTTAAGGGGCATGATGCTCCATGGAGTACCAGAAGATTTTAAATGAAAATCAGGTTGCTTCTGTAAAAAAGCAACAACTGGGTTGTGGTTGGATCTTCCAGAAAGACTGAGCCAAACATGCATCTAAATCCACAGAAAATGGTTCACTGACCACAGAATCAAGCCTGTAACATGTTCATCCCTAAACTATATTGAAAACCGGCCAACTGAAAGAGAGAGAACCCAGGACCATGGAAGATCATTAGATAATCTGTAGTTATCCCAAATTCCTTGCTCTGTATTTTCTAATTAATAAGCACTACAGGCAAATATTCAGTGGTGCTATGTTGGCAAAGATTCACGGGTGCTAACAACCACAAAAAGTGATGTGGTTTGCTGCTTTTAAAAAATCGCGGGGGGCTAAATGTTTTGTCTTTTTATATAGTACATTTTACTTAATTTATATCGCCTCGTGTTTTCAGTGTAACCATTTCATTTAACCAAAGGCATTATTCAGAATCCTTGCTTTTTTTTTATATATTCATTAAAATTATACTGTTCCTAAAGGAATTCATAAAACTCTACATAATTATATTAATGTACTATGATGTAATTACATTAATTACTCTACGTGAAGCATCATAATATACCATACACCCAGTGTCACACTATTGTGGCAGGTATACGTTGTCCTTATTAAATAGCCCTGTAAAAAATAGCGAACAAACCCATCAGTTTATATTCTTAAAGAAGAAACAGTGAAAGGAGCAAGGAATAACTGCAAAAACGCACAGGAATTTAATCCATTAATCCACAAGCTGCATAACATGAATAGACAGTTCTCCACAAGTGCCTGATCAATGCAGAGGGGATTAAAACATTAAATATGACTTGGGATACAGCAGACACATTTGACAAAGGGTATACACACAATATATACTAAGTCAGAAGCACTGACCAGTAGGTCAGGTTTTTTCCTGGAGGAAGCAGCCTTCCTGTGAAGGTCATTATACACTGAGCTCTAAAAGGAAGAGAGCATATGGTTAACTCAAGTGTGACAGATGAGACTATGCCAGGCAGAAAAATAGAAACCATCAGTAGTATGAATGTTAAGAATGATGGTCATGGAAGTTCATGGTCAGCTAAAATTGATATTTACATATCTTATCCCATTATACAACAGAAAAATGTATAAGTTCCATTACTATGCAAACAAGTTAAAAATAGGTGCATGGTGACAAGTGTGAAAAGTGTACACAGTAGTAAAGATGGGGTTTAACGATACAGTGATATGGATTGATGTATCGATCAAATAACCAACAATCCAATGTATCAATGCGATCTGTAAATATGATGCATGTTTAACTTTTAAAAAGCCCCTATTGCGCTATATAAACGTGCCTAATTTTGTTTGAGAGACCTCATACAATAGTTTTACATGCATGTACAGTGAGGGAAAGAAGTTTACACTTCTTTAATTACTACATCTGTATTTAAAGCAGCACACCTGTAATTCATGCATTAAAAAGTGCCGTTTTCTCACGTCACGTGGCTCAGAGTGTGACATGGCGCTCTCTCCCTCACACACGTGTGCATACCCAGGTTGTTACCATAGAGATATAAACAAACCACTGTCACATCCCGTGGCGTGAGGCAACTGCCAAAAAATTGTATATTTCTTACTGTAATACATATTTGTTTGAATGCAAACCAACATTTTTTTCTGTTTTGTTATATATATTTATTTTTTCATTTGTTATATATATTTATACACTTGTTGAAACATGTCAATAACAGATATAACGGGATAGTAATAATTGAACTGTTACTTCATTTATCAAAGTTCTTCCACCACGAAAAAAAATTGCTGGTCGTGGGCATTAAACTCCTGGGCTGAAAACGGGTCCCACTCTGGCCCTGACATGGACCTTTATTTAGGACAGTCTAATTCCAGCCACATCCCGGGCGTGACGTCTGTCAAAGTTTAAGTTCATTACAGGTCTTTATTTTCACTTAAATATGTAGTATTTCATAGAGGGGAAAAAAGCTTTGAAAAATATATTTTTCTAAATATATGTTGGTTGCATCTGTGAATTAATAGAAATGTTACTGATTGTGTGAAATAGACATCACTGATATTGATCACTGGCCACTGAATCTTTCAAATCGATTTCACTGGGTAAAAGAATCATATTATTATTCAACCCGGAGAGCCGAATAATTTTGCACGCACCACTTTTCAGTTTTTTATTTGCTAAAAAAGTTTAAAATATCCAATAGATTTCGTTCCACTTCACAATTGAGTCCCACTTGTTGGTGATTCTTCACAAAAAAATTAAATTTTATATCTTTATGTTTGAAGCCTGAAATGTGGCAAAAGGTTGAAAAGTTCAAGGGGGCCGAATACTTTCGCAAGGCACTGTATCTTAAACCATTACAAAAATAGGTTAGTGACCATCAATTACAGTAAATTATACCACAGGAATTATACATACAGTGGAATGAGAGCTCTTCAAGCGGGAACTACTGGCATCAGACTGCGAAGAGATCAGGATTTTAGTAAACCACATAATGTTAACTCAAATAAACACCCATGCCAGTGTGCAGTTATAGGTGACTGGACAGTTAGAGGATTGGCCAAACCAGACCACTCTAAAGTTATAGTCCAAACAACATGGTGAGTGATGAAAATTAAATGATATTTTGTTGTACTAAATTTCTCTTTCAGCAATTGTTTAACCAAAGCCTTGTTCATGATCATTTCAATTGCCATTTTTGGTAAGTATGATGCAAATTCCAAGCCATATGCTTTTTGAATACTTATAAAAATGCTCATGCTTCACACCTACATTCAAGTGTTCATGCTAAATTATAAATACCAAACAGACAAATTTTACGCAATGCATTGGTTTTTACAAGGTGTTCTTAAAATTGATTGCAGAAGCTTTAAACCGACTAAGGTTCTTTATTCATGAATCTTTGCATTTATTGGCTTTGTACTTTGTACTCCTAAGTTCAAAATCTCAAAGCATTCCATCGTTTTTTGTTAGTTGGAGACTCAAGAGTTTCCTCTCAGACTAAGCGAGTAAGAAATTAACACAGATGTTAGTCCCTCACACTTTTTCTCAAAAGGTTAAACAGTTTAACAAAACACCACTACCAGAAAAAAAAAGAAATGCACAAACAGAGACATACCACAAAGCTTTTTTTCCTAGAGCTGGTCATGAAGCTGGAGTTGCCTAGCAGCGACGAGGCAGAAGACTTTAAAATAAGGAAGAAATTCAATGTATAAGCATGTCTATTTTACATTTGGTTCTTTAAACAAAAGGTGCAATTGTTCTTAACTCTACGATTCTCTATTTTAAATCTTGGAAGTTTGGACCTGGGAACAGATTATCTGGAAGAAAGATTGTTCAACCCAGCCCCTTGACACCACTTTAACCACTAAAGTCCATCATAAAAATAGGCTTTTTAAACAGCAAGCTCTCAAAACTAACATGAATATGATATATTGACAGTGCTGTTAGTAATCAAAATGGATAAAAAGTGTTCACAGAGAATTTTGCAATTTTCTTGCAAACTCCAAAGTGAACCAAGATAGATATTATGGATCTGTAAATGTATCTGAATCAATCGGGTATTTTTAAGATAAAATAAAAAATGAAAAGAAAAATAAATACTCAGTAAATTAAGCCTAGGTTTGAGCGTCTACATACAGTAGGTAGTCAACCAGAATGTCTATTACCTGCATATACCACTGCCACAAGGCCAGAGAGGTAAATACAAACAAGTCACGAGAAAATTCACAAAATTACCACTAGGTGGGGCAAAGTGATGGTTGGCAAAACAACTGGAAGTGTGATATGGAGAACGAATAACAGAATAAATTAATAGTAATAAAAATGTAACATTAATATATTATTTTGTTATTTTGTCTAATAAATAAAAAAAAATCAGCAGTGTCTGATTTCATGTTATTATTAGAACCTGAATGAAACAAATACAGTTTTGGTCTTTTTTTGCTTGTACTCCTTTCCTCCTTAACCATGTTTGTTTATGTTAATTTCACTTAATCGTTTTTATTTTTCTTCATTTCTTTCAAAATGTAGCCACGTTAATTCAAGCCAACGAATACACAACATGCAAATTAAACTGTTACAGGGAAGGCTCGGTACAAAGGTGGAAACGGTACTGAGTGAAAAGAGGACCTCGTACTGGCTGAAAAACGAGCTCAACAAATGCTGCAGAGTTCGGGGCGCAAACAGAGGAGGTCGTGTGCCCCACTCCAACATGTTAACCACAGGGTAGCAAATGCAAGGAGACGATTTTTCGGTGTAACTATAAATGAATAAATATGAAATAAACAAATTAATAAAGGGTGGATTTTGAATGGTGTTTAATTTTAACACAGCATGTAATTCTCATGTACATTTTGTTCAAGATCCATTCAGTAATCGGGGGATGTGCGTTATGTTTGTGTTGTCTGTACACATTGTTTACAAAGAGTTTTGGATACAAGATACAGTTTAGGTCAGAAGTTTAGATACACTCATCATGAACATGAATATCATGGCAATATTGGGCTTTCAATAATTTCTTTGAACTGTTCTTTTTCTGGGGAAGAATGATTGTACAGCATACATCTAAAACAAGAATTTGCTATTAGTTTATTTGGGGTTTTTCTGTAGTTGACACAAGGTCAAAATTATACATACTGGGTCAAAAATATCAAGCAGACACTTTTGGTAGCCATGAATCAGCTTCTGGGAGAATTCTGGTTGGATATTTGGATGTAACTCTTCTTGGCAGAATTGGTCAAGTTCAGTGACATTTATTGGTTTCCTGGCCTGACTTTTGACATGAGATCAGGACTGATACCCGACGACGCAAAAAACTTATTCTGGTTGAATACCATCTGTATGTCTTAAATCTAGATTTTAAACCACCCATATAGTTTACATTTGTAAGGTATGGATTCAGAGTTTCAGAGCTTAATAGTGATAATTAAAAGTGTTAGTCTCTTACATTTATCCATTTAGCAGACACTTATATCCAAAGAAACTTACAAATGAGGAAATACAAGCAAACACCCAAACTTGCATTTCCCATCTTGTAACAACGCACCCTCCTTTTACTTCATTGTAGTTACTGAATAACTCATAGTAGTAACTAGGCTTGCGTGATATAACAATATTATCATCACAGAATGATATTAGACTGCCATAAAATGTACTGCTGTTTATTGCTGATTATATTACAAGACCTGCCAACCATTACACATTTTGCAGAGAAGGGCGTGTACCCCAAAGTACGCTAGTGTTGGAGAGCAAAGGGCTAATGTCTAGGTGCACTGCTTTATGATTATTGTAGTTTTGTGTGTGAGCATCTACAAGAGACTATGTATTTCACTTTTTTTTAATTGCCTTCATATTTTTATTTAGACTTTGTGGAAAGAACAGCGACTGGAAAAAATGCCACCCATTCACCCACTCTTCTGACTCATAATTATACATTTTAAATGATATAGAAATGATCCCAGAGTGGCAGTTAGCATACTCCGACCCTGGAGCTCTTTATGAGCCCTCTGAAGGTTACAATAGTGCGAGCTATCACGCAAAAATATGGTAAATGTGCACTTATATAGCGCTTTTATCCAAAGCGCTTTACACTGTGTCTCATTCACCCATTCACACACCAATGGTAGCAGAGCTGCCATACAAGGTGCTAGCTTGCCATCGGGAGCAACTTGGGGTTCAGTGTCTTGCCCAAGGACACTTCGGCATGTGGAGTCACCCGGGCCGGGAATCGAACCACCAACCCTACGATTAGTGGACAACCCGCTCTACCAACTGCGCCACAACCGCCCTATGCCAAAGGGCAGTATTTCTATCCCCAACCGAATGGGAGATGACAAAGCAACATATGAATTTGGAGTATTTTAAACAGGTGTTATGAATTTGCTGATATTTACAGACACTTTATGGAAGTCTTGCCCCATTCCTCCAGTGCTCTTATAGCCTGTGGAGATGCTTATGCAGTGCCCTCACTTAAACTGAGAATCTTTCATGTTTATTAACATTAAATAAAATTGATCGGCACATATTTGGCTAAGCTAACATTGCACACACATTGCATTTAACAAAAATTCTTGAGTTAATTCTGATTGGTGGAAAAATTGGTGGAAATATACAGTGAGGGAAAAAGTGTTTGATCCCCTGCTGATTTTGTACGTTTGCCCACTGACAAAGAAATGATCAGTCTATAATTTTAATGGTAGGTTTATTTGAACAGTGAGAGACAGAATAACAACAAGAAAATCCAGAAAAATGCATGTCAAAAATTTTATAAATTGATTTGCATTTTAATGAGGGAAATAAGTATTTGACCCCCTCTCAATCAGAAAGATTTCTGGCTCCTAGGTGTCTTTTATACAGGTTTATACTCCCTTTTATACTCTTAAAGGGAGTGCTCCTAATCTCAGCTTGTTACCTTTATAAAAGTCACCTGTCCACAGAAGCAATCCATCAATCACATTCCAAACTCTCCACCATGGCCAAGACCAAAGAGCTCTCCAAGGATGTCAGGGACGAGATTGTAGACCTACACAAGTCTGGAATGGGCTACAAGACCATTGCCAAGCAGCTTGGTGAGAAGGTGACAACAGTTGGTGCGATTATTCGCAAAGAGAAGAAACACAAAAGAACTGTCAATCTCCCTCGGCCTGGGGCTCCATGCAAGATCTCACCTCGTGGAGTTGAAATGATCATGAGAACAGTGAGGAATCAGCCCAGAACTACACGGGAGGATCTTGTCAATGATCTCAAGGCAGCTGGGACCATAGTCACCAAGAAAACAATTAGTAACACACTACACCGTGAAGGACTGAAATCCTGCAGTCCCCACAAGGTCCCCCTGCTCAAGAAAGCACATATACATGCCCGTCTGACGTTTGCCAATGATCATCTGAATGATTCAAAGAACAACTAGGTGAAAGTGTTGTGGTCAGATGAGACCAAAATGGAGCTCTTTGGCATCAACTCAACTCACCGTGTTTGTAGGAGGAGGAATGCTCCACACACGCAAGGTAAACACACAGTGTGGTATTTCCACTCCCAGCCCCTCTACGCCGTGTGTTTCTCTGTGCAGGGATCGTGCAGCCAGGACTTTCCCAGCCGTGGTCTCCGTCACACCGGCGCCAACAGACCTCGGGCCTTGGGTGAACCAGCGGCGAAAGGGTGCACCCCGTGCGAAGGTCTCTCCACCACCGGTGTTCCAGATTCCAACCCGGAACCGCTTCGCCCCTCTCCACCAGACCAGACCCAACGCCGTGATCGTCGGAGACTCCATCGTGCGGAACGTCCGTGTAGCTTCATCCAAAGGTAATGTGCACACACACTGTTTTTCTGGTGCTCGTGTTCTTGATGTCGCTGTGCAGGTATCCAGGATCCTGAAGGACGAGCGCATTGGAGCGGTTGTGCTGCATGCCGGGACGAACGACACCAGGCTACGGCAGATGGAGGTTCTGAAGAGGGACTTCTCCAGCCTGATCGAGACGGTGCGAGGCAGATCACCCACAGCGAGGATCATCGTCTCTGGACCCCTTCCCACATTCAGACGTGGAGCAGAAAAGTTCAGTAGACTTCTCGCTTTAAATGAATGGTTAGTCTCTTGGTGTAATGAGCAGAATCTAGTGTTTGTTAATAACTGGAATCTGTTTTGGGAGCGCCCTAGGTTGTTTCGTCCTGATGGCCTGCACCCCAGCAGCGTTGGAGCGGAATTGCTGTCCGAGAACATCTCCAAGGCGCTTCACACCAAGTGACTCTCTACCGTAAGTACATCTTCTGACAATAACAGTCAGTTTAATCAATGTTCATTTAATAGTCAATCACCAGTAATAAATACTATTGAGACTGTCTGTTCCCCGAGCTATACACATAAATAGGAAATCTCGTAACCTTCGTAACCTAATTAACATCAAATTAAATCATATTGAATGCACAGCCAGCATTTTTGATCTGAAGCTAGGACTATTAAACGTTAGATCTCTTATGTCTAAGGCTCTTATTATCAACGACATCATTACTGACCAGGAATGTAATTTAATGTGTTTAACAGAAACTTGGGTTAAACCAAATGAGTACATAGCATTAAATGAGGCCAGTCCTCCTGGATACAGTTATGTACATCAGCCTCGTTCAACTGGTAGAGGTGGAGGTATTGGTCTTATCCATAGTGAAAATCTAGTCGTCACACAAAAATATAGTCCTAAGTTTAATTCCTTTGAAATTCTTTATACCGGTGTAAATCACGTAGCCAAAAAAAATAAGTCAATTCCTCTAATTATTATTTACAGACCCCCAGGGCCTTATACTGAATTTCTTAGTGAATTTGCAGACTTTCTATCAAACCTGGTTTTGTCTGTAGATAAAGCATTAATCGTCAGAGATTTTAATATTCATTTTGATAACCTGGAGGACCCTCTGAGAACAGCGTCGTGTCCATCTTAGATTCAGTAGGGATTAATCAGAACGTAATCGGGCCTACTCATAATGGTGGTCACACTCTTGACCTCATACTAACATACGGACTAAGTATAGAAAATATTGAAATTATTCCACAGTCTGAAGTTATCTCAGACCACCATCTTATCTCATTCATAATCCGTATGGATTATAATATCTCCACCTCGCCTCGCTACCGCGTAAAACGCACATTCACATCAGCTACTGCACTGAGCTTCATAAATAACCTACCAGAGACATCAATTAGATTTGGATCAGCGCCTGATCCAGTAGAACTCGATCAGGCAACTGAAAGTTTGGAGTCAACAATCCGCTGCACACTAGATAGAGTGGCTCCACTCAAAAGAAAAATAATTAGACAAAAAAAATTAGCGCCCTGGTATAATGATCTAACGCGATCCTTAAAACAGAAATCTAGACAATTAGAACGTAAATGGCGCCGAACCAAGCTGGAGATATTTCAGACAGCATGGAAGAAGAGCCTACTGCAATATAGGAAATCTCTTGCAGATGCTAAAAAGATCTACTTCTCCACCTTAATAGGAGACAACCAAAACAATTCCAGATTCCTCTTCAACACGGTAGCAAAACTAACTAGGAATAAAACCACTTCAGATGAAAAAACTCAATCATTTCATAGCAGTGACGATTTCATGAAATTTTTCATTTATAAAATTGAAAATATTAGAGATGAAATACAGGCCATTAAATTACAACCCAAATCTTCTGCTGGGACTACGGCTGCTCCTAAGGCCATACTTCTCATTTTTCACATTATCTGTGTTACCTTAACATTCTGTGTTACCCAGATGAGGATGGGTTTCCCTTCTGAGTCGGGTTCCTCTCAAGGTTTCTTCCTCAAAAAACATCTTAGGGAGTTTTTCCTTGCCACCGTCACCACTCAGTGGCTTGCTCAGTTGGGATAAATTCCATTTGTTTTCTACCTGTTTGTCTCTGTTTATCTGTTCCTGTTTGTCTCTGTTTAGATGTTTCTGACTGTTTATACCTGTTTTTTATTTCTGTAAAGCTGCTTTGAGACAATGACTATTGTAAAAAGCGCTATACAAATAAAATTGAATTGAATTGAATTGAATGCTGCCTATGACCCCAAGAACACCATCCCCACCATCAAACAAGGAGGTGGAAACATTATGCTTTGGGGGTGTTTTTCTGCTAAGGGGAAAGGACAACTTCACCGCATCAAAGGGACGATGGACGGGGCCATGTACCGTCAAATCTTGGGTGAGAACCTCCTTCCCTCAGCCAGGGCATTGAAAATGGGTCGTGGATGGGTATTCCAGCATGACAATGACCCAAAACACACGGCCAAGGCAACAAAGGAGTGGCTCTAGAAGAAGCACATTAAAGTCCTGGAGTGGCCTAGCCAGTCTCCAGACCATAATCCCATAGAAAATCTGTGGAGGGAGCTGAAGGTTCGAGTTGCCAAACGTCAGCCTCGAAACCTTAATGACTTGGAGAAGATTTGCAAGGAGGAGTGGGACAAAATCCCTCCTGAGATGTGTGCAAGTCTGGTGGCCAACTACAAGAAACGTCTGACCTCTGTGATTGCCAACAAGGGTTTTGCCACCAAGTACTAAGTCATGTTTTTCAGATGGGTCAAATACATATTTCCCTCATTAAAATGCAAATCAATTTATAACATTTTTGACATGCGTTTTTCTGGATCTTTTTTTGTTGTTATTCTGTCTCTCACTGTTCAAATAAATCTACCATTAAAATTATAGACTGATGATTTCTTTGTCAGTGGGCAAACGTACAAAATCAGCAGGGGATCAAATACTTTTTTCCCTTCACTGTAGTTACTGAAAAACAAATGTTGACGTGTTCAATACTCATTTCCCCCACTGTTTATCGAAATGTGCTGTTATTTTTTAGATACCGTTTACTGTGCATTACTGCATTACATAAAAATCCAGCTGAGTTTTCATGATGAAGCTCCCGACTACACAGCTGAAAATATCATTACTTCTCCATAATAATTTTGTATGCTACCACTTCTAGACAATTAAATAGTTTAATGTAATATTTTAAAATGGAAAAATCACAATCAGGGAAAAAAAATCATCACACAAGTCTAGTAGTAATTGAATTATAGATTGCAATCTGAATAACACAATACAAAGCTGGGAGGTTTAGAGGTCGAAGGATACCAAACATGCTTCACACACAGTAAAAGACAAAACATTTGATTCAACAAACTGTTACAAACCCTGTAACTTCCACTGCTGTGGACTGACATTGCATCATCTTCCAGGCCCTTCTGAGGAAAACATTGAGGGATTGGGGTGTAGGTTAGAGAACAAAGGTGAATACCAGAGTGGAAACAAGAGAACACAACCGATAACAGAGGGGAAACAGTGGAAATAGAAAAAACTATACAAAAGCCAGGAAACAGAAGATACAAACTCTGTGACTCTGGCTTCTGGATTGATTGCCATGGCAGGCCTTTTCTGTGTCAGCCTGAAGTAGGGTAGAGGATAGATCAAGAACCAAGGAAAGGAGTGGAAAAAAATAAGGAAATTAACTTTCAATGACAAAAACACAACAAACAAAACTTTTTAGAGATTCCCAGAGTTTACCAAAACACCACATGCTGTGACAGAATAAACAAGTACACACACAACTTGGTTAGTTGGTATTTTCCACTTCCCTTAGTTTAGTTTAGTTTATTTATTTATTTATAAAGCACATTTAAAAACAACAGAAGCTGAAAATAAAGTGCTGTACATGTACTGTAAACATATTTATAAACAAGCATTTAATAGTACCAAATACCAATGTACAAACAAATATCCTACACCCTCAGACCAAATTAGAAGATAACGAATTGAAGTGGGTATTCAGCGAAGATCTGAACATAGCAATAGAGGGGGGGAAGATCTAATATGCAAAGGGAGGCTATTCCAGAGCCTGGGAGCAGCTACTGAGAAAGCCTGATCACTTTTGGTTTTAAAATCATGAACGACTGAAAGGAGCAGTTGAATGGGCGATCGCAGAGATCTTGAGGCAGTATATGGGGTAAGGAGATCACCTATGCACTGAGGAGCGAGTCCATACAAAGCTTTAAAAATGAATAGCAATTTTTTTCATTCAATAGACACTTCTGTCATTATGTAAGAAATAAAACACAATGGGCCCCTTACAAGCACTTCATATACACTTCATTTCTTTTCCTCTGCTCTCATGGATAACAAACAATTAAGAACAAAACACAGTTTTTTTTTAAATAAAAATAAATACATTTTAAAAAAAGATAAATATAGCTGTGCAACAATTATTGGCACTCTTTAAGTCAATACTTAGAGCTGTTATCTTGGCAAAGGGAGGTAGCACAGAGTCTTCTCCTATAATGCCTGATGAGGTTGGAGAATACATGGCAAGGGGTCTGAAACCATCCCTCCAAACAGAATCTCTCCAGACCCTTAACATTTCAAGGTCCACACTGGTGGACTCTCCTCTTCAGCTCTCCCCACAGGTTTTCTATAGGTTTCAAATCAGGGTACTGGGATGGCCATGGCAGGACCTTGATTTTGTGGTCAGTAAACCATTTTGTGTTGATTTTGATGTATGTTTTGGATCATAGTCCTGCTGAAAGATCCAACCACGGCCCATTTTAAGCTTTCTGGCAGAGGCAGTCAGGTTTTAATTTAATATCTGTTGATATTTGATAGAATCCATGATGTCATGTATCTTAACAAGATGTCCAGGTCATCTGGCAGAAAAACATCCCCAAAACATTAAAGAGCCACCACCATATTGAACCATGGGCATGAGCTACTTTTCCATATGGCTACGTCTATGTGTGCACTAAAACCACCTCTGGTATTTATTGCCAAAAAGCTCCATTTTGGTTTCATCTGAACATAGAAGCCGATCCCATTTGAAGGTCCAGTAGTGTCTGGCAACTTGAAAGATGCATGTGTTTGTTATTAGATGAGAGTAGAGACTTTTTTCTCGAAACCCTTCCAAACAATTTGTGGTGATGTAAGTGACTTCAAATTGTAGTTGTACTTTCTGACCCCAAGACGCAATTAACTTCTGAAATTGTCCAGCTGTGATCCTTGGAGATTTTTTTGACCACTCAAACCATCCTCTTCACCATGCGTTAAGACAATATAGACACACGTCCTCTTCCACATTGATTCATAACATTTCCAGCTTACTGGAACTTGTGCTATTTTATTATAGCCACTTCCCATTTTGTGAAGCTCAATAACCTTTTGCCACACATCACAGCTATATTCCTCTGTCTTATCCATTGTTATGATATATATATATATATATATATATATATATATATATATATACACACATTATATATATGTATATGTGTGTGTATATATATATATATACAGTGGTGTGAAAAAGTGTTTGCCCCCTTCCTCATTTCCTGTTCCTTTGCATGTTTGTCACACTTAAGTGTTTCGGAACATCAAACCAATTTAAACAATAGTCAAGTACAACACAAGTAAACACAAAATGCAATTTTTAAAGAATGAAGTGTTTATTATTAAAAGTGCTGAAAAAATCCAAACCATCATGGCCGTGTGGAAAAAGTGATTGCCCCTAAACCTAATAACTGGTTGGGCCACCCTTAGCAGCAACAACTGCAACCAAGCGTTTGCGATAACGTGCAATGAGGCTTTTACAGCGTCCTGGAGGAATTTTGGCCCACTCATCTTTGCAGAATTGTCCTAATTCAGTTACATTAGAGGGTTTTGCGAGCATGAACGGCCTTTTTAAGGTCATACCACAACATCTCAATAGGATTCAGGTCTGGACTTTGGCTAGGCCACTCCAAAGTCTTCATTTTGTTTTTCTTCAGCCATTCGGTGGTGGACTTGCTGGTGTGTTTAGGATCATTGTCCTGCTGCAGAACCCAAGTTCGTTTCAGCTTGAGTACGAATAAGAATGGTTGGACATTCTCCTTCAGGATCTCTTTGTAGACAGCAGAATTCATAGTTCCTTTTATCACGGCAAGTCTTCCAGGTCCTGAAGCAGCAAAACAGCCCCAGACCATCACACTACCACCACCATATTTTACTGTTGGTATAATGTTCTTTTTATGAAATGCAGTGTTCCTTCTATGCCAGATATACTTGGGCACACACCTTCCAAAGAGTTCCACTTTTGTCTCATCGGTCCACAGAATGTTGTCCCAAAAGTCTTGGGGATCATCAAGATGTGTTGTGGAGAAATTGAGACGAGCTTTGATGTTCTTTTGCTCAGCAATGGTTTTCTCCTTGGAACTCTGCCATGCAGGCCATTTTTGCCCAGTCTTTTCCTGATGGTGGAGGCATGAACGCTGACCTTAACTGAGGCAAGTGAGGCCTGCAGTTCTTTGGACGTTGTTGTGGGGTCTTTTGTGACCTCTTGGATGAGTCGTCGCCTTACGTTTTGGGGTATTCGCTTGGCCGCCACTACCCTGGGAAGGTTCACCACTGTTCCATGTTTCTGCCATTTGTGGATAATGGCTCTCACTGTGGTTCGCTGGATTCACAAAGCTTTGGAAATGGCTTTATAACCCTTTCCAGACTGATAGATCTCAATTACTTTCTTTCTCAATTGTTCCTGAATTTCTTTGGGTCTCGGCATGATGTGTAGCTTTTAAGGATCTTCTGGTGGACCTTACTGTGTCAAGCAGCTCCTATTTAAGTGATGCCTTGATTGTGAACGGGTGTGGCAATAATCAGGCCTGGGTGTGGCTAGAGAAATTGAACTCAGGTGTGGACAACCACAGTTATAGTATGTTTTAACAGGGGCGAGGGGGCAATCACTTTTTCACACAGGGCCATGATGGTTTGGATTTTTTTCACCTTTAATAATAAACACCTTCATTTACAAATTGCATTTTGTGTTTACTTGTGTTGTCCTTGACTATTGTTTAAATTGGTTTGGTGTTCGAAACACTTAAGTGTGACAAACATGCAAAGGAACAGGAAATGAGGAAGGGGGCAACACTTTTTCACACCGTACTGTATATGTATGTGTGTGTGTGTGTATATATATATATATATATATATATATAAATACACACACACACACACACACAGATATATATACACACATATATATATACATAAAATATCAATAGGTATATAAATATACACATTTCTTTCATATGAATTTATAGGAGTGCCAATAATTGTTGCACATGCATATATTTAACGATATTTTTCTTTGATAAACCCATTTGTGTTGGTAATTGAATGAGAGCAGAGTGTTTTTGTGGTGTTGTTTTTTTAACAAAATATCAAAAGGTTACAATTTTTCACAGCCTGCTTTGCTCATATTTACCAAGGGTGCCAATATTAGTGAAGTGCACTGTACATATTTTTTCTGTCTCTGTTGAACAAAACAAGTATGAAATAGTGACTGAAACACAGACCATTATGACTACATGTTAACCAGCAGTCACTTCCAAGCCGTTTCCAAGCTGTTCCTTGGTTTTATCCTGTTATTTTTAGAACTGTGAGGTCATCTGACAAAATCATCATATACATAAGTTAAAGACAACGGCTGTGTGGTGATTTTTGCTGTATTTACACGTAAAATGATTACTCAAACAAAGTCAAAAGCGACAAAATGTCTTTCTTATTTTCTCTCTCACACTGAATATGCTGCTCTTCTCTGCCACTCACTGAACAATGCAGATGAAGAGAGGTGTGCCTGAAGCAGGAAAGCAAGACTTTGCACTCGCAGGCCAGTACTGGCGACTCTCTTAAAAGGAAAGTAGGAAAGTAGCAGAGGTTTGTGGATTTGTCACCAAGAGAGTTTTGTTTGGGGGGTCCAATAAAGGGGTCTGAAAATTTGACTGGACCTGTCTGTCAAAATGAGTGAGTGACATATCGGGAGAAGGTGGAGCTCTGCAGCGGGGTATCTTATGTTGAGTAAAAGGATTGTATTTGTGTTCTCTTGAAAATAAACACTTTTTATAAACACAATTGCTTGAACTATCAAAAGTCAATAAACACAAAATCGCAAAATAACTTTTAAAGTACCACTAGATAATTTTATTACATTTTTAAGGCTTTCCAGTATTTAAATTTAGAAAACAAAAATCAAGTACTTCAAGCAGATTCTAGGAACCCTGCACATAAGATGGTCATTCAACATGAACATACTCAAAACCAGTTTGTGTAACTCGAGTGTTGGGTCCGAGTCCAAAAGAGTTCAAGTCGAGACCAAGTCCTTAACCGATCGAGTCAGAGTCCAAAAGAGGCAAGGTTGGACTTGAGACCTTAATGGTCGAGTCCAGAAAGTAATTCAATTGAAAAAGATTTGAAATTGCAATTGTGAACTCAACACTGAGCTGTTAAATTAACATTTTAACCTTCGCAAACCAATGGAAATATAAATCTAACAAAAAAATTCCACAATTAGATCTTCCCATTGCTATTTCATATTTTCATTTCATGTCGTTAGAACCTCAACTAATTTCCCATCCAGAAATGGTTTCGAAGAGCTATATGTACTTATTATATTACAAGTGTATGAAAATACTAAATAATCGATTTTGTTATTGTATCACACTATATGGTGTCCTCCAGTTCAAGTTGACATTTCAATTGTTTGATGCCTCTCCGACAGTTATATAGGCGGAGAGAGAGAGCGTATAGAGTAGAGTTACATTTAGCAGCATGTCATAACAAGCTTCGTGCTTTATTATGCTTTTAATGTGTCTATGAATGACAACAAGCTAATTTCTGAACACAGCTTTGTTCTTTTTCATTTTAATTCCTAAAATAAATAAAATAAATCTCTGTCAGCACGGTTTATGATATTTAGTACATTAAGAAGTACATTTCACATTTTACATGAAATTCAAGACTGGAATCGCCTAATGCTAATGTTTATGGGTGGGAAATATGACTAGAATCTTATTTCACGATAATGATATGTTTTCTCAGGTAGGTCTATCAGTTGTATTCAAGTAAGAAATACTAAAGAAACTGAATAAAGTAATTAAATGTAAAATAAAACTTCACTATATGACATATACAGTGATTCTTATTCAATTTACCCGAAGACTTGAGAGGTGAACTAATCATTTCTGTTTCCGGGTAACAGATCTGATAAATGTGTCTCTATCTCTAGATTGTCATCCAAAATATCTATGTTAATAATGCATTGTTTTTTTAATTCATTCATCTATTTTATAGTGTCACATTAAAATAAAGCCCTATGAACATTTTGTTGTTGTGTTCATGCATATTCTGTTACGTTTTTAAGCTCAATTGAGTAAATGTACGTTTGATGCCATTTTGAACTTTGCTAAAAAAAATTGCTGGACTAATTTGACTTTTTCTTAACTTTGTAATCACTCAGGAATGTAAGAAAACATTAATCAATAGAATTTATTAGTCATAGAATGCTCTATTTGAATGATTGTGTGTGTTGAATCATATTATTATGAGCTCTCCAGCCAATTAAAGATTTTTAATCATTCCGTTTCATGTAATGGCATTGCTCATGCAGCTTAGTCTGCAAGTATTTTGAATATTTTATGGATTTCCATAGGGGTCAATTACATTAGCACAAGCGTTTATTTTAATTAGACCAGTATGATGTGGATTGTAAATGTTTTACATATTTGGCTTTTTTATTTTTTTTTTATAATTACTTTTCTTTTGAAATTTGTATGCTAATCAGTGTTGTGAGTGTTAAAGTAAATAAAGCTCTGGCATTCATTTATTAAACACCCATGTCTGTTTTCTCTTCCACTAAGGGGAAACATTTGTACCCTTAGGCCTGAGGCTGCAATCACTTAATTCACTCATACTGTTTTGCTAGTTAAAATATCAGTACAATCAGCTAGTTTAGACATCAAAATAAGCAACATACTGGAAAAACTGAAGAAGAAGAAAAATCAATGGAGAATCCGTCAGAACAGTTAAGAGAAGACCAAGACATAGCTTTGCCACAGTACTCTCAAAAGCTTTAGGTGTCTGTAGGAATGCACATTCACGAGGCTCAACTGTCATGTCCAAACTGTCAATTGCCTCATGAACCACAGCCATGTATTTATCATCAAATAACTCCAATAAAATGTATTCTACGTAAAGAAAAAACACAAGGTCAAGTAAATATGTATAAATGACGCTATTCCTGAAAATAATTTGTGGATGTAACTTAAAATGTAAATGTGGCTCCTTTCCCATTCACTAACACAGGAATGTGCGTGGTTAAAAACTTTATTGCAGTTAGCCGCTAGAGAAATATTTTGGCTTCACTTTTGAATCCCTGTTATGATGCCCACCCACATATACAGTCATTGGAATTTAGCTAATGCTTGTATACAAAATGTGTCCTCAGAAAACTTAATTTAATGTATTACTAAAAAAAGGGACTAAAACCAAATAAATTTGTGAGTATTCAGTATAAAGTTTTTTAACAACATAAAATTGTGACTGAGATGCACAATATTATCAGCAAACTACATGCAAGTATACTTGCTGACAAAGTGCATTCAGCATTCAAGCTCTTCATACCATTAAAGGCAGTGGTTTTTCCTATTCTCGCACATACCATATTTGTTAGAGACTCGCATAATGTTTCCAGTTAGTGAACAAACCCATGCAATCCAAAACTAATGGCATACCATCCACTGCTGGATTTGCCCCCACTTTTTACTAGAGGATGAGTGGCGGTAAGACAACTGTAACAAAAAAACACAGGAAAAAAAACCTTTCTGCAGCTCATTGGGAAAAATGTGGCTTGTGATTATATGAAAGGGAAAAAGAACTGAAAGTAATTTCAGGTTTTATTATACACGATGTAAAGAAAGACATTAAGTATGATGATATAATGTTAAACTAAATCATATTTAACCAGTTACAGTCAGATGCATGTCTAAAAAAAACTACAGTGGTTCAATTAACTATAACTATTTAATTTAACCAATCACAACATAATGCAAGAACACAAATGCAAAACTACCACCAAAAAATGTATATAGATAAAGATGAGACTCCACTTTCAGACTCACCAATGGCTTTTTTAAAAACACTTTTAGTAAAACTCTTTTTGCTCTTCCACTCAGCAATCATGATTATTTGGAGAGAAATCCTTCCATGTAAGTAATAAATTTTTTATAGTTTATACCATAAAACACCACAGTGAACTTGATCACATACCCAAATAAAACAAAAGCTGATGTCATAATATTGAAGAAAAGAATATTTATATATATATATATATATACATACACATACACACATATACATATATATACATACACATACACACACATACATACACACGCACACATACACACAGCTCAAAAAAATAAAGTGAACACTTAAACAGCACAATGTAACTCCAAGTGTTCCCTTTATTTTTTTGAGCAGTATATATATTAGAAATGACTTATGTGAATATTTTACCATCATATGCAGAACGCTTTTGTACCTTTTGTATTTGGTCATGTCAGAAAAATGTACATTTGGATTGTTCTCTCTTTTTTGTCTATAAACGTTGCCATTTTTACCATACCAATCTAATGGCAGCAAATAAATTAATTACCTCTTTCTGTTGCCGCTCCAGTTCTCTCATTCTGATGTCTCGTGCTTCTGCCCTGGCAGCTCGCTTTGCTGCAAGTCTGGCCTCTGCCTACAGAACCGAAGAAACCAAAATGTCATAATAACCAAACTTTTGACCCAAATTACATTTATATTACATGGACAAGGAGCACTGATATTTCTAAAAAATATTCTGTGGTTAGACCACCATGATCACATGCGACTGCTTTCAAATTTACATTTGATCATTCCTTAACTCAATCTAGATATGTATGATATAACAATTTAATCATGCCTACTGTCACAATGTCCAGGGACATTTATTCTGATTACTGTTACACATTTTGTGTACTTGTCACTCAAAAGTACGTCAAAAAGCATACTTTTCCTCCCCAATAAAAACAGGCACTGAGGCAAATAATGTGAATCTGGAAAGATTTCCATAGTAGTATTGAACTCTTATATTAAAATGATACCACCAGGAAGCCCTGAACATTTTCAGATAAAAAACATAAATAATCAAAAATGTCTCTTTTTGGGTTTTCAGCAAAACATTCCAAAAAAACCTGTTCTCCTGTTTGAGTCGCATTATGGACGTGTATTACAGACATGTAAACACTGTTGCAGCGGACCGACACCCGACGCGCAGACTAGGAGATTCGCTCCTTCCCCGACTGCCGCACCGGCATGAGGTGGCAGCCTCGCGCCGGTCCCAAGGAGGACGACGACAGACAAGGACAGTGGTGATGCTAAGAAACCGGCATAGGGAACCGCTTCTTCCCAGCTTCTTCTGGGATCCCGACACGCCCCGAAGAACGCCGCTATGCCAGCCCCGCCCCCGCCGGGTTTCCCTCAACCAGCCACACACACACACGCACACACCCACACACACACCGCTTCAGACTGAAGGACAATAAATCCTTGTTTTTTGCACTTCTCTCACCACAACTTGCCTCCCGTGTATTTGTGCTACGCCTCCCCCCCTGGGCTGATCCCACTACAACACCTTAATCACATCATGAACGTTGTGTGAGAGTTTTCACCGCATTTTGCGACAGGACACGATCACACACGGCAGTTCTCAACATTTTACAGCGAACAAGAGAGTTCGGCTGTGTCCCAAACCGCATACTTTCCTACTATAGTCCTGTAGTGGGGAAAAATACATGTATCTTGGCTACTATACAGACGGTAAGTACGCAGTTTGAGACGCAGCCCATGGCTTCAAGCAGTTGTCTATTAGCACGTACAGCATGACAAATAATTAACTGCACTTAAAGCGTTCGTAAAATTAAATAAAAACACCCAAAACGTTACCATAACAAAGATGAACTGTATGTTGATACATGAAATTCTGGAGGGTTGTTGGACAGCGTGGCGCAGTGACGTAATGAGGTTGCCTGTTAATCTAATTATGTTCTAAAATATGGAAAAAGGGTACATGAGAGGAGTATTCTAAAAGTGACTCATGCAAACACCTTAATCACATTATTATCTTAATCAGAGTAAGGTCAATAATTCGATTACTGCTGTCCATGTAAACGTAGTCAATAATAATCGTTGTCAGCTAACCACATTATGATTAGTCAGATTAGTAGGATTAGCCGGTCTAATCCCCCGCGTCACGGGGTACACTTACTTGTTGCATTACTTCTGTTCTGAAAACACGCATGTGAGTACAGACCAAAGTCGTGTCACAAATGACGTACTATGTGCTCTGACGTCTAGTGTATATATTGCAGAAGGGTAGTATCATCTCAAATGGAACGTTTTTTATTAATGGGAAATATAACTCGTTTCCTAGACGATGGCACATGAGGTCAAGCGCACGTAATGCAACACCGCTAGCTTTAGCAGATACCCAGAGTCAATGTTACCTTTTATTCCCAACTTGACCGCAGTCACCATGAGACCAAGGCGTAATCATCAAGTGACAGCAGAAAAAAATGTGACCCAAGTTCTCTAATGCAGAGGGGCATTTTATATTAAATAAAGCAAAGAAGATTGCAACCTACAAATTTTATAAAGCATTACTTGTGCTTGTGTAGCACTGAAGCACAACCATGATGCACGAGCACAAACATATGTTTAAATCCATCATGCTCCACTGTGTGCAAGAGGTTGGGGAAACTGGTCCGAGTTGCTTAAGAGGTTTGGTATAATCTAAATTTATTGTCATTATATGTTGTATTTGCGTGCTTGCAGTGTAAATTCTGTATTTTAATAGGGGAGTGATCTAATCGTAACAAGGCCGTGTTTTATATATATATATATATATATATATATATATATATATATATATATCTTGTTATTATATTCTTGGCTTTCTTGTGCATCATCTTTAGAAGAGGCTTCCTTCAGGGACGGCAGCCATGCAGACCAATTTGATGCAGTGTGCGCGTATGGTCTGAGCACTGACAGGCTGACCCCCCACCCCTTCAACCTCTGCAGCAATGCTGGCAGCACTCATTCGTCTATTTCCCAAAGACACCTCTGGATACGACCCTGAGCACGTGCACTCAACTTCTTTGGTCGACCATGGCGAGGCCTGTTCTGAGTGGAACCTGTCCCGTTAAATCGCTGTATGGTCTTGGCCACTGTGCTGCAGCTCAGTGTCAGGGTCTTGACTTCTTATAGCCTAGGCCATCTTTCTGTAGAGCAACAATTCTTTGAACTTCCAGTGACTAGTATGAGGGAGTGTGAGAACGATGACACAAAATTTACCCTCCTGCTGTCCATTCACACCTGAGAGTTTGTAACCCTAATAAGTCACATGACACCAGGGAGGGAAAATGGCTAATTGGGCCCAATTTGGACATTTTTACTTAGGGGTGTACTCCCTTTTGTTGCCAGCGGTTTAGACATTAATGGCTGTGTGTCGAGTTATTTAGAGGGGACAAAAATGTGAGGGGTGTACTCACTTTTGTGAGATACTATATTATATATTTTAGAGATGCACCGATGTAGGCAATTATTCACGCTATCACCCATCGGCCGATATTTTTTAGAAGGGTAATATCGTCTCAAATGGCACACGTTCGGTATTGTACATTTTTCATTTCAAACCAAGTTCAATTGTATAATTGCACAATAAATATCTTTGAATTTGGGAGGTCTCACACCTACATTGGCAGATCAGATCAGCCCTGCGCACATGAAGACCAAGGAACTGCACGTGCAGCTTCAAGATGAAGTTGAAGTTGTGAAGTTTGCAGATAACACAACGGTCATTGGACTGATCACAAACACTGACGAGACTGCATACAAGGATGAGATACGAAACCGAACAGCCTGGTGCGCGCCAATGATCTCCTTAATACCACGAAGACAAAGGAGATGGTAGTGGACTTCAGGAAGAAAAGGAGAACTGACCTTAGTCCAGTACTCATAAATGGCAAGGCTCTGGAGAGAGTCCCCAGTTTCTGGATGTTCTTTTGAACTTCTATTGATGTTCAGTGGAGAGTGTATTGATGTACTGCAGTACAGTATGGTAACGCCAACTGCACAAGAGAAGACCAGAAGGCTCTGCAATGGGTCATTAGGACAGCACAAAAAAAAAATCATGGGCACACAGCTACCAGCAGTAGAGGACATTTATCTTTCCAGTTGTCAGAGCAGTGTGCCCAAAATCATCAGAGACCCCATCCACCCTGCACACCACCTCTTCATACTGCTCCCCTCTGGCAGGCAATACATGACGATTCATTCACAACACAAGGCTGAAAAACAGATTTTTCTCTAATTACAAAAATGTAGGAGCCCAGTTGAAGGTAAGGTTGTTGTTTTTGTTTTTTAGGTTGTTTTTTTTTGTTTTTTTTTTAAATATGGTAACAATGTGCCACAATATAACAAAAGTAGACATGAGAAAACTTGAGCTTGTCAATTATGACAGAATTTAGGAACATAGTGTGAGCCATGACAAATAAATGTACCTTCTAAGAAACTAAATGTAATATTTTCTGTCAATTTTACAGGCTGTATGCAAAAAACAACCGTTAACCGGTTCCACTTTGTAAACAAATACAATAAACCTCAATGTTCAGTGTTTGAAGTCTGCTCTTCTTAAACATATTTAAAGCTACACTATTAGACATTTTCCGATGTCATGGTTCTGGCTGGAGTCAGTTCTCGAACCGTTCTGTGTATATTTTGTATATATCTGAATAATCTCATATAGGATGTATTTGGGTGAGTTCATTTATCCCTCAGATCCAAATCGCTTTAGTCTAATGGTGTTCATTAGGGATGCACCGATAAGGGCTTTTATGACCGAAGCCGACCCAGATACCAATTTTTTTTTTGTTTAAGCTTAAATCAGGTCTGTCATAAACAGTTAAATATAAGCTCTCTGCTCATGGTCAATGTTAATTGAATTAAAATAATAGCAATGAGAAATACAATATAAAATATTTATTTTTTAAACATCTTAAACAATAGAGTCCTAATTAAAAGTAGACTAACACAAAAATGATCCATATTAGATCCTAAGGAAATAGCGAACTAAGCTTAATGTCAAATTGATATTAAATGCAACCCATTGTAATTAAACATTTCTATTTCTCATTTTATTAATATTATATGGAGTTATTATAATATCTATTTTTTATATTAAATGATTTATTTATAATCAAGCACAATTTCTGTCTTTAAATTTATTAGCTTATTTTAGTTTGTTTATCAGTTGTTCCTTTCAAATTGGTTCCCCAGTATGGTGTTTTTGGTGGGTTAAATCAAAACATATCAACTGGAGTAGACTTTTCTGATGATATCTGGCAACCCCAAATTTAAATGAAATGAATGCGCTGTCTATTAGAGTTAGTGAAGGAGAACAGCAGCATACGCCTTCTGAACAGTTGCTACTCTTCATAATGATTGGTGATAAATTATTTAATAAAGAAGTTTGAATTAAACCCCACCTAGTAGCTTAGCATTATTATTCATTTACTCCGCCCCGCGCTGCTGTGTCTACACGAGCAGGTCACAGTCGCGGGTTCAGGTCATTTTGTGGGATCAATAAAAGATGGCTGTTATGAGATTGGGAAGTTGAGAGACGCAGAATACAGTGTTACTCTTGACATCATAATGTCTTCTCTGCAGTATTTACACACTTGACTGAGATGATGCAAAGCAGTGTGAAAGTAACTGTTATAGATGCATTTTGGACTTCCTGTAGTTTGTATTCCGATTGTATTATACAACTCCGAACAAGTGGTCAGAAAAATGGTCATACTGTAGAGCCCTGAGTTTATCTGCAAAGTTGTTTCCTGTTGTGTGTGATGACGTGTAATGTTCCCAACAACCTGAGATGAGATTTAGCAACATGTTAGGGTCTTGATTTCCCCTTGTGCAAGCACTGGAGCTCGCAGCGAATCTGGCAGCTCGAGCGCTAAAATGCTAACTCCGTTTTTGGGTTTTGGTATTACAAAATTAAGTCATGCCTGCTCCACTCTATGTGATTGGCTGCAAGTTTAGGAAGCACTTGGTTTGATCTGCAACAGAGTTTTCTATGAGCGGAGGATAAACTTTAAACGTCAATATCGCATTCGATCATGGGTCATGTAATTGTGGGCAGTCAAAATCTTAATCGATATACGATTTATTGTGCAGCCCTAACACACGCACATTTGCACATGTAACTTTCCACATACTGTCGTATTGTCTGTCCCACTGTGTTACTTTAATCAATTTACAATTGTTTAATAAACAATTTTATATGTATTTTTTATACTGTTGCTTTATGTTGTTTTCTGAATAACTCGGGGAATACCATTATAATCTCGTGGTCATTGTAGTGCAGTGCAAAACAAAGTCTTCTTATTCTTATTTTAGCCAGGTCCAATCTTAACAAGAAGGGAAACACTTGTTAAGATGCTATTCATTCAGTTCAGCTCAGCTTTCAATACAATAATCCTACAGAAACTGGTCACAAAACTTAACCTGCTGGGGTTTACTCCCTCCATCTGCATCCCGGCTTACATTCTTGACTCAAATTGGATTGAGTTCTTGACTCAACGACCACAGACTGTTCAGAGATGCACCACCTGCAGCACCATCACACTCATCACCAGCACATCCCAGGGCTGCATGCTCAGTACCAGTGATTAAGTTTGCAGATGACACCACTTTAGATGTGGATATTGCACACAGTGGATGATATAATGGGGGTCTCTTTGTCTCCAATTCAGGACATACATAATAAATGCTGCCTCATTAAAGCCACCAGTATAGTGGTTGACCTCTGCCATCCCTCCCAGAAACTCATCACTCTGCCATCTGGCAGAAGACACCAAAATCTTTGGTCCAAGTCCACCACATCCTGGAACAGCTTCTTTCCACAAGCTGCCAAGACAATTATGCTATGTCCTGGGATGTAATGTGATTTGCAGTACACTGCAATGTCACGAGATCCGATACTTCCGCACCAAGTCAGTACCAACATTCTTAATAAGTAACAGTATTTGTTTTTCTGCAGTAGCATCGGTACCGTTTTTTATGAAAGTACTGAGGTTGCAATTCTTCCGGACCTGATGTGGCAGCAAATACGCGCAAGTGTTTTAGTCGGTCCACAAGTGGTGAAGAAGAACGCCTACAAGCACACGGGAGAAACTACAGAAGTTTAGCTCCGCCGCGACTCGTTTAGAGGAAATATGGTATGGAATATGGAAATACTTTGCATTCAAAGCGGATGACAACGAACATATAATTGATGCTCTGAAGCCGGGGTGCAACCAATGCTATCATTCATTTCAAACAAAGCGAGCAAACACCTTGAATTTGGCGAAGCACCTGAAAAACAGTCCAATATTATATTTGTTTGAGGCAGTTGCATTGTGGCCATGAAACGAGCTAACGTTATGCTCCAAGTAATGTTAGTGATCGCGAGTTATTTGTTAACGACGCTAACGCATTGCAGTGTTTTAAACTACCTCCTAATGGGCCACCTGTCAGCAAAATGAAGGCTAATGTCACTAATAATTATTCAAATGTTCATGCTTTTGATAGATCTTTTTATCCTGCCACTATATCAGAGAATTTAAACTAATGCATGCATTCAGAGTATAAGGGGTGTGTGTGTGTTTAAGTGTGTTGCACCTCCACTGTAGCCTCCACTCATTGTCAGACAGTGTTTGATAGCTAAAATCTCTCTCTCTCTCTCTGCCAGCATCAGCCAGAGGAGGATGTCCTCCAGGAGAGTTTTTAATTTTATTTTTATACCACACTATGGTATCGACTTTGGTATCGAGTATCATGTACTTTTGCTGGTATCGGTACCGACGACTAGATTTTTGGTATTGTGACATCTCTAGTAGGTACAGTATCAAAATTTTGGTGGTTCGTTTTTTTCTCCATTTCTCTGTCTGATCACTTATGGCTGCACTAATGAAGAGCATGTCCTGACTGGACCTGCAGAAATCCCACACCGGGAGGAAGGGAAATGTCAACATGCTTCATGGCTCCTCTTTGAATCACCGACAAACAAACATGAATGCAATGCTACTGTTTGAGGCTGTGAATGTTTTCATCTCAGCTGCAAGATTAGTGTGTTTACCTATTCTCAAGTCAAATACTTTTGCAATATAAACCAATTAAAACCACAGAGAGGTGAAGTGAACATTGATCATTGTGTTACAATGGCACCTGTCAAAGGATGGGCTATATTAGGCAGCAAGTATACGGTGAGTTCTTTCAGTTGTTGTTGTGGAAGCAAGAAAAATGGGCAAGGGTTAGAATCTGAGTGACTTTGACCAAATTGTGATGGCTAGACGACTGGGTCAGAGCCTCTCAAAAACAACAGGTCATGTGGGATGTTCCTGGTATGCAGTGGTTAGTACCTACCAAAAGTGCTCCAAAGAAGGACAACTTGTGAACCAGCGACAGGTTCATGGGCGCCAAAGGCTCGCGTGGGGAGCAAAGCTCTGATCCCACAGAAGAGCTTCTGTAGCACAAACTGCTCAGAAAGTCAGTGCTGGCTATGACAGAAAGGTGTCAGAACACAGAGTGTCTCTCAGCTTCGATCCTGGTATTCATGTGGATGTTACGTTGACACATACCACCTACCTAAAAATTGTAGCAGACCAATTACACCCCTTCAGGACAAAAGTATTCCCTAATGCCAGTAGCATCTTTCAGCTCTATAGTCTATATTTGTATATATAAAACAAACATTAGCCAGGAAGTTGTATTGGCTGGGAGCCTGATTCATTTTGTCTTTTTTTTTTTTAATTATTTTTATTAACTGCGTATGTTAGGAAAATAGGTTAATAGCTCATATTTTCTTTCACTTATTTTTCATTAACAAGAAAGTTAGTTTTTCTTTTGCTGATAGATGGTTAGCAGTTTAAAAGACAATTGGTAAAATAAACTACTGGTATACTTGTACATGGATAGAATGACAATAAAGTTCTCTAAAACTATTACCACACATATAGGTATCAGATTAACAACTTACCTCTCGCGCTATGCTACTTAAGGCCTCATCCTCAGCAGAGAATCGGTCCTTGATAGGTGCCCGTTTTCGTCCTGAACCCGGTGTACCCATGTCGTTTCCTGTGTTGCTAGTTCCACACAAACTGGTGCTTAGGGCAAATGAGATCTATGTTGATTTTGTAGTGTTCTGAAAGATAGAAATATCATCTCGGTCAGAGTCCAAGAAGAAAGAAAAAAGCTATCAATAATTTTCCAAAAATAAGAGCAGCATGAAAAACTGAAATGGTGTATAGTATAAGCTTCTATCAGGTATTTATACACACACACACACACACAATATACACAAACCATGCCCTCCACTAATATTGGCACCCTTGGTAAATATGAGCAAAGAAGGAATTTTAAAAAAATTCACAAAAATACTCTATCCTGGATATCAAACAATAGCAAACACAGGAATATCTCTGTTAAATATAGGTGTGCAACAATTACTGAACTATGAATTTATATGAGAAAAATATACCGAAGTATATTCCCATTAATATTTTATATTTTTGTAGTACACCTGGGTGAGTAGGAATAGAAAATTGTTAAGCCATGACTTCCTGTTTCACAGGGGTATAACAATGAGGCAACACCTAGGCCAAATTCCCTTAGTTATTCATACCAATGGGTAAGACCAAAGAACATAGCTGTGATCCAACTGTCCAAGGTTACATAACCAAGTAAAGTTCATCTTTACATTCTTAACTTTAATGCAGATTTTAGATTGGTTAATATAAGCAGTCAATTATTCCCTTTCACTGCGCGCTGTTTTCACGTGACGGGGAGCTAACTAGCGCACAAAATGTAGAGCTGAAGAGAGAAGATGAAATTAACATAGATTTCTTTTGTAAGCCATTTAAAGCTACAGATAATGCAAGTCCTGGAGCTGGAGATGCCGATCATGTGATGAATGTGGATCCACCAGCGGAAAAGAAGGCAGTTTTCAGAGAGAGATGAACTAGATGTTCATGCGCAGGAAGGGAACAACTTGCGCACCTGTTTAAAACTCTCGTGCACAAGGAAAAATTTCTATGCTCTGCTCACACAAACGTTTTTCTTTTTGTCAGCAGTGTCCTCAAATATCCCTGACGAACTAATTTTTCCAGAAATCACTTATGATTGGCTGCCTGCCAGTGTGGCAAACCATTAGTGAAGTTCCAGGTTCTTTAATGAGAGACACGACTTCATCCCTGGACACACTTCAGATGAGTCATTTATTTTTTCCATTTGTTGCTAGTTTTTGGCATCGATTTGCCGCCTTACAGAGGTTGCATGTAATGTAGCGCGAGTGGTGTTTTTAAATAAAAGAAATCTAATAATATATATTAAATATAACAGATTTCTCAGCAGATTAGGAATGTCATGATACCCAAAATCTAAATCTTAAGAGTTTAAGAAAACTTTTTTTTTTAAATAAAATTAAAACCTCCTGGTGGACATCCTCCTCTGGCTGATACTGGCAGAGAGAGAGAGAGAGAGAGAGATATTTTAGTTATAAAACACTGTCTGACAATGACTAATATCAAGTGCTCAGGTGCACTCCTAAACGCGAGCGCACACACACACACCCTAACCCTTCTACTCTGAATGCATGCATTAGTTTAAATTCAAAAGCAAGAACATTTGAATAATTATTTGTGAGATAAGGCTCCATTTTGCTGACAGGACTTGCCGGTGTGCAACCGATACTACCTTTCTTCTCTTTGCCTCTCAACAGGTCGGGGTGGAGCTAAACTTATTAAGCTAAGCTAATCTTCTGTAGTGTTTCCCGTGTGCTTGTAGGCATTCTTCTTCACCACTTGTGGACCGACTAAAACACTTGCACGTATTTGCTGCCTCATTCAGTTCTTGAAGAATTGCAACCTCAGTACCTTCATTACCAATGGTAACTACACTACTGCATAAAAATAAGTACAGTCACATTCTAAGAACAACAGTGTGGTCAAAAACAGGCAATGGGTCAGGTGATCGGCAAACGGCAATAAATAAGGCTAAACAGAATCGAACACACATGAAATGTGGAACAAACACTTGGTTATACTGGAAACTCACGTAATACATTGCGACACAGAAAGACACGAGGGGTTTAACTGACAAGCGTAATGACACATATGGGAAACAATCGATGACTATACAGGGGCAGAGACAGGACAGAAATTACAAAACACACGTGTCAGAAGTAAACAAAGTCAGTGTCACTGAAACCCGAACGCACATGCTTGCTCTTCGGAGCACACTGCGTGCTCCAGCGCTTAGAATGAGGGGAAATCATGAAAGGCTCACATTCACTCACTACAAACATTACAAGCATTTCTACTTCACCACAGAACATCTATATCTATATATATATATATATATATATATATATATATATATATATATATATATATATATATATATATATATACATACATACATACATACATACATACACACACACAGATATATACAGTGGCAAGAAAAAGTATGTGAAACCTCTGGAATTTCATGGTTCTCTGAATAAATTTGACATAAAAAAATTCTGATCTTTCATGTCTTTATTGAGAACAACCAAAAAAACCTCATAGTGCTTGTGGAAAAAGTATGTGAACCCTTGAGTTAATGACCTCAAAAAAGCTTTTTTTGCACACCTGGAGTCTCGTTAAGAAAATTAGTTTGGAAGTGTGGACTCCAGCTACTTTGATAAAAACCCCTCAAATCTTTGGAGTTTGTTCTGCACAAGAAGCACGTGCTTATGTGAGCCATGCCTTGCCAAAAAGAGCTTTCAGAGGATCTACGATCAAGAACAGTTGATTTACATAAAGCTGGCAAGGGTCACAAAGTGATTTCAAAGACTTCAGACATTCACCAGTCTACAGTTCTAAACATTAAACATTCTACAAATGGAGACACTTTGGGACTGTTTTTACTCTACCAAAGTCAAAATGGCACCAAGAGCACATCGAAGAATCATCAACGAGGTAAAGAAACAACCCCTAATGATAGCCAAAGATTTGAAGGCATGAACTGGCAAACATCTCTGTTCATGAGTCTACAATACGCAAAACATTGAACAACCAGGGTATCTACGGCAGGACACCATGAAGGAAGCCACTGCTTACTAAAAAGAACATTGCTGCACACCTGAAGTTTGCAAAAGAGCACATTGACATTCCACAGCGGTATGGGCAAAATGTAAGATTGAACTATTTGGAAAAACCACACAGCACTACATCTGGTGTAGAAAGGGCACGGCATATCATCATGAAAACATCATCCCAACCGTAAAGTATGGTGGAGGAAACCCATGATTTGGGCCCGCTTTGCTGCATCAGGGCCTGGCAACCCGCTAGCTTTGGTAAGGGAAGTTCTTTTGTGTGCTGTGCCATATTTTGTGTGCAGGTCCGAACTCCTGCCCCAAGTTTCCAGAGTTTCCAGCCTGCCCTAACCTGCCTTGCTCCCGCCTCCCAGGATGACATCACTGAGCGGCGGCCATATCTGAAGAGGAAGAAGAGTGAGGATGGAGTGGGATGTGGGAGGTGGTTACGTGTGATTTGTTGCTAGAAGATTGTTTATTTTCTGTTGTTAGGAGATTGTTTGCCATTTCTATATTCACATTTCTATATTCCATATTCACAATTCTATATTCTGACTGCTGTTCTGGGTTTTGACTCTTGCCTGGGGGTTGACTGTGATTTTGGTTGCTCTTGTATCTGGTTGCGTATACTCTTCACCAGTGTATACACGTTCACGTGGTTCACTGGCGGTAGGGGTGTGGGTGCCATTTCTTTTTGGAGAGGGTCCTTTTGTCTCTGTTTTTGGCTTAGGGAGTTATGGATGTATTTCTATTTTCTTTTATATTTCACTTTTACCTGAACCTGGAAGTTAGCATCACACTGGTTCCCTCAAAAACCCAATAGGATTTTCCCATAGGCTTTTGGATTATTGCAAAAAAATAAGCTCTGTGACCAACAAAAGTTTACAATACTAACATGTTTTGTCCATCAAGATAATTTTCACTCAACTTTTATGAAGTTTGAATCCTAAATACAATGGCCACCTAGCCAGAAATAAACAGCTGTGTGCTATACACAACTACACCACGGTCGCTCGACTTCGTCACCATCACCAAGCTTCTGACAACTTTTCCAAACTTGATTTAAAAACATTTTCCATAATACAGATTTACTCTGGAGGAAACTTCATAAACGTTTTTATTGTGAATTGTGCAAAGCATACCTGAACCAGCTTATCTGCAAAGACTTCTCCTGTTCGGCGTGATGATGTTTACTGTCCCGACAACGTCTGTAGTCCCATCTAACAACTTAACGTGCTGGACCGAAGCTGCAGCTCGAGCGCTAAAATGCTAACTCGTTTCTGGGTTTTGGCATTACAAAATGACATCATCCCTCCGCCACTCTGTTGTGATTGGCTGTAAGTTTAGGAAGCGCTTGATTTGAAATTCAGTGGAGTTTTCTATGAGGACGAACTTTAAACGTCAACATCGCAGTCGATCATGTTCATGTAACCATGGGTAGTCAAAATCATAATCGAGATCAATATTCGATTAATTTTGCAGCCCTAAACAATATACGCAGAGGAGTTCGTTAATTGGCTACAGCCCAGAACCATGACAGTGGAAAATGTCTAATAGTGTAGCTTTAAATATATTGAAGAGGAGCTGACATTAAAGACTGAACATTGAGGGGTTTTTTTGTATTTGTTTACAAGGTGGAACAGGTTAACTGTTGTTTTTTTGCATACAGCCTGTAAAATGAACTGAATATTAAAAATATATTGAAAATATTAAATATAAGTAAATTTATTTGTTATGGCTCACACTATGTTCCTAAATTATGTTTTCTCATGCCTACATGTGTTATATTGTGGCACATTAACGTTCACAGCTCGCCTCTTGTGCATGTAGGCAGCTGCGGTATTATAAAATACAGAATTTAACTGCACAATGGCTGCTAAGAACGACAATAAAGCCAGCAAAGCTTGCGGTTCAGCCTCCGTTTTGTAGTGTATACGATCAAGGTAGCGTAATGGTCATATGATAGAGGCTTGACAAATCAGGGAAGGATATGCAATGATCCAGAAGACCCAATCAAGGGACGAATGTGGGCGAAGACACGCCTTCGTTTTCAAAAGTGTTCATTTTGGTCTGTTTACACTGAAACACGAGACCAGAGTTTTCAAACTAAAACGGGGTCTTCAGCATTTCCAAAAGTCGGCGGAGTAGTGTAGACAACAGGGATAACCGTACGAAAATGTATGCATTTTAAAATGAAAATGCACAACTGTAAACAGGGCCTAAGCTTTAATCTGGACCTGGGGACAGAAAGCAATCCAAGATCCCAAGATCTAAGCAATCTGGTGGATTATGTGGGCTCAGCATGTCAGATAGGTAAGCAGGTGCTTTTTTATTTAATGATATAAAAACAAATAGTAAAAATTTTAAATCAATTCAAAATCTGAACGGCAGCCAATGCAGAGAGAGATCAGAATAGGAGTGATGTGCTCATATTTATGTCTGCCCATCAGTAACCTGGCTGCGGCATTCTGGACCATCTGAAGGCGCGCTACAGATGAATCATTTACTCCACAAAAAAAATTCAGAGTTGCAATAATCTAGGCATGACGAGAAAAGCATGCATTACTGTTTCAAAGTTCCTGAAATAGAGGAAAGATTTAACTTACTGGATGGGAAAAACTCGATTCAACCACAGCATTAATTTGTTTATGAAACTTAAGACTGCAATCAAACAGAAAACTGAGATTTTTTTTGCACAGGGCATAATATATGAAATAATATTACCAAAGTCAAAACTGCAAGCAGTATTGCAATCGATCCAAACATAATATCAACATGTTTTTGATCATTATTAAGGTTCACACTCTCCTGATTATTTTGACACCAATATGTAAGCATATTGTAAGCAAAAACAAACTTCTTTGTGTTAGCAACCTCGCTACTTGATAGATTTGATATTTTATACTGATCAGATGAATAACCCAAGACCAGTTTTTTAGAAAATCAAAGATGTCACAAAGTATATCAGTGAAAATTAATTAAACTATATGGCCAAAAGACACAGGGGGACTCAGGAATTCTGCTGATATAACAAGTTTTGCTCCATTGTCTACAGTTGTGAAGCTATAAATCAAAAGGTCAATTCAAGCACCCCCTTTGGGTGGATAGGTAATTTAATTTTCCTGAAAAAGAGTGGGACATGGGACCAAACTACCAAAGTTGGTGGCGATATTCCCTGTCTTATAGCTGTTTAATCAGACTGTCTTAATAGAAATAATTGACCTGTGGTGGCCATATTGTTTACCAACGTCAACATCTTTTTAGGGCCCGAGCACTGCTGGTGCGAGGCCCTATTTTATCTGCTTTGTTTATTATTATTATTATTTTTATTATTATCATCATCATCAAATGAATCACATTTTAAAAGGCCTACACATACCTGAAATCTCACAAAACTTTGTAGACATGTCAGAACTGGGGAAAATTTACATATGATAGGGTTTCCAGAATTGAGTGCGGCACAATGGTGCCAACCTACAAAATTTCAACAATGTGCGCCTCATCCAAAGTTTCAACTACATGTACGAAATTTTGTAAAAATGTGCAGCATGCCAACACATACAAAACAGTCTCTTGAACCCATGCCCTAAACTCAACAGCAAGTCAGCAGTTTTGATTTTTCCCTTAAATTTTTGCTTAATTTTTTGCCATTTCCAGACCTTGTACTTTGAACTCCTCCTAGAGATTTAATCAGATCGGCATCGTATTCGGTCAGGCTCGTCTAAAAGTTAAATATGTGCAAAAACTAAACAAATGATTTCCATTACATGAGAATAGACGTTAAATAGACGTCAGCGAACTTGGCTCTCGCCAAGATAAGCACCAACTAAGATGTAACTTCACAGTAAACTAATGTCCTTATGTGTTTCCATCCATTTACGCTTCCTTCCATGTAATGTCTTTCTGTTTGGTGTTGATGGCTGAAGTATAATGCTAACTCCAGGGATCTGCTTATTTTGGATTGAGCTAAGTAGGGTACATCTCTAGGATCTTCAAGAGGGCACCTTCCATCATCTACGTTTCGTCGACTAGCCCACGACACCTCAAGAGGCCTCAACGGTGATTCTGGGACACCAAAATCACCCCCCCTCCGTCCCCCACTCAACTCAGTCTAGCTAATTTACCTGTACCTCTCTTTCTATTGTGCTTGAGCTCCCATCCAGAATATATCCGTCTCAACCACAGCCTGTTGCTGCTCCTCTCTGCTGCTTCAGATAAATTCTTCACTGTGCGACGCAACTCTTGGCCGTTGAATCCGACATCTCTAAGAAACCAGGTTGTAGAGTGTGCCACAGATCCTCGACAACCTACTTCCACTGGGTAAACCTAAATTCTCAATCCGCGCTGTTCCACTTCAGTGGCTAGTTGAGCATACCGCAATTTCTTCCTCACATACGCCTCGTCTACAGCATCTTCCCATGGCACAGTTAACTCTACCAGGTGAAAAAGGCGTGCTGACCCAGACCACAAGACTGTATCTGGTCGAAGGATTGCGGTGGCAATCTCAGGTGGAAAAATCAGCCCTTGATCAACCTCTACCAGCATTTTCTCATCTCTAGCAGCTTCCAGTTGTCCTGGGCGAGGATTGGTTTTAACACCTTTTCTTGGTGGTTGCTTTCCTGGGCAGAGGAATATTGTCTTTTGTATTTACTGTTTTGATGGAACAGGTGGCAACTTATTGGTCATGTTACGCCGGTCTTCCAATGCTAAAGCCAAACATCGCAGCACCTGGTCATGGCGCCAAGTAAACCGTCCTTGGCTAACCTTGCATCCTATCAAAATGTCACTTAATGTTGTAGGTGATGAACACAAAGTACATGAGGGATCCTCTCCTAGCCAAAGGTTTAGGTTCTTTGGTGATGGTAGAACATCATATGTTGACCTTATACGGAAACTGATCCTGCTCTGTTCCATTGACCATAGGTCTTGCCAGCCAATCTTGCGTTGTTCCACACTCTCCCATCTCATCCATTCTCCCTGCTTGCTCTGGGAAATGGCCTTTATACACATCATCCTCTCCTCCTGTTTTTGCACCTCGCTGACTACAAGCTTCCTCCGTTGCGCTGGGGCTGCCGTGTGCCATGTAGGAGGAGCTGAACTGAAACCAAGACCCCCTCATCCATGCTGAACTTGCCACATAATAATCCCCAATTTGAAGGGCAGCCTTTGAATCCTCCACAGCTTTCTTTGCCACCCACTTTCTTCCAGTTTTCAACACAGGTGCTGCCTCTGTTACGCATTTATCGCGTAACTCTACTAATGTAATTTCCAGTCGGACCTTGGCGCACTTAAACTCCTTGGTTAAAGTTAAGACAGGTAGCTGCAGTATTCCTTTACCATAAAGTCCCACTCTGCTGAGGCAGCGTGGAACCTCCAACCATTTCCTGATGTATGAACTGATTAAAGCTTCCAGCTTATCTACTGTTGTCAAAGAAACCTCATACACAGTCAGTGGACATAGCAACCTTGGCAGTAGGCCAAACTGAAAGCACCAGAGTTTTAATTTACCTGGTAAAGTGCTGCTGTCTATGCTCTTCCACCCTTCCACCACTTGTTGTCTAACTTCTCCCACACAAGCTGTCTCCTTCAGATCCCTGTTGTACCATCATCTGCCAAGGCTCTTCACTGGCTTCTCAGACACTGTTGGTATTGCCTCACCATTAATGAAGGACGTTTTATCTACTACTTTACCTTTAACTATAAAGATGCTCCTTGATTTAGTTGGCTTGAACTGCATTTTTGCGCCGATTCAATGTTATTGGTTAACTTGCCCAATAATCGATTAGTGCAGGCTACTGTTGTAGTCATGGTTGTCATATCATCCATGCATGTTCAAATTGGTGGTAGTCGTATTCCAGAAGCCAAGCGCTCTCCTCCCACTACCCATTTTGATACCCTAATAATTATTTCCATTGCTATGGTAAAAGCCAGTGGAGAAATGGTGCATCCTGCCATTATTCCAACTTCTAGGCATTGCCACGTAGTGCTGAATTCTGAAGATGAAAAACTAAATTGCAAATCTCCAAAATAGGCTTTCACTAGATTTGTTATGGTCATTGGTACACTGAAAAAATCAAATGTTGCCCAAGAAAGTTCATGTGGCACTGCATTATATGCATTAGCCAAATCCAGAAATGTCACATGGAGCTCCTTCCTCTCCTTTTATGTGTTCCAAGCATCCTGGAAAACCTGGAATGCCTGCTTTTTGAATTGAAGTGTCAATGAAGCCGTTCTTTAATAGGCAAGTTGACCATCTCTGAAGAAAATCTTGCCTTCTACATTTAAAAGGGAGATAGGGCTAAACTGACTAATGCTGCTAGAATCTTTTCCTTGAGGTATAAAGACCCCACCTGCTCTGCGCCATGCTCTTGGTACTATCTGCTTTTTCCATGCTACTTTCATCAGATTCCACAAGATTCGCAGAACTTGTACACTTGTACACTGTGGAGAGGACGAAGCCCTTGCTTTTTTCACAGCTTGCTCTACTTCTTTTCACTTAGTTACACAGTCCTCCATTTTGGTATTCTGGTGGATTGATAGGTGGAATGTCTGAAGGAATTGACATAGGCTCCTGCCTTTTTTGAATCTGTATATCTCTCCAGCTCAAACTTAAGATACCTTTATTACGCCATTCTTCTCACTGGTGAATAACTTCTTTACAAATTTGAATGGGTCTTTATAAAAGTTAGTTCTCGCACACTCCTTTTTATAGCGTTTCTGTAGGCGCTCAGATCTACGCAATGTTGCAAGCTTATCTTTTATGATCCTTGGTAATAAATTGAATCCCTCCTTCTGACTTTCTTCTGCTCTTATCCATTGCTTCCTCAGCTGTCTCCTTTCTCTAACTAAACATTCAATCTCCTGCTGTCGTCTAGACCTTCCAGGAATAGTTTGTACTTTTTCCTTCCTTCTTTCAACTCCAAACGTCTCACTCCATATGCATAAATGATGTCCCCAAATTTATCATTTCTTTTCAACTGTTCCACTTAAAAATTCCAATGCAAAACAGAGATCTGTGTTTACTGTGTCCCATACAGTTTTCTCACAAGCTCTTGTCCATTTAACTCCAGGCTTGTGCGCGTTGAGGTTCTTTTCTCTCACGCTGGTTTGTCTGACCGGGTTCACAAGGATCAGCTTCATCACTAACTGTATCCATGCAAGTCCTCCTTGCATCTATGACAGGGGTGCTAATATCCTGCGAACTGTGGTTTGCTTCCTGTCACTGGGTTTCATTCGACTGAGTTGACTGACTTTGTAAGAAGTACTGATCAATGCGAGGCCCTTGTCCCTTCTCCCTCAAGCATTTCATTCTCCCTTGATGAATCTTCAAACCCCTGACCGTTGTTGCCTTATTCCAGCCGCAGACACAAACCTGGAGTTCCATGTCTTTGCTAATTGTAGATCTTGAACTAGTCTTCTGTGAAATACTCTTCATACTCATCCATTTCCATTCCTAAGTCCTTAACCGTGTTTTCCAACGTTGAGTCATCTTCCGCCCCCGCTCTTGCAGACTCTAGGGATACTGTATCCTGTAAACACAGAGTTGGATACTGCCGACAAGGGTAGCTAACCCTTGCCAGCCCCAACGGGGTCTCTTTACTCCAGTCAGCTGTCTCTCCAGGCTGTCACGAGGTCTTTCCCTTGTTGCCAGCTGCACTATTCACAGTGGGCACTGGACGTATCCAGACCTTCATGATTTCCATGAGAATAGGTGTTACACTTCATGCTGATTTTAGGCCAGCGAACTTGGCTCTCGCCAAGATGGCGATACCAAGATGGTAAATAAACCATTTCGCAAACAAACAATCTGCTTTTAAAAGGAAAACTTGACCCTCAAACAAATAAAGCGATTTTCTCACAAATGCGTTGGCTTGATTTTCTTATAAACACATTTTTGATATGAATGTATCACGTTTGATACGAATCAAGGCCTGAGGCTATCTACATGCCAATGTTCAGTTATAGTCATAGCACCACCTGCTGGAAACAGGAATTTACATGTTTTATATTGTGATACAGTCCAACATATAAGTGCTAAAAAAAAAATGGAATGACGTTCCCATGGCATAGCAGCCCCAAATTGTACCCCGGTGCAAGGGCCTGTTCATTGCTACTTGCAGCTTTAATTAAAAAAAAAATGATTTAGTTTCACACTCTCCTGAGTAGTTTGACACCAAAATTGTGAAGATAGGACAAAAATGATCGGACAAGTTCTCAAAAGTATGTTTTGCATAGTAAGCAAAGTATAAAAAATTTTAATGGGCAGAGCTATGTGGGCCAATTTTTCAGGGTAAGGAGATAATTACAAATGATAATGCAAATGACCTGATAAGTTTCAGCTTCATCAGAAATACACCCCAGTCTTTTTGCGGCCCGGTACCAAATGACCGGGGGTTGGGGACCCTGATGGTGACTGAGGTCGTGTTGAGCACAAAAGGTAACGTCCATCCTAACGTAACTGGCTTATAATTTAGGTAAGTGAAAAACCACTCGTGTCCCATTTCACAAAATTTACACGCTATACATCAGAGCACATAGTACATAGTGTAAGTGTATAGTACATCATTTTGGATACAACTATAGTATTTACTCTCCGATGCATGTTTCCAGAAGAGAAGTAACGCAATGAGTAAACATTCCCCGTACCATGCACAGACCAACTAGTCGATAAGGAGATTTGTTGACAATGATTTTCATAATCGATTATTTCCGATTTTATCGATTTTATTGTTGCAGCTCTAGTCTCCATGATCAGAAGAGAAAGAAAAATACTAATAAATGGGAAAACTCTGAAAAAAAGCCCTTGAAAAATATGAAACCTTAAAAAAATAAAAAAAAATAAAAAAAAAAACATTTAAAAAAAAAATCATAAATATAGCTGAAGGCAGCAATGACAGTACCCAAGCACTACAGTGCCATTGCTACCTGGTGGGTGTATGAAAACTATGCATAGTGAAGCAAGTACTGTAGAGTAAAACACCCATATATTCAAAGAAGAGTATTAAAGTTTGATGCATTACCACGGTAACGCTATTTAAGATATCAAGACTGCTTTTGCAATTTTACATCAGCCATGTCTCGACATTATTCTGACCATATTTGAGGCGATATGAGGATTACTGCAAAGTCTGTTTTAATTGACACACTTCCTGCTGCCAGTTGGTGGCACAATGACCGTGACTCACAATAGTCACAATCATGTGATCAGCCCCCATGACCAAACATACAGCACAAGTTTATAATCATAATAATAATAATAAGAAGAAGAAGAAAAGAAGAAGAAGAACAATAACAACAACAAAACAACTTTTATATGGCACCTTTTCCAACCATGCTGAACACTGGTTACGAATGTAACCATGGTTCGATGAATTCCGGATGACCGCCAGAGATGGTGCAACAGTAGTGGATGATCGCAGTGCCAGCCCAATAGGTTGTAAAAATAAATACCAACAAAGCCTCATGCCTTGAGGCTTCGGCTTTTTGAAATTTTGGGGGGGGACACTAACGCAGGCCCCCTGGGGTACGGCGAGGGTTAGGGTGATCATGGGGGTGACACACCTGTACATCCTCGGACCCAGGAAATCTCTGCTGGGCATGGGGACAGTTAGAGGGCATATGATGAAAGCATGGCTGCACCGGCGCATAATGACAATGAGCAGGTGCCCTAAAATTCAGACCACACTGCACCGGTTAGCTGCATAGTGATCCTCTCCAACTTCATGCGCCTCTCCAACACCTCAGACGCGTCTGGACCAAAAAGATATCCTGGAACGATGGGAAGCTCGCTCAAAGTCTTTTTATACCCAAAGAACCTGGCTTGAGCAAGCCAAACCTGCCAGTGAGCGTTCAAAAATGTTGCAGGGAGACCACCCAGATCTCAAGTGACGTGCCCCTTGGCCAGTAAGGCTGTCTGCAGAAATCGTGGAACAGAGGAATCCACTTCTGCAGATCCGATGTTATTAGAAGCAGCCAAAATCATTTAGCAGATGGTGCTCTCAGCTCGAGCGACATAAGCAACTGACTTGTATGCTTTTTTCAGAAGGGAATCGGTGCGGCCACACTGGGTGCTAGGGCATTGAAAGTTCCTGCACAATGCCTTATCCGGTAACAAAACCAATGTGGCGACCATAAAAGTCAACAATACCTACGGTTAGGACCGGCAGGCACAAGAACACTACAGTATACATACATACAGTGGTGTGAAAAAGTGTTTGCCCCCTTCCTCATTTCCTGTTCCTTTGCATGTTTGTCACACTTAAGTGTTTCGGAACATCAAACCAATTTAAACAATAGTCAAGGACAACACAAGTAAACACAAAATGCAATTTGTAAATGAAGGTGTTTATTATTAAAGGTGAAAAAAAATCCAAACCATCATGGCCCTGTGTGAAAAAGTGATTGCCCCCCTTGTTAAAACATACTATAACTGTGGTTGTCCACACCTGAGTTCAATTTCTCTAGCCACACCCAGGCCTGATTATTGCCACACCTGTTCACAATCAAGGCATCACTTAAATAGGAGCTGCTTGACACAGTAAGGTCCACCAGAAGATCCTTAAAAGCTACACATCATGCCGAGACCCAAAGAAATTCAGGAACAATTGAGAAAGAAAGTAATTGAGATCTATCAGTCTGAAAAGGGTTATAAAGCCATTTCCAAAGCTTTGGGAATCCAGCGAACCACAGTGAGAGCCATTATCCACAAATGGCGAAGACATGGAACAGTGGTGAACCTTCCCAGGAGTGGCCGGCCGCCCAAAATTACCCCAAGAGCGCAGCGACGACTCATCCAAGAGGTCACAAAAGACCCCACAACAACGTCCAAAGAACTGCAGGCCTCACTTGCCTCAGTTAAGGTCAGCGTTCATGCCTCCACCATCAGGAAAAGACTGGGCAAAAATGGCCTACATGGCAGAGTTCCAAGGAGAAAACCACTGCTGAGCAAAAAGAACATCAAAGCTCGTCTCAATTTCTCCACAACACATCTTGATGATCCCCAAGACTTTTGGGACAACATTCTGTGGACCGATGAGACAAAAGTGGAACTCTTTGGAAGGTGTGTGTCCAAGTATATCTGGCGTAGAAGGAACACTGCATTTCATAAAAAGAACATTATACCAACAGTAAAATATGGTGGTGGTAGTGTGATGGTCTGGGGGCTGTTTTGCGGCTTCAGGACCTGGAAGACTTGCCGTGATAAAAGGAACTATGAATTCTGCTGTCTACCAAGAGATCCTGAAGGAGAATGTCCGACCATCTGTTCGTGTACTCAAGCTGAAACGAACTTGGGTTCTGCAGCAGGACAATGATCCTAAACACACCAGCAAGTCCACCACCGAATGGCTGAAGAAAAACAAAATGAAGGCTTTGGAGTGGCCTAGCCAAAGTCCTGACCTGAATCCTATTGAGATGTTGTGGTATGACCTTAAAAAGGCCGTTCATGCTCGAAAACCCTCTAATGTAACTGAATTAGGACAATTCTGCAAAGATGAGTGGGCCAAAATTCCTCCAGGACGCTGTAAAAGCCTCATTGCACGTTATAGCAAACGCTTGGTTGCAGTTGTTGCTGCTAAGGGTGGCCCAAC